>JANUWF010001017.1:10767500-11288817 GCA_026120185.1 Voacanga thouarsii
CCATATCATGTATATTACATATTTTAATAAAATATATTACATACAATACAATTATATAGTATAACTTTCTAAAATACGTTCCACCTGAGAATTCTTCTAGAGTGATGGGAAAACCCACAGCTGTTAGCAGTAAAAACCATTCAACAAGTTGGATTTGGGATGGTCCCATTCTCTCAGTTACTCCATTTGTGTTCAGTGAAATACTAGTTTATAATAAAATTTAAAAAAATTAAAATTAAAAAAAAAATCATATATTCGAAGTATCAACAAAAGTGTCTCTAGTAGTATCTGTATCCACAGGTTTTGACTCTTATTGTGTGTGAGACTGATAATAGTATTTCTTAGTCACTTGTCTCATATGATGTATGCTTGGCCGTAAAACTTTGTACTTATACCGTTTTTATCAATACAATTTATTTACATTTGATTAAAAAAAAAAGGTGTCTCTAGTGAACCATCCTCTGAAAGGACAAAACCTAAACCTAACCACTATACATTTTCTAATTTGACTCTGCTCCCTCTGCTAGATGTGACTGCATGGACATAAAAGTTAAAGTTCCATCAATATTATATAGCTACTGGAAGGGGTTAGATGTGAATGCTAGGATAAATACAAGATTCTTTGTCGTTCATATGGTGCACAATGTCAACACAGAAGTTGCTAAACAAAGAAAGGATCCAGGAACATTTGTCAGGCTAACATTCATTTTCCTTCACTTAGGTTTTGGATAGACCTAACACATTGATTGCCGCAGCCCAACCAACAACTAAACCATTGAAATCTAACCAAGTCGGTTGCAGCCTACGAGGGAAGGTGCAAATGGCTATGGGAAGTACCCTGAAAGACTTTCTTTGATGATTTACTCCTTCTAAAGAGTAAAAATGTCCAATTCTCTAACAAGACTGATGGATAGGGAAGTTCATGATTTCCACTTATAGTTGCAAGGAAACAGTGGGTAGCAACCAGAAGAAAGTCAAATATAGTTAGTGGGATAGGATAAATGTATAACAGGAAAAGACACACCCCCACCCGCCCCCCCCCAAAAAAAAAGACAGTATTTCTTTCTTTTATACTGTCTATTGGAAGAAGCAAAAGAAATTGTGTACATTAATACAAAATAAGGGGGCAAGTTTTGAGATGCCTGAGATGTGTTGCAGTTCTCTAACAAAGATATCAATCCGCATCAGATTACAATATTTTATGATACACTTAACAACTGTGTATCCCTAAGAGAATATACATAGGGACCATATTATACCTTCATGTTAGTTATGACAACAAAATAACGAATGAATTTCCAACAAAATCTCAACAAAGGCGAATCAAAAGGTAATTACAGGATCAAATAACAAAACTGTGCCGTGATCAGGTTAAGTAGGGAGTGTTTTGGTAAGGTGATGTGACCCCATGGAATGAAACTCACCAGGAGTTCTGCTGACAAAGTAAGAGGTCCAAGCTTTTGTTCTTCTTCATCCCTGTTCATTTTACATAGGATATCCATGAAGGCATCCTTTCAGCTCCTCCAGCTGCTCTGAGAATTATCGAAGAAATCTGAACTGTAATCTTGACTTCCAAAGGCCATCCTTTGAAACATTTGGATTTGTGCAGATTGTTGTCTTGAATCATAAATTTGACTTTGTCCAGGTTTCATTCCATTTGTGATATCTCCCATCTCACCTAAGGAATCTAGAGCTCTAACTACCTATTAATTTGGAAAGAATACATGGAAACGGCTCAGTTCATAGTGGTCAGGCCAAACAAGAGATGATGACACATACGTCTCCAAGCAGTAAGCAAATATTACCTGACTCATCCTTGGCCTCTTTGAAGCTAAATGCCGTATACATGCTGCAGCTGCTTCAATCATCCGGAACATTTCACTTTCAACAAAGTTCTTCCCAAGTCTAGGATCCACCAAGTCTCCAAAATTTTCATCCTCAAGTGCTTGCATGAGCAATGGTCGAGCCTAAAAGACAAGGAGGAATTATGTTCAATTGCCATCGGATAGGGCTAGAAGTCACAAGAACATGCTAAATTCTGCATGACAGGAACATAAAGTTATAATGAATATTAAAAGCAAATTGCTACAGAACAAGAAATATTTTTGAAAATAGAATCTCCTCATATTTCAAAGGTTCTCATTGTTGAAAGGAAAATGCCAGTCCTGCCGAAGAAGAAAAATTGATTTTCTATTATTCCTTTATGCAAGGATGTGGTAAAACAGTTGCCTACTGCTGTGCAAATTTGAACCATATATTTCAGTTCATGTAAGTTTGAGTGCCACGTTAATTTTGCACTAAACTTACCAAAAGGGTTGCACACATTCTTAACAATTTTGTTATAGGAGCACAGGTAGAGTTTCAGGTTCAATGATTATAGCTTACCAATGGCAATGTTCAAATTTGCAATACTTACCCACTCAACCAGGCTTTCATCACCCAAGGGCTGCGAAGCATCAACAGATTTACGACCAGTAATGAGCTCTAATAGCACAACCCCAAATGAGAATACATCAGACTTTTCAGTCAGTTTACCAGAGGTTGCATACTCTGGAGCCATGTACCTGAATATTGTCCATGGAGATTTAGATAAGCAAATGAAAGCAAATATACAAATGCCTTGTTCACAGTACAACTCAAAATAAAATTACTGAAGTAAAATAAGTGAGGATAATGGAGTAAATTTAGATTGGAAATTGGGATTGTTTTTAGAAGTTGTGGACATTTTTTCAGGACATCCACGATAAAAAGGAATGCATTTATTTTGAAATCGAGTGAGTATTTCATAATACTACATATTAAGATAAGCATATAATTATGCTATATTTAAAATACTGCATAGTAACTATAAGCATATAATTACAATACATTTCTTCCTTAGGAATTTGCCAAGTGTAATGATATGTTAAAAGACAATAGTACTTCTGGATGGATTCTCAGTCTATTCAGATGGTAAAAAGGATGTTAGAGAAGAATATCTAGAAGGGTTAGATCAAAGCTAAGGGGAAATGGCAGCTAATGATTGTGGAGATTCTTTTCTCTACTATGAAAAGTTTAGGTTGGGTCAGTGCAACAACATCCTGTCAAATATTAGCTTTAAGTTCTCCCCAACAGCAAAGAGAATCCCATCCAAATCCAATTGACACTCATGAAGAGGCAGACCTCAAGCCAGGCCAAAGCTAGAGGATAATGTGAGCCTTTACCAAATCTGCCAAAAACCATAAAATTCTAATGAAAAGTTTGTTGGTGGGTCTAAACTCTCAAGCCTTGCCCTACAATTAGAGTTTGCAAAATGTAGGCCTCCTAGCCTTCGATCGTAGTGGACTACGCCCCATGGCCCAGCGAGGTCCTGCATCTACTCAGTGAACCATGGCATGATCAATGATCCTTTTGACAGCAAGGCAGTTCCATCATAGGTACACGCATCACCCCAAAGGAGATGGTATATGGCAACCAATATATCTTGTGCTTATATGGTTGCCTATGCTACTTGCTAGGTCCACAAGGTTATCTATCTTAGAAAAGTTAAACAAAACATAGAAATTTGCAGAGAAGAAGATAATACTCCTACTCCATTATTTGCTACAGTGAATAATATCCGAGTTACATACCCGAACGTTCCCATTACACGTGTTGATACATGTGTTTGTGCATCCAATTCCATCGCCAACTTTGCAAGCCCAAAATCTGCAACCTGTCAATTATAGAGTGCATGCAGATGGAAAACATGATTAGTTACAGAAGGAGAAAACATTAAAAGATACACCTGCTGTTTGGTATCTGATATTTAGTTGCTTTACAGGTTATTTTCGCATTAATCAAAGACAATTACAACATCTTAAGAACTTAGACAGACAGTAAACATTAGATTACCCGTGCTTCAAAGTTGTTATCCAAGAGAATGTTAGCCGATTTGATATCCCTGTGTATAATCCGAGGATTACCTGAAAAATACATGAATTATAGGGGAAATTTAGAACATATCTATAAATAGGGAATAGCAACATGAATGAAGTAGTGTAAAATTATCTGGTATCATACTTCCCTTCAACTGATGAAAACCTTTGCTATGAAGAATTATGTGATGAGAATAAGAAAGATGTACTCTTGTGTTGCTTAAAGCTCGAATCTCGAGCAACTTAAATAATAGAACAAGATTAATTCATGATTAGAGCTTCAATTGAAATAAATATGCATCTCAGAGCACAAGATGAATGTAAAACGTTCTTTAACAACCATCAACACCCTGAAGCCACTAGAAGATTAAATAATTCATAAGGTAGTTAAAAAGTACAAAAACTAAAAGCAAACAAACTTACAGTCTTCATGCAGATAAGCAATTCCACGAGCAGAACCAGCTGCAACTTTGATTCGAGTAGCCCAATCCATAACTGGCCTAACTTCCCCTACATACGCAGAATAAGTACAATAAGAGTGTGATACCTGAAATGAATAAAAGGCTGCACCAATAGAAGCAAGTCAAGAAGTCAACTATTGTTGTCCTATAATGGCAGGACCAAAAGGACAATGGAATCTTCCAAGGGACTACAAACAGAATTACTCCCCAGGAGAGAAAATGGAACACATCCTCAATGGATTTGTCATCCTGACACCAGCTCAATTTATGCTATTCTAATTTGTGCAGCATAGGACCAACCAACCCAAGAATTGAACTTCTAAATATTAAAGAAACCTGCATGTATCAACTTTGTTCTTACCATGAAGATGGTAATGAAGAGTGTTATTTGGCACATAGTCATATACAAGTATCTTCTGATACTCAGAGATACAATAACCAACGAGTGAAACTAAATGGCGATGGTGTATTCTGCTGATAATTTCAACTTCTGCTCTGAACTCACGTTCTCCCTGCCCCCCTCCTGCCTTTAACTGTTTAACAGCGACTTCTCTACCATCACCCATAACTCCTTTGTAAACAAAACCAAAACCACCTTCACCCAGCAGATTGTTTGCAGAAAAACTGTTCGTTGCTATAGCTAGTTCTTCATATGTGAACCATGATCTTGAATTGCCAATGCTGCCAGCCTCTGGAGAGTACATGAAATTGCTTCCTGAAGCACTTGCAGCTAGTGGACCTGAATGATGAGCAGAACGAACTGAATGCTGGTACCTTAGAAATGATGAATCTGGAAGTGTCACACAAGTGATTGTAAAATTAGATCACCATCTCATTGAGGAGGGGCAGGAATCAAGCTAGTTAATCCAGCTTCAAAAGAATATTCTTGCACATCAACCAGAACAAATTGTTTCCATCATTTCTCAGCAATATAACTAACACACTGTTCAAACATGGTAAGCCTGTTTAAAAGACCAATCCTCTGCAACCCTTAATTTCAGTAATTGACAGCAGAGACTGCTTCAACAAAAAGGACAATCCATTTGGAAAACCAAACTACCATTCATTCCAAAACTGTTGCAGAAAATGTTCATTAAATTGAAACAGAATAAAATAACTAGGTTTGATAAGTTTCCCAAAGGACTATAGTTCCTATATGAAAATTTTGGCAAAGTAGCATTATAACCAGTCTGTTGTTTGAAGCTGTGGGCTAATACTCAGAAAGTTAGCATACTTGAGCTTCATGTGAACTCTAGATTAGGATTGGATTTTTTAAAATCCTCTTAGGAAGACATTATGTTGTATGTTCTAAAAATCTTCAATAAGAGGAGTGACACGTATGAATTTGGTACAAAGTCATTAGCCAAACAACACAATAAAATGAATATCACACTGGGCCAAACAATTCACGATTTTACTGCATCCATGAACAACTGCACCAAGTTGGACACTTCAGCAGATAGACAATAACAATAAATATTCCTTAGAGTCAAAAGCACACCTGAATTTTGGGAGGAAGCAAACGGAGAGGGCATAATATACCCAACATTTGATGCAGCCTTCCTTTTCTTTCGTTTCTGTGTAAACCAGACAGCAAGCACCACAAGAGTGAGTGCCAGAAAACCCACCATGCCAATTGCCACCACTGCTCCACCCTTCATGCCCCCACCATCTCTTGATGGTCCGCCTGCAGTAATATTTGGATTGACTGTCGTAGATCTTGCAGTTGGTTTCTCCGCGGGAATTGCTGGTAGCGGTGAGCTAGTTGGAGGCTTACCTAGAGATGCATTACTCTGGGGAGCAGGAGGTGAAACAGAAGGTGGCAAAGGAGCAGCGGGGATGGAAGGGGAGGATGAATGGTAGGTGCTGGAGGGGGTACATTTGAGGGGATAGGTGGGGAAGAAACAGCTGGGGGAGGTAATGCAGGAGATGGAGGAGAACCTTTTGGTGGCTTTGTAACCGAAGGAGGTGAGGGAATTACACGTGGCGGTGATGAGATACTCACTGGAGGGGGAGGGGAGGGTGAGACAGCAGGAGGGGGGGGCGGCATTGTCAAAGGAGGTGCAGGAGATGCCTGTGATGGAGGGGGTGGAGACAAAGTTGGAGGCGGTGGTGAATTTGCAGCTGGTGGAGGGGTAGCAGAAACTGCAGGTGGTGGCACTGCAGGAGAAGGGGGCGGAGACGCTGGAGGAGGTGAAGAAGAAGGTGGTGGTGGTGGTGGTGGTGATTGCAGTGGGGATGGAGGTGGGGCAGCAGGAACTGCGGGGGGAGGAGATTGACGAGGTGGAGCTGAAGAGTTTGAAGGAGTTGAAGGAGGTGGAGCTGAAGAAGTTTGATTAGGCTGCAATCCATTAAGAGGAGGCGTAATCACTGAACTATTAGAAGGCAAAGATGGAGGGACTGCAGTCGGAGAAGAATTTGGGGAAGGTAAAATTGAAGCCATCTTCAAGACAAAAACTTCAGTTTATGCAAATCAGCAAAATCAGTGTTCAGTCCCTAGAACATCCATATGGTAATGGTGCATTATCGACTACGCCTAAATCTCCACTCTTTTCCGGCGACAACGGAAGAGAACTCCCATTATATGTTATAAAAATTACAATTCAACAGAAGCCGCCAAAGCATTGAAGTTCCCGAGTTCCCCCAAAGCATTAACCAACTTCAGAAAGGCTCAAACTTTCGATAGTATCAGCCAGTGGAACAAAATGCAAGCCAAACCCTGATGTGGGCGAGACCCGGATCAAACCAATCTCAAAATTAGGAGCAAACAGATAACAAAGAATCAAATGGTAGCAAAATCCACAATTCCCAAACGAGCAAAAATGTTTCATAAGCAAATGCAGTGAACCCAGATCACCAAATGAGAATGGATAAAAAAACTCACTGATACAAAACTCCAACCAACCTCTTACACCTACTCCACAGTCGACTCGTTTACAGGTTGGAACTTCAACTTCCAGAAAATTTCTGAACGAATCTTCTTTCAACCAAATAGGCTAAAGATGTACCCACGAAATGCGCAAAGAAACGTGGGCACGACAATTAACTTTCCAAGTCTTTGATAGAGAATTGAGATGGAATAACAAGTCACCCAACATGCTCAGAGCATCCGGGGACCGGGGTTACCATGAACACAGCTGTTTATATTATTATTTTTTTTTTTAAAAGAAAACAATATATAGACTCTGTTCTGTAGTGGGGGAGTCCAGTTGACGTGAATATGAAAACGCTCAAGAAGCGAAGTCAAAGAAAACATCATGAAGCCCATGTTCAAGGTTGGAGCGTGCTCTCCCATTGCAAGTGTGCCTGATATTCTTTTCGTTGAAGGTTTCACTTTCAGGCATAAAATGGCTACATTTGAATTTCTTAGAAGTTAAAACAAAGTGATAGACAACGTGTCACGTGCGGGTTTGTCGTTTTCTTACGCGAAGGAATTTTGCATATTATAAAAAATAGAAAAAGAAAAAAGAAATCCAATAAAAGTTGAATTTGAGATGTTGTAGATCTAACAACAAGAATTGGAGTCATTCTTGGCGCGGCAAGTGGATAAAAATTTGACATGGTTTTGTTTAGATGTAACAAAAAATTATTAAATATGTGAAATTTAAATGATGTCAAATAAAGATAATATGAATATATGATAATTATTGAAAAATAAAAATTATATTATAAATTAAAGTAAAATTTTGGATTTTGGAGAGTTTGTGTTCAAATTCAAGTATACGACATTTTCCTTCTGCTTTTGGTTTTTGCTTTGATTGCAAGATGGAGTTTGCTTGTAAGCCTCATAGATGAAGCAGTGGAATCAGATACATGGATTAGCTTGATCTTGGTTGAGCTAATTCAGGAATGCAGGTTTCTTGGTCAGTGTCCATTCAAATTATTCTGTTTGCTTCTTTTTTTTTGTTCCCTCAAGAGCCCTCACCCAAAGACCGGGGCAAAGTAAGCAAAGACAGTGACTTTTGCAACATAAAAGTAGTGGGAAATGAAATACTTGGACAGTGCTTTTTGGATAAAGATAATTGCTTTACTAACTAAAAGATTAGCTGAATTGTGACAAGGGATGAATGTGTTATTCCTAAAGACCTGGCTGCAGAAGGAGGGAGACCTCAAGCCAATATTAGGATCCACAATGGAAATGGTTCTCTATTCTGCAACAGGTTATAGAAGTTTAACCAGGATCAACCACAACTTCAAGGCTCTGTATCCCAAAAAGTTGCATAAGGAAGAAGATTTGGCACTTGGCTATATAACTGTTTGGCAAAAAATTAGCACAATCGCATACTGTGTATCAATGCAAGTTTGATTAAGAAAGGAGGAGCAGCAGCACAATCACATGGATATAATTATAATAAACCCCGCCCCAATCAAAAGGGAACCAAATGGCCTACAGTTGAGAAGAAGATGGTCCTCGATGTGCCAAATGGAGTCATGGATTCTTCTCTTTTAGATGGATGGCCTCAGACAAAAAGACAGTCCTTGATATCTATGTGAATGCTAAATTTGAAATTTCTTTCCTACTAAAGGCAAAGCCTATATATGACGTGTGATTTCTAAATTTTGAACTGCACTTTGTTTTTGAAGCATGTAATAAATTAAGAACCTGTAGCAAATACAGTGGAGAAAACTATTGCAAATACTAGAATGGTTCCCAGACATTATTCCAACAATGCTATACACAATGACAGAGTCAATGAGAATAGTGACGGAACCAGCAGAAAATCCCTCCCCTTTCATGTCCCTCTTCTGCATCACCTCTACTGTGAATCCACCACAAAAGATTGGTGAGTGAGTTCCCATCATCATACCCATTCAGGGTCCTGATCTTATTTAATGCACCTTCTCTGTCATAAATACCTTCCAAGGCATACACAAATCCCTTCCATCCTTCTCCAACGCCTTCCCTTGCAAGAGCAGGCAATGTCCATGTAACTAGCTGTCTGGCAAACACTACATCGGAGAATAAAATTTCAGTAATGGGGAGTAGGGGAAGCTCCTGAATTCCAAGCCTACACTCCCTCCATTCAGGTGGAGCAAACCAAAGGCTACTGTCCCTTTTGTTACCCCATAGAACACCCGCCACTCTGTTCTCTCTAGTAAATTCCTCCGAGTACAGAGTATCATTCTCTCTCACATGCCACCAAGTTTGTGCTGCATTGATTTCCAGGGCTGAAAGAGTCGAACCAATGGCAACAAGATGGGCATCTCCATAGGCCAAACCCATCAAAGCTGCTGAGTAATAGGCATTTACAGCCTCGCTAGTACTCTCCTGATTCCTTCCATCTGCAAACTCTGTCAATCCTGAAGCCCAAGAATGCAATTTCCACAAGTCAAAACACCTCAAGCGGGTATAACTAGAATCTGAGCGCCTGCTTAAATTCATGAAATCTGCCATCATTGAATAAGCTTGTGGCCTATGCTTCCTCCCCCAAAAAGGATTGATCTTAGCAAGCACTGCTATTGCATAAAGAAAATAGCCAAGATGGTAATGGTGATCATTATATATCCCAAAACCAAAATCAGCTCCAGAATCCACTGATCCTTGCTTAGTCACAATGCCACCCCATTTTGCATCATATAAAAAGCCATTAGCACCAAATGTCCCATCCAACCATGGCTCGACTGTGTCCTTCAAGAACTTCCTTATTGCTGGAATAACTTCAAGATAACTCAACTCTTCAGCAATCAGTGCCAATCTTGCAGCTCTTGCAATCAATTTCCCAAAAAAATAAGAGGAGGTAGTGGTTATTGCCTTAGGGTCAAGGGTATCAACATCCTTGACCAAGGCATTCACTATTTCCCAGTATGATTCTTCCTTAACACCCTGAATTGAATGCCAAGTCACAGAAATTGGATCACTTCTCAAAACCCATGAATCTCCAACAACACCAACAAGCTCTCCATCAATGCTTTTGTACTTGAAATTCTCCAAGACAGTGATAGAGGAATCAGTCTGCGAAAGAAGCTGAAGGTGAAGAGGATGGGCAAGCATTAGCAGATCTCCCCAACCTCTCTTCTCCCATCTGTACTCCAAAGTAAATGGCCTAGTGAAAACAGCATCACCGGATACAGAGTAACAAGGACTGAAACGATCAAGAATATCCTCGCATTTTGAGTCAGAATCTGGCAACGCAGCTATCCTGATTATGCCGGTAAATGTTCCAGAAGTGATCGTGGAAATGTCGTTGGTCAAATTAAGTCGTGAAGAAGAATATATAAGCCAAGTCTGGTTGTTATTGAGCTTAATTGTGTGTTTGGTAAGAGAATGATTGGAAGATACTTGACGAATGGCATGAATGGTTGAAATTGAAAGTGAAACATTGGCCATGACATTACATGTCAAGAAAGGGCTGCCTCTTACAAGGAAGAATCTTAAATTGCTAGAAGGATGGTCTAACGTGACACTGAGATCACTGAACGAAGATATGATATGAGGAGCATTCGGGTGAGGGTTGTTCAACACGGAGATGGTAAGGTCAGGATTGAAAATTTGGTAAATGAATGCAGAGTTGTGGAACTGAGATGGGTAGCAAACAGAAAGAGCAGAGAGAGAGGATTTGATGAGATAGGGATGGACATACTCGGGCTGATCACCATTCTTGAGAACAAAGTTTTGAAAGAAAGAGTTGGTCGGAAGTGGTGCAGAGAGGAGATTGGGAGCAAAGAAGCGAGAGGGATCAGGGAGGACGGTGGACTGGGTTTGAGGAAAAAGGAAAGTCTGACCCGTTGACATTTTTGGCGGTGGAGCTAGCGGTGACGTGGTGGGGGATTCCGGCGGGGAAGCTGGAGAAGGCTCTGGCGGCGGCTGCGAAGGAAGCAGACTCGGGCGCTTTCTAGGTTTCTTGAAGGGCTTTGTGATTATAAATGTGAGTCGTCGTCTAAGCTTCTTCAACATGGCTGTTTGGTTGGCTCCTTATTTGCTTCTTAAATCTTAACCGCGTAAATTTTGGAGACCGGTATCGATCAGTCAATAATAATCAATAAAATACACTGTACAACACAAGAACAATTCAATTCCTCAACCAAAAAAACAAAAACAAAACAGATACCCTTAGCCCTTAGGTGAAAGGAACATCATGTCGTTAAGATATCTGCAACAAAATCCAAGGCGCAAACAATGGAGTTGCCATTAAAATAGTCGAATCCAACAGGGACGGCTGATGCAGACACTAAATGGGGTGATGGGTTTTGCTGGATGGAGGAAGGGAGGTAGGTGACGCAATGACAAAGAAGATTGAATTGCAAGTGAAGTAGTTGCTTTCTGGGTTGGTTTTGGTTTTGTTATTCTAGTTGTTAGTAGCATGTAAGAGGACATTGTGGCTACTGCAGATTGCAGAGACTTGCGATCGGGGATTTGATTTTGGGGGAGGAGTTTAAGTGTGACAAGTAAGGAATTTGTCTCCAAGATGTGTAAGTAAATTGAAAAATACATTATGATTTAAAATAATTATAATTTTTTATTTTTTATTTTTTTATTCACCGTAATCTTATCTTATATTTATATATTTAATAATTTTTTATTATATTCAAATAAATTTATTTCAATCGGGTTGTTATTTAAAAATAACTTTGTATAGTAACTAAGTCAGAGGAGTTTTTTTAAAAAAATTCCAATGAATTTTAATAGTTTACAATAACATGAGAAAATTTAATTTGTATATAACAAGCATTATCTTAATTTATTTTTCATAAGTTGTGGTTATAATTTGTTTGAAATTGTTGTTGTTGAATTTTGTGATATAATATATTTTTATATAGATATTTTTAGATTTTATGCTTCTAAATATGATGAATATATATATGGTTAATTTTTTATTTTTAAATTAATGTTTTAATTTATTACGATTTATGTTTAAAAAAAATTTTGTTTCAATTTTCAATTGATGAACATTTCTTCAAACTTTTCTTTATTAAGAATTGGATTCTGCTTAGAATTTGTAGAATTTGGAACTTTTTAAATTTTTGTAATTAATCATTATTTATTCTTATTATTTCTTGTTCAGATATATTTTTTTAAACATCTATTATTGTTATATATTGTTATATTAGCAGTGGGGAAATGTCTTGTTTTTTCTTAAAAATTTATAATTGTATTAATTAAATTATGGTTTAAAGGCGTTAAAAAATATATTATACTTAGTAGTTGTAATTTGTAATTTTATTTAACAATTTTTGTGTCATTTTATGGATATCAAAATAATTTTTATTGACATGAATTTTTAGTATAAATTATCTAAATTCTTAAAAATTATGGATTGATGTAATTGAGAGGTAGGGGTAATCGTGGAATTTGAGTTTGTCATGGGTGTAATTTAGTATTATCCAGAGATTGAGGCATTTATTACTAATGTTATTTTGTAGTTTCTTTGTTTACTTTATCCAATTTATTACGTTAGCTATATAATACAACGCATTGACATGCAACCATGTTTCTTATTTTTCCATTTTCTAATATATTTCATAAGGTAATGGCTATGGGCAATTTTTTGTTTTTATATGATAAATGATATATATTAGTTTTTTAAAGGTCAATTCATTTCATTTCATTGGAGATTTCAAGTGATAATTTCTTTCCTTGGTGAAAATAAATTATTTGATTTTTATTAGTGAATATATACTGTTGAATTTTAATTGAAATATATTTTTGTATTCAAATTTAATTTCATAATTGCATTTTCTTTGCAATGATAAATTATTTAAATAGAAATTTAATTAGTAATTTATTTATTAAAATTCAAATTCCTTTTTTTTAGATTTTTTTTTTAAATCAGGATGTTATTTTATTTGTGAATTAGTTGTTGGGCTTTTTAGGTTAATTTGGTTTTGGGCTTTTTTTACACAAAGGCAAATGGATATTAAGTACATTACTTGGAATTGCTGAAGTTGGAAATTTTGTCGGTATGATGAAATAAGGGTTTAATGCATTTTATGTCAGAGGGTCAAATTCGTTGGATTTAATTGACGTTTGGAGTTCAGATTTAGTTAGATTGAAATGTTTTTTCAGATCCGGATCTTGTAAGAACCGTGAGGTGGTTCTCTTCACTGTTGTCATTTTTTGTTCTGTCATTTTGCTTTTTTTTTCGTTGAATACTGTGAGGTTTGATCTGGGATTGTTGTTATGTTACCTCAGATCTGAGATCTTATTATAACCAACAACAGTTTATCTTTTTCGTTTGCATTTTGTCTTCGTGATTTTTTTTATTTTTTATTTTTTGCATTCAATTATGTGAGGTTTGATCTAGGGTTGTTCTTGTTGGTAGTTTTGTTTTTCGACGCGAGTCTGATAGTTAGTATGCAATGTCGATGTTTCTTAGCAATGGGGTTTGGTATTCTTCGTTTGAAGTATTCATTTCTCAGAAGCAAAAGCAGATTTTGTTGATGGATTTTGTACGATTAGCTTTGAAGTTATCTCTGTTTCTTGTAATAAATTTCAGCAAAAGTAGTTTTTTTTTTTTTATCTATTTTCCTTTTGTTTCTGTGAATGAAATGTTGGTTACAGTCGGATTGTTTTCTTGGGTCTTTTGAACTTCAGATCTTTTTTTTCTTGACATTTAGTGGCGTTTTTTTGTGTTTTTGTTTGTGTTTGTTGCCTTTGATTTGTTTTGTGTAGTATGTATTCAAATGGTTTGGATTTTGTTTCATTCATTTGTTTTGATATATCTTTTTTTATAACAAAATGTGTTTTGGTGTTGTGCTCAGTCGTGAAATCAGTTATTTTGGCCTTTTTTCTTGTTATGTTTTTTAATTAAGTTCATAGAGATCAATGATACCATAGTTTTGTTTAGGTGAAGAGGTGTTTGTTGTCTATTCTGAGCTTCGGATGTTTTTTATTTGTGACTCTATTTAGGTGAAGAGGTGTTTGTTGTCTGTTCTGAGCTTCAGATGTTTTTTATTTGTGAGTCAATGGGCTAGATTTATGTATTGGTTTGTTTATTTAGACTGATTGAATATCATTTTTATGATTTAGAATGAATGGGGACACCACTTCTTATTAGAATATAACTCTTAGTGCTTTGACCTCTATACAGTTAATGATTGGTTTGATAGAGAGATTGATTTTATCAGTGAACTTTATTGCTGTATTCCTTTAGCAGCAATATCTGATTATGATTTTTGTAGTCTTTCAAATTGTTGCCAAAATTTTATCTTATTGGAAAAATACAATAAATTTTGTTATTTCAGTGCAAATTTTGTTTTTTTATGTTTTGTGAGGAGAATACTGAACCTTGTCTTCAATTTCTTCTGTTTTGCAAGTGAAATAGGATGTATGTATTGTCATGGTGTGATATATTCTCTTTTCATGCATTTTATATCAGTTTGGCATGGTATATATCTTCACTTTTTAACCAAGGCGAGGCTGTTAGAGGTATATGGTGGGAGATGGGTGTGCACAGACACAAACAGTTGTATGTGTCATAATTGAAGTGGGATATTCAGAGAGTAACTATTGGTTGTGGATGGTTAAGATTGTGCATGAGTACCATATTTAAGTTATTGTTTTAAATTGATGATGGAATTTTTAGGGAGGGGATTGTGGAATTTAGTTCATTGGTTGTGGTAGTTGAGGTAATATTTGTTAATTTCATTATGTTTTAAGTATGTTAGTTCAATAAAATCTGCTATTTTGTAGTATGTGTGCTAAGTATATTGAGCATCAATATAAGCATGATTGGGGTTCCAATCGGTGTTTTGTGATGATGGTTTACCATTAAAAGCCCACGTATGATGCACAATTTCCTGTAATTGTACTGTAGTTATTTTTTTTTTCTGGAGCAATTGTTGATTGGAGCATGTTATTGGCCTGCATTGTATAATGTATTGGATAATAGTGTGCTTTTTATAATATTTTGAATGTGTGATTTCTATAATGAAGTTTTTTTAAGTTATTGTCATGTTTATTGTATAGTAAGAAGAAGGGATGAAGGAATTGACCTAAGTTAGATGTGGTATAAGATTTTGTAAATTTAATCAATTTAGAAGTTCTATGTGTTTGAATAATGAGACTTATGTGTGAAATGTGATTTCCTTGTAATCTGTTTCAGCAATAGTAGCGTTTTTATTTGAAAAAAAAAAAAGCTATTTTTTTTTTTTTTTTACAAAAAAGTGGTAGTCGTTAGTAATTTTAGTGAAACAATTGTAACATAATGTAATAATTATTAGCAAATGTGCTAAGTATATTGAGCGTCAATATAAGTATGATTGGGGAACCTTTCGGTGTTTTGCGACGATGGTTTACCATCAAAAGTCCACGTATGATGCACAAAAACTTAACTATTTTTTAATTACAAAAAAAGTGTTTCATGAAAGTTTGTTTTTTGTAATTAGTATGAATGAATTTTCAATCATGTAGTTGGTTATTGAGTTATTGTATGAGGTTAAGAATTTTAATTTTGTACTAAGTATATTGGGCATCAATATAAACATGTTTGGGAATCCATTTGTTTTAAATTGATGGTGGAATTTTTGGGAAGGCAGTAGGGAATTTAGTTTATTGGTTGTGATAGTTGGGTTAATCTTTGGCAATTTCATTATGTTTTAAGTATATGTGAGTTGAATAAAATCTGGTTTTTTGTTGTATGTGTGCTAAGTTTATTGGGCATCAATATAAGCATGATTGGGTATCCAATCAGTGTTTTGTGACGATGGTTTACCATCAAAAGTCCACGTATAATGCACATTTTCCTGTAATTGTATTATTATTTTTTTTTCCGGAGCAGTTTTTTAGTGGAGTATGTTATTGGCCTGCATTGTATAATGTATTGCATAACGAACTGCTTTTTATTATTTTTTGAATGTGGGATTGGGCATGAGTGCCACATTTGAGATTGGGTTTGAGTACCACATTTGAGTTATTGTTTTAAATAGATGATGGAATTTTTGGGTAGGGGAGAAGAATGGATAAGGGAATTGACCTAAGTTAGATATGGTATAAGGTTTGTGAATTTAATCAGTTTAGAAGTTCTATTTGTTTGGACAATGAGATTTATGTGTGAAATGTGATTTTCTTATAATGTGTTTCAACAATGGTAGCGTTTTTATTTGAAAAAAAAAAGGTATTTTGTTTTTTTTTTTACAAAAAAAAGTGGTAGTTGTTAGTAATTTTAGTGAAATAATTGTAACAGAATATAATAATTATTAGCAGATGTGTTAAGTATATTGGGCGTCAATATAAGTATAATCGGAGAACCTTTTGGTGTTTTGCCACGATGGTTTACCATCAGAAACCCACGTATGATACACAATAACTTAACTATTTTTTAATTACATAAAAAGTGTTTCATGAAAATTTGTTTTTTCTAATTACTGTGAGTGAATGTTTAATTATGTAGTTGGTTATTGAGTTATTGTATGAGGTTAAGAATTTTAATTTTGTGCTAAGTATATTGGGCGTCAATATAAACATATTTTGTGCTAAGTATATTAGGCGTCAATATAAACATGTTTGGGAAACCATCGGTGTTTTGCGATAATGGTTTACTATCAGAAGCCCACGTATGATGCACAATTTCCTGTAATTGTTCTGTTTTTGTTTTGGTTTTTTCTGGAGCAGTTGTTGAGTGGAGAATGCTATTTTCCTGCGTTGTATAATGTATTAGATAACAGTCTGCTTTTATAATCTTTTGAATGTGAGATTTCTATAATAAAGTTCTTCTGAGTTATTGTGATGTTTATTGTATACTAAGACAAAGGGATAAGGGAATGGACCTAAGTTAGATGTTGTCTAAGGTTTGTGAAAATGATTAGTATAGAAGTGCTATGTATTTGAACAATTAGATTTATATCTGAAATGTGAATTTCTTGTAATATATCTCTGTAATAGTAGCATTTTTGTTTGAAAAGAAAATGGCATTTTGTTTTTTTTTTTTTTGTTACAAAAAAGTGGAGTAGTTATTAATTTTAGTGAAACAATCGTAACATAATGTAATAATTATTAGAAGATGTGCTACGTATATTGGGCGTCAATATAAGCATGATTGGAGAATCTTTCGGTGTTTTGCGACGATAGTTTACTATCAGAAGTTCACGTATGGTGCATAATTTTTTGAAAATATTAGTAAAATTGTATAAGAAAAAGTACTATTTAGTTTATTTTAAGAAGCGATAAGGAAATTTATATAAGTTAGATGTGAAATAACATTTCTGAATGTTATCATGTGTTAAGTATAATGGGCATCAATAAAAACATGTTTGGACAGCCATTCAGTGTTTTGTAACGATGGTTTATCATCAGGAGCCCACGTATGCTGCACAATTGTTCTGTTTGTAAAGTGAATTAATTTGAAGAAAATCTGATTATTTAAAATAACAGATTATGTTAATTAACAATTGTTCTGTAATTTTTGTCAATATGATTATGTTTTAAGCATGTCAGTTAAAGAAAATATGCTAAATCGTAGTTTGCTAAGTACATTCCCGTCAAGTGGCACCTCAAGTGATAGATTCAAGCTTAAAGAATATATCTCTCTGTGCTTTGACCTCTATACACTTAATGATTGGTATGATAGAGAGATTGATTCCACCAGTGAACCTGATCCGCCAAATCCTTCAGCAGCAATATGTGATTATGAGGCCTATAGTCTTTCAAATTTTTACAAATTGGGGTTTTGTTTTTGGTGGAGGTGTTGTTGACTTGAGTATGTGATTCACCTGTATTGTATAACAGCGTGTTTTTTATAATGTTTTGAATGTGTGATATCTATAAGCAAATCCTGCTAAGTTATATGTGCTATTATCTTTGCGAATATGATTATATTTTAATTATATTGGGCATCAATATAAACATATTTGCGCAACCATTTGGTATTTTAGGATGATGGTTTACCATCAAAATTTTGCATGTGTTTTTTTTTCTTTTTTTTTTTTTTTTTGTGTATGAGTTGTTGAGTGGAGCATGTGGTTGTTGTGCATTGCATGATACATTGTGTAGCATCTTGTTTTAATAATGTTTTGGATGTGGGATATGTATAACAAAATTTTGCTAAGTTATATGTGCTATAGTCCTTGTGAATTTCGTCATGTGGTATAATGAAATTATTTACATTATTAAAGCAGTCACAAAGAAAAAGTACAATGTCCATAGAATTGCTCAGCTACAAAAAGCCCAAAATTTAATTAACTTAAAAAGCCTAAAAACTCATTCCCAAAAAAACAAAATTCAATGACCAACTTTGTCTAATGTTGAACTGTACTTACCAAAACCTATGTTTTCTCATAGACAACTATATGCTGCACTTTCAACAGTCAAATTGCTAAGAGCAATAAAAATCATGACACATGAAGACCAATGGATATTAAGTAGATTACGTGGAATTAGTGAAGTGGGAAAGTTTGTCTGTATGCT
Organism: Voacanga thouarsii; assembly: GCA_026120185.1. Lineage (NCBI taxonomy): Eukaryota > Viridiplantae > Streptophyta > Magnoliopsida > Gentianales > Apocynaceae > Voacanga > Voacanga thouarsii. The sequence goes on from JANUWF010001017.1 coordinate 10,786,199, forward strand.
GAAGTAAGGGTTTGACGCATTTGATGTCAGAGGGTCAAATTTGTTGGATTTAATTGAGTTTAGAAGTCCGTAGTCACTTAGTTTGAAATGTTTTTTCAGATTCGAAATCATGTAAGGACTGAGAGCTGGTTCTCTTCTCTGTTTGGTGTTAAGATGGCTCTGTCCATCAAGTAGCTAGGATCTGTGAGCCTCTCTTGAAAATATGTTATTGTCCTTATGAATTTCATCATGTGCTAAGTATATTGGGCGTCAATATAAACATGTTTGGGAAACCACTTAGTATTTTGTGACGATGGTTTACCATCAGAAGCCCACGCATGATGCACAATTTCCATTAATTGTACTATTTTTGATTTTTTAGTTTGATAATGTGCTAAGTATATTGAGCGTCAATATAAACATGTTTGGGAAACCAATTGAAGTTTTGCGACGATGGTTTACCATCAAAAGTCCATGTATGATGCACAATTTCCTGTAAATGTTCTTGTTTTTGCATTCGATTTTTCATAATGTTTTTAATGTGGGATATGTTTAATGAAATTCTGTTAAGTTATATGTGCTATAGTTATTGTGAAATTCATCATGTGCTAAGTATATTGGGCATCAACATAATATGTTTGGGCCACTATTCGGTGTTTTACGATGATGGTTTACCATCAGAAGCCCACGTATGATGCACAATTTCATGAAAATATTGTTAAAATTGTATATGTAAAACTACTGTTTAGTTTAATCTAAAAAGGGATAAGGAAATTTAAATAAATTAGACGTGCTATGAAGTTTTTGAAATTCATCATATGCTAAGTATATTGGATATCAATATAAGCATGTTTGTCAACCATTCAGTCTTTTGCAAGGATGGTTTACTAATAATCATAAAGGTAACAAAACGTATTTTATAAAATTGACATTATACTTTAAGCAGCTGAGCAATTCTATGGACATTGTACTTTTTTCCTCTGACTGCATTGCTTCAATTATATTCTTCATTGTTCTAGAGCTATTGTTCACTGGATCACATCATGTGTATTTTGCAGCCTGAATTTAAAAAATAGTTATTTTGTTTGTTAGAATTAATATGTGAATATAGAGTTGGAAGTATTAGAAACTTATAAAATTGAATTTAAAGTTATCTTTGGTAGTCGATTGTATACTTCTGATAGACTATGTTCTGTGTATATGACTTGAATTTTGGGTCATCTTCATGTGTCATGATTTTTATTCGTCTTGGCGATTTGACTCTTGAAGTGCAACATACAGTTGTTCATGAGAAAACACAGGTTTTGGTAAGTACAGTCCGACATTTGACAAAGTTTGTCCTTGACTTTTGTTGATTGTCATTGCATAGCATATGTTCATTGGAAATTGCTTTCTTATCATTGTGAAAGGCATCTTTGAATCTGTCGAAGACATATCTATTCTTGGTATACATACTTTTTCTTCTATTTTTGAACCTGAAATGATAGGTCCTTCAATGACTCTTTTACATGTTTGTGTCACAATTAGCCTTATGCTGTTGCATAATCCTTTTCCAGGGTTGACATTTCTCAATAGCATAATAGGCACATTATTTTTAATCTCTAAAACATGATCAGACATACCTGGAAAACTGATGTTGTTGAGGTATTCTGTTAGATATATGTTTTCTGCATCTTTCATTGGGCCTATGACATTGTCTATTCTATCTGCATTTATATATTCAGTAATAGATCCTAGTACTTTGTCCAAAGAAAAATTATTCAAATCTACAACTATTTCATTCCTTGGTGTTAGGATTACTCTGTCTATCAAGTAGCTAGGATATGTGTATCTCTCTTGAAAATTTGGATAAGTAGAGTTAAATATTCTTTCCACTAGATCACCATTGGCTTCTAGCATCAAATTGCTTGGGATTTTGATCCATGTAGGTTCATTATCATTTCCCCTATACTTTGTAGGTTCTGTACCATCTCCTATTCTCAGTAGCCAGTTGGCAAAAGATGTTAATTCTTCAGCATCTGATTATTGTAATGCATTACCTTATTTAAGCCTCATGTTCTCAGATAGTGTAAGAACTTCATAGTGGTTCCATAATTCTAATTGATTGAGTGTCAAATTCACTATATCTGCTCTTTGACCTTTTGGTACAATCGGAAGAATCTGACGGAAATCTCCCTCCAATAGCACTGTTTTGCCTCCGAAAGGCTTATTCTAATTGAAACTTGTTGCTATTCTTTGTATGTCTTTGATTGTTTTATCAACACTCTCAAAAACATATTTTGAATTCATAGGAGCTTCATCCCAAATTATGAGTACTGCTCTTCTTATTAATTCTGCAATATGAGTATTTGTTTTTATTGAGCATATAGAATCTCCTGAGGTTACCAGAGGAATTTTGAATTTGTTGTGTACTGTCCTTCCACCTGGTAGTAGTAATAATGCAATCCCTGTTCAACGTTGTAAATAACAATGTTTAATAAAAATGATGAATTAGGAAAGAAGATGTTAGAATGTGAATGACAATTAAATAATTTTGGGAGATGTATAAGAAAAGTAATACCTGATGATGCTACTGCAATGACTATCTGTGATTTTAATCTGAGCTTGTTTATAATTGTTTTGTAGAGAAATGTTTTGCCTGTGCCTCTATAACCACATAAAAAGTACAGCTTTCCTTTATTAAAATCAATTGCATTTATGACCTTTTCATATATATCTTTTTGTTCTACATTTAATTGTGCATACATAACATCGTGTTCTGCTCTCAGTATATTTGTATCATACATGATTTCTTCTCTAATGCATGTGTTTTGTAGATCCTTCAGCAACTCTTAATTTGGCAAAGGCATTCCTTCTATATCCTCTAAACTTCAACCTTATTTTTGAAGTAGGATTTGTAATTCTCTCAAGGTATAGCTTTTGACCTGATCTTCTGAGAGATGTAAAAACGGAAATCTAATGACTTTTCTTTGTCTATATTCAATATCATTACTAATTTTTGGTCTATTTACTTCCCAAAGATTCTTGACATCTGCAATGTTACAAAAAATAAGAATTGTGACAAATAAATCCCGTAGTTGACATCCTGTTGCCCATTGAGCTGCTTCGTCAATTGTTTTGTGCCATCCTCGATCATCTTGTAGTAGACCTCTTGCATAGTAAGTCTCTTTGAAAGTTGAATATATTTTCCCATCATATGTTCTAATTTCTTCATAGCTTCTAGGGCTATGGACATGGTTAAGTAACATTCGCATATAGTATCTTTCCCCTGAGGCTGGATGTGCGAAGGTGATCCTTCCAATGTACTTTTTGGTTTTCCTCTTTTTCCATACTTTTTCTGTTCTGTACTAGCAATAATGCTGTGGGAATTCTACATACTTCAACTTTCTTGCATTTGAGTCTGCCTTGTTCATTTCGAACCATTCTGTAAATATTGTCTTCTTTGCATCTTCACTTATTGCTATATTAGGAAGAGAATTGTTATCATTAAATATGATATTCTGCTCTTCATGAAGATAGAATCCCAATCTCTGGACTGTTGGTATTCGAAATTGGATATCAAACTCATATATTCTCCAGGATGCTTCACATGTTGATATGTATCTACAATCAAAAAATGTTTTCACTTCATTCAAATTTTGCACTTCTGATTTAGCGTGCATGTTGTTTTCAACCTGATTTCTCTCTATGACTGCTATTGTTCTATCTGGACCTTTATTGAGATATTTAAATAAATATTTAATGACTTTTGATTGATTGCATATTTCAACATTAATATGGCTTTGGTATTTGAGTAATAAATTAAGATTGTACGGGACTACAAATCTATTGTCATGCAAGAATCCATTCTTCTCAATGGTTATAGATTGATCTCGTCTTCTGTAGATAGAATATCCTGATTCATCAATTGATGTTTTGTTATGAAAAGATTTTGAAAAATGTTTTGAACAGTGTCCTGGGTGAAAATGAATGTATTAGTTTTTAACTAACATTATGTACTATCTTTGAGATATTGGCTTATTGAAGAAAATTTTACCTTGTACCATGCATAGCGAGTTCTCGTATCCAATTCCACATGGCCTATGCATCATGAATTCAGGGGTCTTTTTCTTTGAACTATGATGTAGCCAAATGATAATGTGTGCATGTGGTAATCCTCGTTTTTTAAATTCCATTGTGTATACAATTGTTTTACAAAAGGAAAAGGTTAGTTAAAACAAATAGAGATAGAATTTCTAAAGGAAAAATTTTGCAAATATCTTTATTTGAAGTAACATACCTGAATCTACTTGGCCAAATATTTTGTTCTTTAATATGTCATTGATCATATTGAAGGCCTAGAAAGGGAAAAACATAGGGCACGCAGCGGAAGCGTAAATCAAAAAACTGGAAAACTGAAGAACAGGAGAACCCGAATAGAGTCGGCACCGGTTGCGCTCTGGCGGGACTCTGAGGTTAAAAAAAAATTACCTCTTTTCCTCGTTCTAAGAATTAGCTGAACCGGAATGTGTGGAGCCATGGTAGGTACGCTGGTGGAGACATCTGGTGCGATTCCTGCAAGTCTCCTACTCCATTTGTACATGTATGTGAACGCCAACCTCTCGATCTTTCAGTATATGGCCTGCCTAATTCCGTTTGATGAACAACTAACAGAACTAAGGAATATTTTTTGGAGAGAAAGAGAGAGAAACGTGTGGTTCTTTTTTCACAGAGAAGAGTCTGTAAAAAAAAATGTAATCACCAATCCTTCTATTTAACCTAAAATAAAACCTTAGGTTAAATTGGATTGGGCCATTGGACTCTTAACTTAGCCTTTTGGACTTAATTAATTATTCTCATTAGAACTAAAAAAATAGCCCAACAAATAATTAATTTTCCAATCCAAATAAACTAGTCTACTAAATAAGCCTATATTAGTTCAATCTCAGATTAATCTTTAATTATTCAAATTAGGCCAAAGCCCTGAATAATTAATTAACTCACCAAAGTAATTTAATTAATTCTCTTTCTCCATGGACCTTTATTTTATTCCAACCCAATAATTAAATCAGGCTATTTAAATAAAATAAATTCCATTTAATTTAAGATCAATTCCTTAGCCCGTATTTAATTAGGACTCACGGTCTATACTGGGGACCAAAAGACACACTGTCTTGGCTACTAAAATGACCAAAATACCCTTGTCATATAAATAGCTGTATTTTATATTTTAAATATTTTTTAATATCACTATAAGAAAATATTGACCACAAGGACAGTGCTGCGTTAGCAAAGTCTCCAACCTATAGATGTAATGACTAAAATACCACTCTATACATCGTCGTACATTTAGAGAGGAAGAAGTGTACTAACACTTCTCTAAATGACATCTACCATCCTTAGGCTTCTAGTCCAATGATCCACGACTTCCTGGATTGTTTCCGCTTTCCAAATAAGCTACCCTAAAGCAAATATCCAAACCATGTTTCCCAGGGCCCTGGACACTTTAGATCATTCAAACAACCACAATGGGCGATATAGTATAGAAACTATCTTGTACAAGTCTGTCTTAACTAACTAGTCACACATACCTAACATGCAAGTATATTGGTCCTACGATAGAACCTCAACTATAGCATATCAAAGTACATGCTTCCAACTTCGTCAGACCACCAACTCATACTTTAGTCGTAGAGTACTAGTTCAAGTTGTAGCGGTAGTAATCTAGGTTTCTACCATATAGTACTTTAAAAAATCACTACTACAGGTCCTATTCTACGTATTCATCATACGCTTATGTCATGAAGTGAGTGAACTACTCACTGGCTAAAGGTAAGTCATTCCCCATTTGGACTTCACAATATAATAACCTAAACATGATGAGATTCCCATTCTCATCAATCGGTTAAGCACGAACGTTTATATGTTAAGTAATCCGTGATCTATACCTTATTATGAAAGATCTCCATTCACATGAACCACTTATTTAAATATAATGAGTCTTTTCCAAACGTAATTGTACACAAATAAAATGTAAATTTACAAATAATTTTTGAAAATAAATTCTTTTATTAAAATATTCGATATTTACATCAGAAACCTAGTCCAAAATGGCATATTTCCTAACACATATCATCAAGTTTCATCTTGAATACTTGAACCTCAATTTCAGGCCTGTTTTCTGGTCGTTGGCTGGGTATCTCATTTACGAGGTCTATTATTTTTGGCTAATTAGGATTGGCAATAAATGTGATGAATAAATTTGGGTTACCAAAGAATCTGCATAGTGCCATAGTATCTTAATAGTTTTGAGCCAAATACCAAGGTCCACCAGTGAATGTTGATGGTAGTATTGTTCTTTTACCAATCTTTCTTGAATCCGTATTACCACGATCAATTGCATCTTATACATTTCTATATAATTCTGTTCGCAAATTTCCTTGATTTTCTGAAATCCATTTTAGCTTTGCCTATTCAATGCTTGTATAAGCATCTACAATGAACTGTTGATATAGCATTTCTAAGTGAATCAAAGTGGCTCCTGTTGGAAAATATACCCTCGTAGACTAAATTTCTGATGTAAAAATCGAATATTTTAATAAAAGAATTTATTATCAGAAATTGTTTGTGAATTTACAATTTTATGTGTGCACAATTACGTTTGGAAAAGACCCATTGTATTTAAGTAAGTGGTCCATGTGAATGGAGGTCTTTCACAGTAAGGTATGGATCATGCGTTACTTAACACATAAATTTTTGTTCTTAATCGATTGATAAGAATGAGATTTTTATCATGTCTATGTTATTATATTGTGAATTCTAAATGGGGAATGGCTTACCTTTAGCCAGTGAGTAGCCCACTTATTTCATGACATAAGCGTATTTTGAATACGTAAAACAGGACCTGTAGTAGTGGTTTCTCAAAGTACTATATGGTAGAAACCTAGACTACTACCGTTATAACGTGGACTAGTACTCTACAACTTGAGTATGAGTTGGTGGTCTGACGAAATTGGAAGCATATACTTTGATATGCTATAATTGAGGTTCTATCGTATGTCCAATATACTTGTATGTTGGGTATGTGTGACTAGTTAGTTAAGACAGACTTGTACAAGATATTTTCTATACTATATCGCTCCTTTGTGGTTGTCTAAATGATCTAAATATCCAAGGCCCTGGGAAACATGACTTGGATGTTTGTTTTAGGGTAGCTCCCTTGGAAAGCGAAAACAATTCAGGAGGTCGTGAATTATTAGACTAGAGGCCTAAGGATGGTAAATGTCATTTAGAGAGGTGTTAGTACACTTCTTCCTTTCTAAATGTACGACGATGTATAGAGTGGTATTTTAGTCATTACACCTGTAGGACGGAGACTTTGCTAATACAGCACTGTCCTTGGGGTCAATATTTTCTTATAGTGATATTAAAAAATATTTAAAATGTAAAATACAACTATTTATATGGCAAGGGTATTTTGGTCATTTTAGTAGCCAAGGCAGTATGTCTTTTGGTCCCCAGTATAGACCGTGAGTCCTAATTAAATACGGGCTAAGGAATTGATCTTAAATTAAATGGAATTATTTTATTTAAACGGCCTAATTTAATTATTAGGTTAGAATAAAATAAAGGTCCATGGAGAGAGAATTAATTAAATTAGTTTGGTGGGTTAATTAATTATTCAGGGCTTTGGCCCAATTTGAATAATTAGGGATTAACTTGGAACTAAACTGATTTAGGATTATTTTATTGGACTGGTTTATTCGGGTTGAAAAATTAATTATTTGTTGGGCCATTGAGTTGGTTCTAACTAGAATAATTAATTAAACCCAATAGGTTAAACCAAGAGTCCAATGGCCCAATTCAGTTTAACCTAAGGTTTTTTATTTAGGTTAATCAGGAGAATTGAAAACAACGTTGTGGTTGTAAAAAAAATCAGACACACAAAAGAGACGGCTTCTTCTCTGTGGAAGCTAGACGTCTCTCTCTCTCTCTCCAGAAAATTCCCTAACTCGTTAGTTGTTTACTAAACGGTAGTTAGGCAGGCCACATACTGGAAGACCGAGAGTTTGGCATCCACATACATGTAAATGCGGAGTAGGAGGCTTGCAAGAATCATATTAGAGGCTTCTACCAGCACACCTACACTAGTTGCACACGTTCCAGTACAGCTAACACTTAGAACGAGGAAAAAATGTAAAGTTTTTAAAACCTCGGGATTGGGACAGGGTGCAACCGGCGCCGGCGTCGGCCCTGCCCTGGACACGTACTATGATCGGCCAGCCCCTTGTTGGAGGTCATAGTGCGAGGTATGTCCATAGAAATTGAGAGGAAACGGCCATCCCCTCGATGGAGTTATCTTCTAAATCATTACCTAGAAGGAAAATTAATTTGTGGTGGTTAACACACTTAGCTTAGGAAACTGTTAATCTTCTCAAGAAGCTATGTCAGTTTTTCTAAGAGCCAAATTGATTATTATCAGTTTTGATAATAAGGATAAAGTGCACATATTTGTTTTGTTTTCACAAACTAAAATTTTCTTTTATTTTTTATTTTTCAGAAATGGTGGGAGGTTCTTTTAGTCCATTAGCCATTATTCTCCGAGAGAATAAGCTAACGGGACCAAACTATATGGACTGGAAAAGAAACCTGGACATAATACTCACAGCCGAGAAGTATAAGTATGTCATGTACGAAACCTACCCTGTAATCGGGGAGGGTTCCACCGTCGAGGAGTGTGAGGCTGAGAAGGCATGGAAGAAGGCCGACGAGATGGCTCGTTGTTACATGTTGGCATCCATGTCTAATGTACTCCAATCTAAACATGAGCACATAACCACTGCGTATGACATAACCCAATCATTAGCCACGATGTTCGCGGATAAGAGCCAGCCCGCAAGGCAGGAGGCTCTTCAAACCATCATTAACACTAAGATGGCTGAGGAAGCATCAGTCAGAGAGCATATGCTCAAGATGATTGCTGCTTTCGAGGAAACAGAAATCTTAGGGGTTGTCATTGACCCCAAGAGTCAAGTGGACATGGTTCTCGAATCTTTACCGGGTTCCTTCACTCAATTCAAGTTGAACATAGGTTTGACTGAGTTGATGAAGGAGCTCCAAATGGCGGAGAAGATCATGAAGCCACAATCAAATGCTATGATTGCCAAGGCTTCATCTTCTAGAATTGGGTCCAAGCCCAGAAAGTTCAAAAAGAAGAAGGGGAACGTAGCGGACCAGCCCAAGACCCAACCCAAAGACAAACCCAAGGGTAAGTGCTTCAAGTGTGGACTGAAGGAACACTGGAAAAAGGAGTGTCCGGATCTTCAAGCCAAAAAAAATCCCACAGATAATGTTCTCTATCTAGAGTCTATATCAATGGTTGGATCAACTTCCACTTGGATTGTTGATTCAGGAGCCATTGATCATATCTGTAACTCATTGCAGGGGTTTAGAAATATTAGAAGACTTTAGAAGGGCGAACATAGACTACATGTGAGAAATAGAGCACAAGTTTGGGCCCTTGCAGTAGGAGAACTGGATCTTATTTTTTATTGTAATAGAATAGTGGTTTTGAAAGATATTTTATATGTACCTGGATTTAGACAGAATTTGATTTTAATTGCAAAACTAATAAATCAAGGATATTCTGTATCTTTCCATTATGGTATTTCTATCAATAGAGATGGAGAAATTCTATGTACTGGGCACATGTATGGAAATTTATTTTTAAACCCTATTAACAATCAATTAAATAACACTCAATCTGAACCTTTAACAAGGGAGAGAAAGACCAATATCAATAACTCTTTTCTTTGGCATCTAAGGTTGGGTCATATCAACTCAACTAGGATTCAGAGGTTGATCCATGATGGACCTTTGGGCTCATTAAGATTGGAAAATTAGTTTCAGTATGAGTCCTGCCTAATGGGAAAGATGACCAAGAGGCCATTTTCCCATTAGGCGGATAGAGCTAATGAGGTATTGAGTCTTGTTCACATTGATGTGTGTGATCCTTTGTCTACACTAGTTAGAGAAGGTTTTGAGTATTTCATCACTTTCACGGATGATTATATAAGGTTTGGTTACGTTTATCTGATGAAACGCAAGTCTGACTCTTTTGACAAGTTCAAAGAGTTTAAGGCTAAAGTGGAGCGTCAGACAGGTAAATTGATCAAGATATTACGATCGGATCGTAGTAAAGAGTACCTCCTTGGTAAATTCAAGGATTACATGGTACATCATAAGATAGTATCCTAGATCTCTGCGCCGAGGAGCCCTAGTAGAATGGAGTAGCTGAGAGAAGGAACATGATATTTATGGAAATGATTCAAACATGATGTCTCATGCTACTCTTTCGGTGTCCTTTTGGGGATATGACCTGAAAACAGCGGCATATATTCTGAACTTGGTGCCTTCTAAGTTAGTACCTAGGACTCCCTATGAGATGTGGACTGGGCGTAAGCCAAGTCTGAATCATCTCAAGATAGGGGATTGTCCAACTTATGTACTGGTCAAGGGAGACAAATTGGAACTAAGGTCAGAATTATGCTATTTTGTTGGGTATCCAAAAGGAACAAATGGTGGTTACTTTTATATACTGGTAAGTACCAATGCTAGATACTTAGAGGATGATCAAAATACTTCCATAAAAGGTTCAACTAGGTTGGAACTTGAGGAGAAGTTATCTTCAGAAATAACTTCTTCTGACCCGATTGTGGAACAAGAAGAGGTACAGCCTCAAGAGCCTGTACATATAGAGCATCGTCGTAGTAGGAGAGTGTCTAGGGTTTCGGAGAAATGGATAGGAGAAGCTTTCGAGTTAGTCTCTAACCATCAAGAATAAAACCCCACTAGATACGAGGAGGCTATTGCTGATGCTGATGCAAATCTGTGGCATGAAGCAATAAAAGTTGAGATTGAGTCTATGTATCTCAATCAGGTTTGGGATCTTATAACTTCACCTGAATGGATAAAACTCACAGGGTGTAAGTGGGTATACAAGAGAAAGATGGGAATAGATGGGAAGGTGAAACCTTCAAAGCTAGGCTTGTGGCGAAAAGGCATACTTAGAAAGAAGGAATCGATTATGAGGAAACCTTTTCCCAGTAGTCATGCTTAAGTCCATCCGTATCTTCCTTGCCATCGCATGTCATTATGACTACGAGATATGGCAAATGGATGTCAAGACGACATTTTTAAATGGCCATCTTAGTGAAGACATCTATATGTCCCAACCGGAAAGCTTTATTGCTGAGGGCCAAGAACATATGGTTTGCAAGCTTAAGAAGTCCATTATGGACTTAAGCAGGCACTAAAGGTATGGAACATTCGTTTTGATGAGACTGTAACGTCTTATGGTTTTGTTCAAAACGAGGATGAACCATGCGTATACAAGAAACTTGAAGGCATTAATGTGGTTTTTCTTGTCTTGTATGTGGATGATATTCTACTCATTGAAAATTATGTAGGGTTATTATTATCTACAAAGATTTATCTGTCTAGTCAATTCAGTATGAAAGATTTGGGAGAAGTCAGCTACATTATCGGGATTAGACTTCTTAGAAATAGGAAACCGAGAATGTTAGGATTATCCCAAGCTACATACATTAACAAGATGCTGGCCAGGTACAACATGGACTCATACAGGGGAGCTCTAATTCCTTGCATACATGGGTTGTCATTTTCTTCAAGGGACTATCCTAAGTCTCAATAAGAAAATGACAGAATGAGTAGGATTCCCTACGCTTCGGTTGTGGGAAGTCTCATGTACGCCATGCTGTGTACTAGGCCAAATATCTGCTTTGCCATAAGTTTGGTTAGCAAATATCAGTCAAACCTTGGGGAGGTTCATTTGAAGATAAAATTGCAAGCCAAACATAGCCAAAAAACCAGCCACATGAACAACAAAAATGCAGCACACTTGCGTGAAGAAGAAAAAGGGGGAAAAAAATATTTTATTTTACCTCTTCTTGTTGATCTCACACTCGGCTGAACTGGAATATACGGAACTGGGGTAGGCACGCTCGTAGAAGCCTCTGGTGCACTCCCTGCAAGCCTTCTACTTCGTCTTTGCATGTAGATGAACACCTAGCTTTCGATCTTCCAGTATATGGCCTGCCTAATCTCGTTTGGTGAACAACTTAGGGGCTAAAGAATATTTTCTGGAGAGGGAAAGGGAAAAACGTCTGGTATTTTTCACAGAGAGGAAGCACTCGGGAAAAATACCGACTGTTCCTTATCTCCTGTTTAACCTAAATAAAACCCTAGGTTAAACTGGATTGGGCCATTGGACTCTTAGTTTAACCTCTTTGGGCTTAATTAATTATTCTAACTAAAACCAAATAAATGGCCCAATTAATAAATAATTAATTTTTCAGCCCAAATAAACCAGTCCAATTAATTAAGCCTATATTAGTTTAGTCCCAGGTTAATCTTTAATTATTCAAATTGGGCCAAAGCTCTGAATAATTAATTAACCCACCAAACTAATTTAATTAATTCTCTCTCTCCATGGACCTTTATTTTATTCTAGCCCAATAATTAAATCAGGCTATTTAAATAAAATAAATTCCATTTAATTTAAGATCAATTCTTTAGCCCATATTTAATTAGGACTCACGGTCTATACTGGGGACCAAAAGACACGCCGCCTTGGCTACTAAAATGACCAAAATACCCTTGCCATAAAAATAGTTGTATTTTGCATTTTTAAATATTTCCTAATATCACCATAAGGAAATATTGACCCCAAGGACAATGCTGCGTTAGCAAAGTCTCCGACCTACAGGTGAAATGATTAAAATACCCCTCTACACATCGCCGTACATTTAGAGAGGAAGAAGTGTACTAACACCCCTCTAAATGACATCTACCATCCTTAGGCTTCTAGTCCAATGATCCACGACTTCCTGGAGTGTTTCCGCTTTCCAAGGGAGCTACCCTAAAGCAAACATCCAAATCATGTTTCCCAGGGCCTTGGATAATTTAGACCATTCGGATAACCACAAGGGGCGATATAGTGCAGAAACTATCTTGTATAAGTCTGTCTTAACTAACTAGTCACACATACCCAACATGCAAGTATATTGGCCCTACGATAGAACCTCAACTACAGCAAATCAAAGTATATGCTTCCAGCTTCGCCAGACCACCAACTCACACTCAAGTCGTAGAGTACTAGTCCACACTGTAGCGGTAGTAGTCTAGGTTTCTACCATATAGTACTTTGAGAAACCACTACTACAGGTCTTGTTCTACGTATTCGAAATACGCTTATGTCATGAAGTGAGTGAACTACCCACTGGCTAAAGGTAAGCCATTCCCCCATTTGGAATTCATAACCAAATAACCTAAACATGATGAGATTCCCAGTCTCATCAATAGGTTAAGAACAAATGTTTATGTGTTAAATAACCCGTGATCCATACCTTACTGTGAAAGACCACCATTCACATGGACCACTTATTTAAACACAATGGGTCTGTTCCAAACGAAAATCGTGCACAAACAAATAGTAAATTCACAAACAATTTCTGAAAATAAATTCTTTTATTAAAATATTCGATTTTACATCAGAAACCTAGTCTAAGAGGGCATACAATCTAACAATCTCCCACTTGTACTCTAAAACTAGGTAAGTCCATAGGTGCTCACCCCTATGGCGTCTAAGTGTCTCTTGAAGACTCTCTCAGCCAAAGGCTTGGTGAATGGATCTGCTAGATTGTTGTCTGAGGCAATATGCTCTACCACGACTTTCCGTCTCTGAATGAAATCCCGGATCAGGTGATACTTCATCTCGATGTGTTTCCCCTTCTTGTGGTTTCGAGGTTCCTTAGATTGCGATACTGCTTCAGTATTGTTGCAATACATCACAACCGGCCTGTCCATATGTGGTACGACTCCAAGTTCTGAAAGGAACTTCCGGAGCCAAACTACTTCCTTGGACGCTTCCGAAGCTGCCACATACTCAGCTTCCATAGTTGAGTCAGCAATACAAGATTGCTTGATACTCCTCCATGAAATTGCTCCTCCAGACAAGGTGAAGACATATCCACTAGTGGATTTTCTCTCATCCTTATCCGCCTGGAAGTCTGAGTCTGTGTATCCTGTAGGAACCAAATCATCAGCCCTGTAAACCAGCATATAATCTCTCATTCTCTTGAGGTACTTGAGAATATGCTTTACAGCTTGCCAATTAACCTCCCCTGGGTTTGACTGATATCTGCTAACTAAGCCCACGGCAAAGCAGATATCTGGCTTAGTACACAGCATGGCGTACATGAGACTTCCCACAGCCGAAGCGTAGGGAATCCTACTCATTCTGTCCTTTTCTTCTTGAGACTTAGGACAGTCTTTCGAAGAAAATGACAACCCATGTCTGCAAGGGATTAGAGCTCCCTTGCATGAGTCCATGCTGTACTTGGCCAGCATCTTGTCAATGTATATCGCTTGGGATAATCCTAACATTCTCTGCTTCCTATTTCTAAGAAGCCTAATCCCGAGAATGTAGCTGGCTTCTCCCAAGTCCTTCATATTGAATTGACTAGACAGCCAAACCTTTGTAGATGACAATGTCCCTACGTCATTTCCAATGAGTAGAATGTCATCCACATACAGGACAAGAAAAACCACATTAATACCTTCAAGTTTCCTGTACACGCATGGTTCATCTTCGTTTTGAATAAAACCATAAGACTTTACAGTCTCATCAAAACAAATGTTCCATGCTCTTGATGCCTGCTTAAGTCCATAAATGGACTTCTTAAGCTTGCAAACCATGTGTTCCTGGCCTTCAGCAATGAAGCCTTCCGGTTGGGACATATAGATGTCTTCGCTAAGATGGCCATTCAAGAATGCCGTCTTGACATCCATTTGTCATATCTCGTAGTCATAGTGACATGCGATGGCAAGGAGGATGCGGATGGATTTAAGCATGGCTACCGGGGAAAAAGTTTTCTCATAGTCGATACCCTCTTTCTGAGTATACCCTATACTCACAAGCCTAGCTTTGAAGGTTTCCACCTTCCCATCCGCTCATCTCTTCCTCTTGTATACCCACTTGCACCCAATGGGTTTTATCCCTTCAGGTGAAGCTACAAGATCCCAAACCTGATTGAGATACATAGACTCAATCTCGGCTTTCATTGCTTCATGCCACAGATTTGCATCGGCATCAGCAATAGCCTCCTCGTATCTAGTGGGGTCTTGTTCCTGATGGTCGGAGACCAGCTCAAAAGCTTCTCCAGTCCATCTATCCGGAACCCTAGACACTCTCCCACTACGACGAGGCTCCATTTGCACAGGCTCTTGAGGTTGTGCCTCTTCTTGTTCCAAAATTGGGTCAGAAGAAGTTGATTCCATAGATAACTTCTCCTGAAGTTCCAACCTTGTTGAACCTTTAGTGGAAGTACTTTGATCATCTTCCAAGTATCTAGCATTGGTACTGACTAGTACCTTCTACTCCTTAGGATGATAAAAGTAGCCTCATTTTGTCCCTTTTGGATACCCAACAAAATAGTATAATTCTAATCTTGGTTCCAACTTGTCTCCCTTGATCAGTACATAAGCTGGACATCCCCAAATCCTGAGATGATTCAGACTTGGCTTACGCCCAGTCCACATCTCATAGGGAGTCCTAGGTACTGACTTGGAAGGCACCAAGTTCAGAATATATGCCACTGTTTCCAGGGCATATCCCCAAAAGGACACTGGAAGAGTAGCATGAGACATCATGCTTCGGACCATTTCCATCAACGTCCTATTCCTTCTCTCAACTACTCCATTCTACTGGGGTGTTCCCGGCGCAGAGAGTTGGGATACTATCCCATTATGTACCATGTAGTCCTTGAATTCACCTAGGAGGTACTCTCCACCACGATTCGATCGTAAGGTTTTGATTAATTTACCTATCCGACGCTCCACTTCAGCCTTAAACTCTTTGAACTTGTCAAAAGAGTCAGACTTGCGTCTCATCAGGTAAATGTAACCATACCTCGTACAATCATCCGTGAACGTAATGAAGTACTCAAAACCTCCTCTAGCTGGTGTAGACAATGGACCGCACACATCAGTGTGAACAAGACTCAACACCTCCTTGGCTCTATCCGCCTTTGGTGTAAATGACCTCTTGGTCATTTTTCCCATTAGGCAGGATTCACACTGAGGCCAACCTTCCAATCTCAATGAGCCCAAAGGCCCATCATGGATTAGCCTCTGAATCCTGGTTGAGTTAATATGACCCAACCTCAGATGCCAAAGATATGAATCATTGATATTGGTCTTTCTCTTCTTAGTTAAAGGTTCAGACTGAGCGTTATTTGATTGTTTGTTAATAGGGTTTAAAAAGAACAAATTTCCATACATGTGCCCAGTACATAAAATTTCTCCATCTCTACTAATAGAAATACCCGAATGGAAAGATACAAAATATCCTTGATTAATAAGTTTTGCAATTGAAATCAAATTCTGACGAAAACCAGGTACATATAAAATGTCTTTTAAAACAACTATCTTATTACAATAAAAAATAAGATCCAGCTCTCCCATTGCAAGGGCCCAGACTTGTGCTCCATTACCCACTCGAAGCCCATGTTCGCCATTCTTGAGTCTTCTTATCTTCCTAAACCACTGCAAGGGGTTACAGATATGATCAGTGGCTCATAAATCAACAATCCAAGTGGAAGTTGATCCTACCATTGATATGGACTCTAGATAGTAAACATTACCTGTGGGGTTTTTCTTGGCCTGAAGATCTGGACACTCTTTTTTTCAGTGTCCCTTCTTTCCACACTTGAAGCACTTGCCCTTTGGTTTGTCCTTGGGCTGGGCTGCTGCATTCCCCTTCTTCCTCTTAAACTTTCTAGGCTTAGGCCCAATTCTTGAAGAAGAGGCCTTAGCAATCATGGCCTTAGACTGCGGCTTCATGACCTTCTCCGCTATCTGGAGCTCCTTCATCAGTTCAGTTAAACTCATGTTCAACTTGTTCATGTTATAGTTTAACTTGAACTGAGTGAAAGAGCCCGGTAGAGATTCGAGAACCATGTCCACTTAGCTCTCGAGGTCAATGACAGCCCCTAAAATTTCTGCCTCCTCGAAAGCAGCAATCATCTTGAGCATATGCTCTCGGACTGATGCTCCCCTCAGCCATCTTAGTGTTTACAATTGTTCGAAGAGCCTCCTGCCTTGCGGGCCGGCTCTTGTCTGCGAACATAGTTGCCAATGATTGACTTATGTCATATGCAGAAGCCATGTGCTCGTGTTTTGATTGGAGCACATTAGACATGGAAGCTAACATATAGCAACGTGCCATTTCTTCAGCTTTCTTCCATGCCTTTTCAGCCTCTCGCTCTTCAGCGGTGGAACCTTCCCCGATAACAGGGCAGGTCTCGTAAAGGACATACTTATACTCCTCACTGTGAGTATTATGTCCAGTGTTCCTTTTCCAATCCACATAGTTTGGACTTGTTAACTTATTCTCCCTGAGAATAACGGCCAATGGACTAAAAGAACCTCCCACCATTTCTGAAAATCGAAAATAAAAGAAAGAATTTAGTTTGTGAAAACAAAATAAAATTTGTGCACCGAAAATAATTTGGCTCTTAGAAAACCGACATAGCTTCTTGGGAAGATTAACAGCTTCCTAAGCTAAGTGTATTAACCACCACAAATTAATTTCCTTCTAGGTAATGGTCTAGAGAATAACTCCATCGTGGGATGGCCGTTTCCTCTCATTTCCTATGGACATACCTCGCACTATAACCTCCAACGTGGGCTGGCCGATCATAGTACGTGCCCCGGGTTATTAATTACATCCTTCCATTAGATCTAGATCCTTGTGGTATCCCCATCCTATACGGGTTCACTCCCAGGGTGACGCGAGGGGATCCACGATCTCTAATGAGGACCGTGATGGAAGCCGTGGGGCCGTTGAAACCCCTCTCCCACTTAGTCTTTTAAAATAAAGTTTTTCTGAAAAATATCCTTTTGAAATTTCCATTAAGTTTTTCTTAACTCAAAAATAAAATATCTAAATCCAATAAAATCTCTATGTCAAGGCTTATATCCTTTGAGGGATTTCCTCCATGGACTAATTTTATTTAAGTGAAAACTTAATGATTTCAAAAATTTTCCAATTAAAACTTTCTAGAGACTTTGGTCTCAAGCTTATTTGACAAAATCATTTTTCTAGTGCAAAACAAAACAAAATGGCTCTCCATTTTAATTTACAAAAATATCTAAATCCAATATATTTTCTATGTCAAGGATTAAATCATTTGAGAAAATATTCAAGGATTAATTTTTGTACCAATTAAAATAACCATTTAGTTTTTGAAGAAAAATATTTTTTCTTGCCAAAACAAAAAGTTCCCAAAGACTTTGGTCTTTGAGAAAAAGCACACATAGGTACATAAAAAAAATAGTATGCTAGAAAATAATAAACGTTTTCATGCTTTTCTATTTTTTTAAACCTAAGTGCCCAAATAATAGAATTAAACACATTAATTAATTAATGATCTTGTTTAATTCTAAAATCCCTTACTAATATTTTTCATGCAAATATATTCCATGAATATTAACTATTGCAAAAATATTAACTTCGTCTGGTATGGACCCCAAAACAAAAAAGAAAATGCAAGAAAATTACAAGGGAAAAAAAAAATTCCCATTGGTTCACTGCACCCGCCGCACAAGAACAAAACAATTCTAGTCATCGGTCCACAACACCCGCCGCACCGGAACAACTGCATAATGGACCATCCAAGCTCGCGACCCGCCCCGGTACTGACCCGCGTGCTGACCTGCGAGAAGACTTCCGGATTTCGCAAATTGAATTGCAAAATTTGCAATTCAATTTCACCCGATAGCAGCCGAGCCGGTAAGCCACAAAGCCGAGCCGCCCTCCTTGTTCCAGGCACAGACGCTGCTGGCGGATCTGCTCGGCTTGAACAGTGCCTTCTGCTTCAAAAATTCCAGACGATTTCTTATTCAGCGTTTTCTTCTGGTTTTTTTTCTGCGATGGATTTGCTTGCTTTTGCCCTCTGATTTCAACCAAAATCAATAAAACCAAAAACCAACAACCGCCTATACCCTTTAAAATTGGGTTTACACGATTTATTCTTGAAAAAACAGTGAATTACATCTCACCTATACCTCCATCCGAGAGGTTTAACAAGCCATCTATCCATACCAAAAAACCAGCGAAGGATCACAGTTAATCACACATAACTGTCCGATTTTATTAACTAGCATACAGGCTTCCTATATGTGCAAATATCTTCATGCTCTGATACCAATTGAAGATAAAATTGCAAGCCAAACATAGCCAAAAAACCAGTCACGTGAACAACAAAAACACAGCACACCTGCGTGAAGAAGAAAAAGGGGAAAAAAAATATATTTTCTTTTACCTCTTCTTGTTGATCTCACACTCGGCTGAACTAGAATATACAGAACTGGGGTAGGCACGCTCGTAGAAGCCTCCGGTGCAATCCCTGCAAGCCTTCTACTTCGTCTTTGCATGTAGATGAACACCTAGCTTTCGATCTTCCAGTATATGGCCTGCCTAATCTCGTTTGGTGAACAACTTAGGGGCTAAAGAATATTTTCTGAAGAGGGAGAGGGAAAAACGTCTGGTATTTTTCACAGAGAGGAAGCACTCGGGAAAAATACCGTCTGTTCCTTATCTCCTATTTAACCTAAATAAAACCCTAGGTTAAACTAGATTGGGCCATTGGACTCTTAGTTTAATCTCTTTGGGCTTAATTAATTATTCTAACTAAAACCAAATAAATTGCCCAATTAATAAATAATTAAATTTTCAGCCCAAATAAACCAGTCCAATTAATTAAGCCTATATTAGTTTAGTCCCAAGTTAATCTTTAATTATTCAAATTGGGCCAAAGCCCTAAATAATTAATTAACCCACCAAACTAATTTAATTAATTCTCTTTATCCATGGACCTTTATTTTATTCTAGCCCAATAATCAAATCAAGCTACTACTTAAATAAAATAAATTCCATTTAATTTAAGATCAATTCTTTAGCCCATATTTAATTAGGACTCACGGTCTATACTGGGGACCAAAAGACATGCCGCATTG
The DNA here is from genome assembly GCA_026120185.1 of Voacanga thouarsii. Taxonomy (NCBI): domain Eukaryota; kingdom Viridiplantae; phylum Streptophyta; class Magnoliopsida; order Gentianales; family Apocynaceae; genus Voacanga; species Voacanga thouarsii. Next base: position 10,806,257 of record JANUWF010001017.1, read on the forward strand.
GCTACTAAAATGACCAAAATACCCTTGCCATAAAAATAGTTGTATTTTGCATTTTTAAATATTTCCTAATATCACCATAAGGATATATTGACCCCAAGGACAATGCTGCGTTAGCAAAGTCTCCGACCTACAGGTGAAATAATTAAAATACCCCTCTACACATCGCCGTACATTTAGAGAGGAAGAAGTGTACTAACACCCCTCTAAATGACATCTACCATCCTTAGGCTTCTAGTCCAATGATCCACGACTTCCTGGAGTGTTTCCGCTTTCCAAGGGAGCTACCCTAAAGCAAACATCCAAGTCATGTTTCCCAGGGCCCTGAATAATTTAGACCATTCGGACAACCACAAGGGGGCAATATAGTGCAGAAACTATCTTGTATAAGTCTGTCTTAACTAACTAGTCACACATACCCAACATGCAAGTATATTGGCCCTACGATAGAACCTCAACTACAGCAAATCAAAGTATATGCTTCCAGCTTCGCCAGACCACCAACTCACACTCAAGTCGTAGAGTACTAGTCCACATTGTAGCAGTAGTAGTCTAGGTTTCTACCATATAGTACTTTGAGAAACCACTACTACAGGTCCTGTTCTACGTATTCGAAATACACTTATGTCATGAAGTGAGTGAACTACCCACTGGCTAAAGGTAAGCCATTCCCCAACATGATGAGATTCCCAGTCTCATCAATATGTTAAGAACAAATGTTTATGTGTTAAATAACCCGTGATCCATACCTTACTGTGAAAGACCACCATTCACATGGACCACTTATTTAAACACAATGGGTCTGTTCCAAACGAAAATCGTGCACAAACAAATAGTAAATTCACAAACAATTTCTGAAAATAAATTCTTTTATTAAAATATTCGATTTTACATCAGAAACCTAGTCTAAGAGGGCATACAATCCAACAATTGGCAAGCTGTAAAGCATATACTCAAGTATCTCAAGGGAACGAGAGATTATATGCTGGTTTATAGGGCTGATGACTTGGTTTCTATAGGATATACAGATTTAAACTTTCAGGAGGATAAGGATGAGAGAAAATCCACTAGTGGATATATTTTTACCTTGTCTGGAGGAGCCATTTCATAAAAGAGTATCAAGCAATCTTGCATTGCTGACTCAACCATGAAAGCTGAGTATGTGGTAGTTTCGGAGGCATCCAAGGAAGCAGTCTGGCTCCGGAAGTTCCTTTCAGAACTTGGAATCGTGCCACATATAGACAGGCCGGTTGTGATGTATTGCGATAACACTGGAGCAGTATCACAATAAAAAAGGAAATGTTGGTGAAGTTCAATGACAAGAACAAGTAAAAATATGATATTAATTCCTTTAAGATATTGAGATGTCACTAACTTAAGTACTCAATTTTTTTAGACATGTATATCTCTATCTATAAACTAAAGCGGAACCAATTTTAAGATTGAAATTTTTTTATATTTCTTTTCTTTCTTTGTTTGTTTTTTCTTTTGACAATTTTTATATTTCGCGTTTTGGCTTGGATTGTAGGAAAGGGAGCTGACCGGCAGCGGGAGATGCATATACTCTTGGCTTAGGCTTGTAGGAAATACTAAATTTTTGTACCTTATGGTTTCAAAGACTAAACTTCGAAATGTGGATAACATGACTCTCCGATACAAGAGGAATAGGGTGTTTGTGCCCTTTTTTCTTTTTATTCAATCTCAATAAATGACAGAAAAAATTTAAGCTAATGATGTTAGTTGAGGTGCTTACAAGATGGAAGATAAGAAGAGTAGATAAAATGAAGTGGGAAGACTCCGTGGAAGCATTCGCGAAGTTATAAATAAAAGTTATAATTAATAAATTTTTAAAAAATCATGAAATTATAATGAAAAGTTGTTTATCTAATACGTTTTGTTTTTCGTTTTTTCGTGTAATGCATGAGTATCAAACTAATAATTGTATTAAAAGTGAGGTGATATTTGTGTAATTATATTAATAGTGGGGAGATAGTTTAGCTAATATTGTGGAAAATTAACTATATTGATATCAATTTGTTAGAGAGGCTTTAAATAAATAGCTTAAGAACAAAATGATGGGAAAAAGGTTAAATTAAATTTACTTCATGTTCCTTCTTACAATTTAAAAAAGAAAAAGAAAAATTCACTCCCTTATCAAGTTAGTGTATTTAGATTGAGTTTTTTTCTGAAAAAAATTTAGAAGTGAGAAATGATTTGAATTATCTATACACGGATGTGTGTGTGTGAAGTTAAAGAGAAAGAATGACAATATTTTGTAAATAAAGTGCATTAGAAAAATATAAATCATTCGAATTAAATTTTTTACTCAATAAAATGAAAAAATTTTCACTCTTTTTAAATAAAAAAAATGAAATCCATTCCTAATAATTTTGATATTAAAATAAATCACCACGCTATAACTAGAGGAGATAATTATTTTCATAAAATCTATTATTCCTTGTCTTTTTGTTCATTATATATTTAATTTATAAGATATTTAGATTGACACTCAATTGAAACTAAAATTCTAATTTAATTAAAAGTTTTTAATTTATATACTTATACAATATTATATATATATATATATATTTTAAATCTCACATATTTTTATTTTTTATTTAATTTAAACAATTTTTTTTAAAAAAATTTTACAATGCAAGTGCACCTTAGCTAGAAAAAATTTTAGGTACTCGGGAACGGATCGGGGCCACGCAAGTTGTCGTACGACAACTTGTGCAGTCATTTGAATTCACATGAATATTTGACATAATCATATAAACATTTCATACGATTACATGAATATTAAAACGACGTCATTTTGAATGGTCAAAACGAAATCGTTCTACTAAAAAAATTTTAGACGCAGTCACTTTTTCAGACATTGAATTTTTATCGTTTTCAATTTAAGTCGTGAAATCACCACGTAAGTTTCTGTACATCACTTACGCGCCCCAGATACCTCGGGAAAAACGGAAAGATGTAAATGTGGGGTCTAAGTGCTAGTTTTGAAATGCTCTTGCCAGATACTGTAAATCAGTAAAAGATGGAGGGCCTTGGTGTGAAAATGAACTTGTGCAAATGCTACTCCGTCAGTCTCCGTTTGGTGGCGACGCGAGTTACAGAGCAGCAGTGAGAGCCAAAAAATGGCGGGGCTCCTCGCATGGGCTGCGGATGTAGTAGGGGGAGCATCTGGAGGTTATGCCAGTGACGACAATGATCCCAATTCAATCCCTTTGATTTTCTCCCCAGAACAATTGAGCTACGCCCAAGAATTGGACGCCAAAGCTGCCGCTCTTAGACGTTCGATCCAAGATCTCCGGTCAAGATTGCCCCCTCCTGACATCTCCCAACGCCTTCCCCACCTCCACGCCCACTCCCTAGCCTCCAACGCGGCCCTCGCTCTACAATTGAACTCCCACTCCGCTACCAAAGAACAGGTATTTTCTAAGCCCCTTTTGTTTTCTCTTCTGGGCTCAGGGCTTTGTCTAATTTCACTATAATAGTAATTCTTGTGGTCTTCTGGGAATAAATTCATTCGTTGATTATCATAGTTTTGATTTTTTTTTTTATAATAATAATGTGATTGCAGGCGCATTTGAGAGAAATTACATTGCAAGAAGAAAATGCTGAATATGAGAAGGCAATATCGAATTGTGAGAGTAAAATACAAGAGAGGTTGCAGGAAGCACATGTGCTTCAGAATAAGCTGAAGGTCAGATTAATCCAAAACTTGCTTTTGTTTTTAAATAATGGTGCTTTTTTTTTCATTGTTTCATTGCCCAGAACCTCCAGAAGCATTACATTATGTGACCACATAAGTCAACATTTAAAGTATTGCAACTCTGGAGTTTCTTTATTCTGAAAAGTATACCTATTTAGAAGCTGGTGTTTGAACCAAAATTGAAATAGAGACCAAATTATTCACCTCATCTGTATTCTCAATGTCTTGATCCCTTATAGATGTCATGGCAACAGATGGGTGGTCTTGTAAAACAAATTATTGTCATATAATGAGAGGATTTCTGGACATTTAAGTTGCCTCTATTGTGGGCCTTATTGTCTTTTTCTCTGTCTTCTGCTTCTTCTAGAGTGTGTTCAGTTGTGAGACTAGAATAAGGATCTTAAAAGTCTTAATCTGGATAAAATCTTTTCAGTAATACTCTTAAGCATTGGAGCTGTTGGAATTAGCAATTAATTTCATTTGCTCCTCTCTTGGGTTTTAAGTACCATTTTCTGTCAGCTACAAGTCGGACTGTCCTCCTGTTCCTTCTTGGTGTTACCCTTTATTGGTATAAAGGGTAAGATATTGGTCATATTGGACAAGAAATGGATTAGTGGTTCCATTCCACTGGTTTTTGCACTTCAATACTGTGTTATATATGGGATTAAAATTGTTGTAGTTCTTGAATCACTCTATTCTCCTCTGTGGCTATGTGAATCTTCGTATCAGCATTTTACTAAATTGGTAAGCAGGTCCTGTTCTTTTCATTTTTGACATCTTTCATGTTTATATCAAACGTAAATTATCAATTAAATTTCTAAAAGTAAATGCTTGATATCCATTTAAAATTTATTCAGTTTTGGAATCATTGTCTTTAACTATTTAACTGCTTTGGAACCTGGATCGACAGCTTATTCATAACATTCTCATAGATACAAAAATTACCAAATTATTTGGCCTTGCAGGAATTGGACATGACTGAAAAGAATCTTCAAATCGAATTAGAAAATGCCCAAGCTGTGTTGCAGGCTAGCCAGTTGGAGCATTCCAATAAATCATTGATTGAATCCCAAACCCAAAATGAAGAACAAGACGACTCAGAAGATACTAAATCTGCACTACAGAATAAGTTAGAGGGCAAGAAAAAAGAACTGGTTGGTTACTTTTTGGATTTTCCATCATATACGTGCCATTCATTATATATTCTTATCCTTTCTAGATCAGAATGCTGGTTATTGACTCCATTTTCTCAGGCTTCTATTGAAGAAACTGTTCAACACTTGGAGAAAAAGTGGGCTGAGGTTCAAGAGAATACACTGAAACAACCTTCTCCAGGTAAACTTTTAAGAGAGTGTATGAACCATTAGTTTCTGTACACCTTGGGAGAATATTTAGCTTATGATAATTTGTCATGAGATTAGGTGATATGATGCTGTTGGTCGAATCTTCAACCTTTGCATAATCTTGTTATTTGATGGGCATGCATATGATCTTCATAGAACAAGTGCAACTAGTTGACGAGAAAGGAGCCACCCTTCATGCTCCCACTGGACCAGCCTGTTCAGAAGGGAGGACTGATTGTATGTGCACATATATGCAAGTGTGCGCATGTGTGTTTGCATTTCTTACATACTGTTGCTGTCGTCTGATTAAATTGCAATCTTAACCCAAAGATTTGATATTTGTATTAGTCTATCCTTGCTTACGACTACAAAAGAAGAGTCTCATGTCATTTAAAACATGATTTGGTTGATTTCAGCTCAGCGGGAGAAAATATTGGATAAACAGCTCCACAGCCTTATCGAACAACTTGAGGCAAAGCAGGTAAAATTTGTCTTTTTTGCTGATAATGCAATTGCTTATAGTTATCCATTTACTTGTTAATAATGTAACTAAATTACTGTTGTGCTTGTCTCTTTCCTTCATTCTAGGCTCAGGCAGAACGACTTTTTACTGAAATTCATCTAGAGGAGATGGAGTTAGAAAGGTTAAATGGGTTGTCAAAGAGGCTTGAGACCAACAGTGCAGATGCGAATACTGCAAGAAACCGGTTTGGGAGAAGCAGCTCTCTCAAACTATCTCAGTCCTCTGATTACATTGTCGATCCCCTTCACAAATCTCAAACAGTTGGTATAAGTGAGAATTTGCAGAGGCTTATGTTGCTTAGGTCAGCTTTTGTGCTTTACATTTTAGCTCTGCACATTTTAGTATTCATCAAGATCTCAATCTGAAGATCTCTTGTAACCTGATCTTGTCAAATTTCCATTACTATACATTAACCCACTGTATCAAATCTTGGTTGTAAAAATTCTTGTATATTTACCTCTTTGTTCAACCTATTGAAATATGATGAGGGCTTCACTCGCGTTGGACAATTCAATTTGCAGTGTGTTTAATTAGTTATAGAAGCTGTTTGCTCATGGTCATGGCAACCACATTTACAGAGAGTCCAGGAACCGAGCTAAATTACTCTGTTTCTGTGCGAAATATCTTTTGGTGCATGGATTCCTTCAAGTGGAGTCGAGTAATCTCGACGTGTATTAAGCTGAAAGCACATGTTCAACAAGCTTCTGAACCAATGGTGCACGCACAGGGCTTATTTTCTCTTGCAATTTCTAAGTGCAAGCAAATCAGTGAAGATTTTGCTGAATGAATCACTATCAGCATAAGTTGAGCTTTTGTGGTATTAGTATTCACATATCTACGGAAATCGAAGCGAGAGTAAGTCTTTAGCTTTAGACTTTTGAATCTAAAGTCCAAATTAATTATAATCTTTATATTATATTTTATTATAATTTAAATTAAATATAAAGAAATATTAATAATTGAATAAATCTTTAACATAGGTTAGTACTAAGGGATCAAATTGAGCCACAATAAATGCAGCTCAAGAGTAGTTGAAGATTATAAAAAATTCAATATGTTTTTTGTTGTATTGGAGGGAAATTTATCTTTCCTTCCAAAAATGTTTCTCTCCATTGCATTTTCCCTCTTCTCATATTTCCTCCTCTTGAGTTTTACGTATAATTTTCTAAAATATCTAGTTCACATGAAACTCTTAATTCTATACTATTTTATCAAATGAAAACTCTAACTATTACATGCAACATCTCGTATCTTATCCTTCATTACAATTCTATCATATAATCATAGTTGACACTTCTTTCATATTCTATCAATATAGCATCATAATTGACACTTCTTTCATATTCTATCAATATAACACAATCATAATTGACATTTTCATCTTATACTATCAACTAATATGGAAAACATAGTCAACTGTAAGACATAATATAAGAAAAAATATTTATCAGAGCATGACTCGAACCCATAGCCTTACAGTCATAAGTGAGACCATTTTAATTCTAAGTGGGACTTTTCTTATAATTAAGAATTTATTTTGAAAAAAATATATAGTAGAAATTAATTTTTTAATAAATTTACAATAGTTGTATTAAGATTGCCTTATTTATATAATCTAGATATTCATTTAGATATTAAGAATTTATATTATTTATCATCTAAATTCTTACATAATCTAAATTTTGTCTTATTAATGACATTATTTGTATATAAATATTTCAAATTAAAATGAATGGCCGCATGTCATTATAAAAATAGATAAATATAATAGGAGAATATGTTGATGTAACTTAGAAATATTTTAAAATATTAACGTCAATAAATAATTTAAATAATAATTATATTCATCATATTTTATAAGAGTAATTTTTTTTCCTTTTAAGATGAATTTTTATATATTATTTGTAAAAATAATTAGAGCAATATCTAATTTGAACTGTCGTATTTAATTTTGAATAGATTTAATTTATATCATTTTGTTTTTGTCAAATTTTAAATTAATGATGAAAATTTTCTCCTAATTCATTATTAAATTATCAACTGTTAAAAGAAAACCATTTTCTTATTTTCTTATTCTATTAATTGTAATTCATTAGTAAATTACCAACTAATACAACAAAAAAGGACTGACAAAGGGGATTTGAACTTGCAACATGCTTTAGGTTATATAGCTTGGATATGCTAGCATACCATCAGATGTTTTGTGATTGGCACCGTTCACATCACATTTACATTTTCCATCCATCCTACATCCCATAATAATATTCATAATAAATATCTCATTAGATATTTGTATTTTGATTTAAATAATACAATAATGTACACTTTCCTGCCATCCCCATCCAATAATAACATTCATAACAAATATATTATTAGATATTTTTATTTTGATTTAAATAATACAATCATTTATACACATTTTTTTAATTAAAAATAAAAAATTATATTCAGATAAATATAATATATATATATATATATATATATATATTAAAATTCATAAATGTAATATAGTGCTTATATGTACATGATGATTGGTTATATATATTGAGTTGAATGATTTGTTTCAAAGGATATGAATTTATAGGTAATATAAGGCGTTTGTTAAATTTCAACAATTTTTTTCCATATAAATGACTTTACTTATTTTTCATATTTATAACTTATTTGACATGTAACTTAGCACAAATTTTATAAAAATTCATCTATCTAACTTTATCCAGTAAACGTTCATTTATTTAATTTTAGAAGTAAAATACTAAAAAGAAAGGTAAAAATATACTTCAAGGAAATGACATTTATTAAAAAATAATTTAATATTCACTTAGTTCTGAATACTAAACGGTAGAACTATATATTTTCTACTATGTTCAAAAATTCATTTAATATTCTATTAGTAAACCATTACTAATGTGGTACCAATGAATTACTAATAGGATTATTTTATTTTTCGTTATTTTTTATATTTCTATTGGTACTTCATCAGTAATCTCTCAGTAAAATTAAAACTAGCAATAGAAAAGTAATAGAATATCAACGAATGGAAATATTTATTTTTAGTTTTTAATAAACCATTGGCAACTAAAACCATTATCAACACGGTACCATTAAACTTACTAACAAAATATTAATTGAATACTAGCTAATATAAGTAGTATTCATAAAAAAAATAAAAAATTATAAGTCTAAAACATTTGATAGTATTTTGTTGATAATTAAAATCATTACTATTCATTGTCAGTGAATTATTGAAATTCTTTTTTTATATTTCGTTTAATTTTTATTTTATATTTTGTTGAAAATCTATTGATAGTGTCTTTTAAAAATTAAAATTTCTAATCATTTATTGACAGAATTACCTATAGACTTTTTATTTTATAAAAACCTATAATAAAAAAGATTGTATTTGTATTCCAATGCTATTTAGTCAAAAATGTTATGAAATAAATAGTTTTTTTTTTTTTTTGTAGTTATTCAAGATATTTTAGAAATATTAAGAACACTAGGTGAAGGATCGCAGGAAAAATAAATACGTAGCGGAAGTGGCAAATTGATAGCCAAAGTTTAGGGACACTTACTTTTCGGGCGTCTAGATTGAACAATCGGAGTCAGATTCGGGTTTAACGGCGCTTCCTAAACTGGAACGTCTACTTGTTCTGCGGGAATACTAGTTAACCGTCGTTTCCTTCGCATCGAACACTTACTACGTTTGTTAACTCTTGACCTTCCAAAGTATTATCGAACCTCCTATGGACTTTCTATCGGTGAAAGCAGAACTAGGGTGAAGAAGATTGAAAGAAGAAACGGAAGAGCTAAAAGTTAAAGAAAAAATGAAAAAAAAATGACAAAGGAAAAGCTGTGGCATTAGTTTCGTTCAAGGAAAACTAAAAAGCTACGTTTTTTAAGATTGAAAATGGCAAAAATCATCAAATCGAATGCATGCTTACAGAACAAAAAAATTTACCTCTTTCTTTGGATGACCTTATTGGCATTAAAGAAGATGTCTATACAAATAAAATTGAAGCTATTGGATTACGTCCTTATAACGTCGACTTCGCTTCATTCACGCGAAACTTTTAAGTTTCCGAAATGGTGTCATTTTCTCTACCAGTGAAAGCTTGAAGAGTTGGGTTTTCTAAGCCTGTGTGAGCTTCTTCCTTTCTGGGCTTACTTCATAGACCTACTGCATTCTCTATTTCCATATTGGTCTTCATGCATTTGCATTCATTTCAAGCAAAATATGCACCGAGAGAGACCAAGAGAGTCAAACAAAAAGCCCATACTTTTTTTTATCCCTCACACAAAATAACGCGAGATTCATCCCGTGTTGTTTTTATTTATTTTTAATTAATTAATTAAATTTTTAATATTTTTAATTTTATTTTACTATTGGTTTTATTCATTGGGTCAGATAAAATTATTTACTCTTAAACTTGAACACTCATAAATAATAAATCTTAATTATTTATTTTTTGGGTTTCATTAAACAACCTAATAAATAATTAACAAGTCCAAATAGACCAATATAAAATAACAGGTCTTTTATCTAGTTTATATCTAGATTAATTTTTTAATTACTTAATCTGGTCCTTAGGCCTTGAATAATTAATTAACTAATTAAACTAGATAAAAAAATATACTCTCTCACAGGTCTTTTATTTTATTCTAGTCTAATAAAAAATTAGACTATTTAAATAAAATAAAATAAAATTCATAATTATCAAGACTAATTCCTTAACCCAAATCTGTCAGGACTTAAGGGCTATTTTGGGGACCAAAAGACACATCGTTTTGGCTATTAAAATGACCAAAATACCCATATTATATAAATAACTATATTTTACATTTTAAATATTTCTTAATATCACCATAATGAAATATTTACCCCGAGGATAATGCTGCGTTAACAAAGTCTTCGACCTATAGGTGTAATGACTAAAATACACCTCTACGTATCGCCGTGTATTTAGAGAGGAGAAGTGTACTAACACCTCTCTAATAGACATCTACCATCCATAGACCTCTAGTCCAATAATCTACGACTCCAATAATATTTTCATTTTTTAAGGGAGCTACCCTAAAGTAAACATCAAAGTCATGTTTCCCAAGGTCCTGGATAATTAGATCATTTCAACAGTCACAAGGGGCAATATAGCGCAAAAACCATCTTGTACAAGGTTGTCTTAACTAACTAGTCACATATACCTAATATACAAGTATAACGGCTCTACGAAAGAACCTCAACTACAGTATATCAAAATATATGCTTCCAATTTTGTCAAACCACCAACTCATACTCAAACGGTAGAGTATTAGTCCACGCTATAGTAGCAATAGTTTGGGTTTCTTCTAAATAATACTTTTAGAAATCAGTATTACAGCTCATGTTCTACGTATTCGAAATATACTCATACTATGAAGTGAATGGATTACTCACTGGCTAAAGGTAAACTATTTTCTATTTGAAATTCATAACATAATAACCTAAATATAATGAAATTCTCATTTCCATCAATCAGTTAAGAACAAACATTTATGCGTTAAGTAACTTGTGATCTATACCTTATTGTAAAAAATCACTATTCATATGGATCACTTACTTAAACACAATGGGTCCTTTTCAAACGAAATTTGTGTACAAATAAAATATAAATTCACAAATAAATTTTGAGAATAAATTCTTTTATTAATAAATTCGATAATTACATCAGATAAAATTAGTCTAGAGGGTATATATTCTAATAATCTCCCACTTGTACTCTAAGACTAAGAAAGTCCGTAAGTGCCCACCTATATGGCTTCTAAGTGTCTCTTGAAGACTCTCTCAGCCAAAGGCTTAATGAAGGAATCTGTTAGGTTATTCTCTGAGACTATCTGTTCTACCACGATTTTTCGTCTCTGAATAAAATCTTGAATCAGGGGGTACTTCCTCATGATGTGCTTCTCCTTCTTATGGGTTCTGGGTTCTTTGAATTGTGAGACTGCTCTAGAGTTGTCGCAATACACCACAATCGGTCTGTCCATGTGTGGCACAACTTCAAGTTTTGAAAGGAACTTCTGGAGCCAGACTGCTTGTTTTGATGCTTCCGAAGCTGCCACATACTCAGCTTCCTTGGTTGAGTTAGCAATACAAGATTGCTTGATACTCCTTCGTGAAATAGCTCCTCCAGACAAGGTGAAAACATATCTACTTATGGATTTTCTCTCATCCTTATCTGCCTGGAAATTTGAGTCTGTGTATCTAATAGGAATCAAGTCATCAGCCCTGTAAACCAGCATATAATCTTTCATACCATTGAGGTACTTGGGAATATACTTTACAGCTTGCCAGTGAATTTTCTTAGGGTTTGACTGATATATGCAAACTAAGCCTACAGCAAAGTAGATATCTGGTCTAATGCACAGCATAGCGTACATGAGACTTCCCATAGCCGATGATTAGGGAATCCTACTCATCCTGTCTTTTTCCTCTTGAGACTTTGGATAGTCCTTAGAATAAAAAGATAACCCATGTCTGCAAGGAATTAGAACTCCCTTGCATGAGTCCATGCTAAACTTTGCCAACATCTTGTCAATATATGTCACTTGGGATAATCCTAACATTCTTTACTTCCTATTTCAAAGAAGTTTAATCTTGAGAATATAATTGGCTTCTCTCAAGTCCTTCATACTAAATTGACCAGACAGCCAAACCTTAGTATATAACAATGTTCCTACATCATTCTCAATGAGTAGAATGTCATCCATATATAGGACAAGAAAAATCACATTTATGCCTTCTAATTTCCTGTACACGCATGGTTCATCCTCGTTTTGAATGAAATCGTAAGACTTTATGATCTTGTCAAAACGAATGTTCCATATTCTAGATGCCTGCTTAAGTCCATAAATGGACTTCTTAAACTTGCAAATCATATGATCCTAGCCTGTAGCAATAAAACCTTCCAGTTGGGATATATAGATGACTTCATTAAGATGATCATTAAGAAATGCTGTCTTGACATTCATTTGCCATATCTAATAGTTGAAATGACATGCAATGATAAGGAGGATACGGATGGATTTAAGTATGGCTACCTGGGAAAAGGTTTCATCATAATCGATTTTCTCTTTCTAAGTATACCATTTCACCACAAGCCTAACTTTGAAGGTTTCCACCTTCCCATCCGCTCCCCTCTTCCTCTTGTATAGCCACTTACATCCAATAGGTTTTATCCCTTTAAGTGAAACTACAAGATCCCAAATCTGATTGAAATACATAGATTCAATCTCGACTTTCATTACTTCATGCCACAGATTTGCATCGATATCAGCAATAGCTTCCTCATATATTGTGGGATCTCGTTCCTGATAGTCAGAAACCTGCTCGAAAGCCTCTCATGTCTATCTTTTTGGAATTCTAGATACCCTCCCACTACGACGAAGCTCTATTTGTACAGGTTCTTAAGGCTATACCTCTTCTTGTTCCATAATCAGGTCTGAAGAAGTTGATTCCGAAGATAACTTAATCTCGAGTTCCAACCTTGTCGAACATTTAATGGAAGTACTTTGATCATCCTCCAAGTATCTAGCATTAGTACTTTCCAGTACTTTCTACTCATTAGGATAATAAAAGTAACCTCATTTGTCCCTTTTAGATATCCAATAAAGTAGCATAATTCTAATTTAGACTGTCTCCCTTGATCAGTACATAAGTTAGACAATTCCATATTTTGAGATGATTTAGACTTGGCTTACATCCAGTCCATATCTCATAGGGTGTCCTAGGTATTGACTTGGAAGACACCAAGGTCAAAATGTATGCCGTTGTTTCTAAGGCATATCCCCAAAAAGAGACTGGTAGAGTAGCATGAGACATCATGCTTCGGACTATTTCCATTAATGCTCTGTTTTTTCTCTCAACTACTCCATTCTACTGGGGTGTACCCGACGCAGAGAATTTGGATACTATCCCATGATGTACTATGTAATCATTGAACTCATTGAGAAGCTACTCTCCACTACGATCCGATCATAAGGTTTTGATCAGTTTACCTGTCTGACACTCCACTTCAGCCTTAAACTCTTTGAACTTATCAAAAGAGTCGGACTTGCGCCTCATCAGGTAGATATAACCAAACCTCATACAATCATCCGTGAAAGTGATGAAGCACTCAAAATCCCCTCTAACTTGTGTAGACAAAGAATCACACACATCAGTATGAACAAGGCCCAATATCTCCTTGGCTCTATCAGCCTTTTGGGTGAAGGACATTTTGGTTATTTTTCCCATAAGGTAGGATTCATACTGAGACCAACTTTTCAATCTTAATGAGCTCAAGGGCCCATCATAAATTAACCTCTAAATTCTGGTTGAGTTAATAAGACCCAACCTTAGATACCAAAGATATGAGTCATTGACATTGGTCTTTCTCTTCTTACTTAAAGGTTCAGATTGAGCGTTATCTATTTGATTGTTTGTAAGATTTAAAAAGAATAAGTTTTCATACATGTGCCCTATACATAAAATTTCTCCATTTTTACTAATAGTAATACCAGAATGGAAAGAAATAGAATATCTATGATTTATTAGCTTTGCAACTGAAATTAAATTCTATCTAAAACTGGGTACATATAAAATATTCTTTAATATAACTACTTTATTACAATAAAAAATAAAGTTCAGCTCTCCCACTGCAAGGGCCCATACTCGTACTCCATTTTCTACTCGTAATCTATACTCGCCCTTTTGGTGTCTTCTTATTTTCCTAAACTGCAAGGAGTTACAGATATGATCAGTGGCACCAGAATAAAAAATCCAAGTGGAAGTTGATCCAACTATTGAAATTGACTCTAGATAGAGAATAATATCTGTAGGGTTTTTCTTGGCCTGAAGTTCTGGACACTCATTTTTTCAGTATCCCTTCTGCCCACACTTGTAGCATTTGCCTTTAGGTTTGTTGGGCTGGTTCTTGGGCAGGACCGGTGCATTTCTCTTCTTCTTCTTGAACTTCCTGGGCTTGGGCCCAGTTCTGGAGGAAAAAGTCCTAACAATCATAGCCTTGGATTGTGGTTTTATGACATTCTCTGCCACCTAAAGCTTTTTCATTAACTCGGTTAAGCTCATGTTTAACTTGTTCATGTTATAATTTAATTTGAATTGAATAAAAGAGCCCGGAAGAAATTCGAGAACCATATCCACTTGGCTCTCGGAGTCAATTACAACTTCTAAGACTTTTGTTTCCTCAAAAGTAGCAATCATCTTGAGTATATACTCTCTGATTGATACTCCATCAGCCATCTTAGTGTTGATGATCGTCCTAAGAGCCTCCTACCTTGTGAACCAACTCTTATCTACGAACATCGTGACTAGTGATTGGTTAATGTCATATGTAGTGGCCATGTGCTCGTGTTTAGACTGGAGCACATTAGACATGGAGGCCAATATGTACCATTAAGCCATTTCATTGGCTTTCTTCCATGCTTTCTCAGCCTTATGCTCCTCAGCAGTAGAACCCTCCCTAATAACAGGGCAGGTGTCAAAGAAGATATACTTCTACTCCTCAGTAGTGAGTATTATGTCCAAATTTCTTTTCCAGTCCATATAATTTAGACCTGTTAGCTTATTTTCACGGAGAATAACGGCTAAAGGACTAAAAGAACCTCCACCAACCATTTCTGGAAAAAAAAATCAGTTTGTGAAAAACAAAATAATTTATGACTTTATCCTCATATTAAATCCGATAATAGTAAACCCTATCACTATTATCTTTAATATGATTAATTTAGTTCTTAGAAAAACTGACATAGTTTCTTGGGAAGATTGACAGTTTTCTAAGCTAAATGTATTAACCACCACAAATTAATTTCCTTTCTAAGTAATGATCTAGAAGATAACTCCATCATGGGATGACCGTTTCTTCTCATTTCCTATGGACATTCCTCTCACTATAACCTCCAACGTGGGCTGGCCGATTATAGCATGTGTTTCGGGTTATTAATTACAGTCATTCATTAGTTCTAGATCCTTGTGGTATCCACATCCTATACGGGTTCATTCTCAGGGTGACGCGAAAGAACCCACGATCTCTAATGAGAATCGTGATGGAAGTCGTGAGACCGTTGAAACCCCTCTCTCACTTCGTATTTTAAAATAAGAGTTTTCTTAAAATATATATTTTGAAAATTTCAATTAAATTTTCTTTTAACTCAAAAATAAAATATCTAAACCTATAAAAATTTCTATGTCAAGGCTTATACCCTTTGAGAAATTTTTTCATGGATTAATTTTATTTAAATTAATAAACTTAATAATTTTAAAAAAATTCAATAAAACTTTCGAGAGATTTTGATCTCAAGTTTAATTTGACAAAAATAAATTTTCTTGATAAAATTCAATCAAAATAATTTTCTATTTTAATTCACAAAAATATCTTAATCTAAAATATTTTCTATGTTAAGGATAAAATCTTTTGAGAAAATAACCAAGTATTAATTTTTGTTCGAATTAAAATTAACTATGTGATTTAAGAAAAATATTTTTCTTTGTCAAAAATTCCCAAAGACTTTGGTCTTTGAGAAAATACGCACATAAGGTATTAAAAGAAATAAGCATGCTAGAAAACTATAAATGTTTTTATACTTTTCCATTCTTTTAACTTAAGTGTCCAAATAATAGAATTAAACACATTAATTAATTAATGGTCTTGTTTAATCCTAAATTTATTTTACTATTATTTTTCATGCAAAATATTCAAAGAATATTAACTATTATAATAAAAATAATTTCGCATGGTATAAAATAAAAAACAAAAAAATTAATTTTTTTTAATATCGGGTCTAATGCACCCGCCACACTGGATCATGGCCCATGGAAAAACCCATGGGCTGAGATCCGGGTGGGTGCCCGCGACTCAGCTCGCAACCCACCCACTGCCGCGGTCAAAATTGATGATCGCAGCAAACATCAATTTGCAAATTGATGAAATGCTTCCTTGCACGGCGCGAGGAAGCTTTCCTTGCGGGCCTTGCTGAGTTGCGACTCTAAGCCGTGGCTTAGCAACTCCTCTTATAGTCTGCAGGTGGATCGGGTCGGCTTGGTCCTTCTCCAAGTTTTTCCTCTACATTTCAAACGCTACTACTGGTGAAGGAATTTGAAAATTTACAGAGCATGTGCAGTGGACGAAAATGGAGAACAAGAACATTATATCAGAGTATTGGCACAACATGGTGGGCTTGAAACATACCTCTTTGAGCCTTTAAAACTTGAAGAACATGGTTGAATGGCTTGAAGCCAGAAACAACTTCTTCCTCTCCAACATCCAGTGCATTTCCAGTGAAGCTTCCACTGTCCAGTTTTTCTTCCTCCGGTGAAAACGAACACTTTGGTGAAATGCCAAGTTTTCCAATTCACGGAATATGACCACTGCCTAAATCCAGTTGGTGAGCACTCAATTTGGATGAAGAAAAATGATCACTCAGATGTCGTACATTTCCTTCTCTCGGTTGGCTATTTATAGCAGTGGCTTCATGAATCAAACCCAGAAGTCAGAAAACCAAAAGCCAGGAAAGCAAACAGCCGCTCACGGTTAACTCTTCTGGCTTGGCTTCTTATGATATCAAAAATCAAAAGCCAAAAGCCAGATAACCAAACGTCACATGAGAGGCCGAGAGAAATTTTTATTTATTTTTTATTTTATTTTATTTTATTTTTTCACACAGAAAGCCAAGAGTCATGAAACCAAAAATAATTATTTTGACAAAAATAATATTCCTGGAATTTAATACCCGAATATTATTAACAAAAAAAATATTGGCTTCACCCTAAACTCTTCTAAACTATGTCCGAAAAAATCTTATGGTCCAGGCTATTAGGCTAAAATAATATTTATTATTTTTCTTGGACTCAAAAAATTCAAAATAATAAACATTAATTATTTTCCTTGGGATTAAATAAATAACCCAATAAATAATTAGTGAACCCAAATGAACCAAAAAATAATTAAACATTAATTATTTATTTCTTGAAATTTAATTAAATAAATAACCCAATAAATAATTAAGTAATAATTACTTTCCTCTAGTTTAAGTCCTGGTTAATTTTCTAATTATTCAAACTGGACCCAGGCCCTGAATAATTAATTAACCAATTAAACCATATAATAAATTTTTCTCCAATTATTTTATTCCAATCTAATAATAAATTAAACTTCCCGAATAAAATAAAACTTTCTCAATTGAGATCATTTTCTCAATCCAAAAATTAATTATGACTTACGAGCTATTTCGAGGACCAAAAAGACACATCGCCTTGGCTACTAAAATGATCAAAATACCCCTACTATATAAATAGATGTATTTTGCATTTTAAATATTTTCTAATATCACCATAATGAAATATTGATCCCAAGGACAATGCTGCATTAGCAGAGTCTTCAACCTACAAGTGAAAATGACTAAAATACTCCTCTACACATCGCCGTACATCTAGAGAGGAAGAAGTGTACTAACACCTCTCTAAAGACATCTACCATCCTTAGGCCTCTAGTCCAATGATCCACGACTTCCTGGAGTGTTTCCGCTTTCCAAGGGAGCGACTCTAAAGCAAACATCCAAGTCATGTTTCCCAGGGCCCTGGATATTTAGATCATCCGGACAACCACAAGGGGCGATATAGTGTAGAAATTATCTTGTACAAATCTGTCTTAACTAACTAGTCACACATACCCAACATACAAGTATATTGGCCTTCCGATAGAACATCAACTATAGTATATCAAAGCATATGCTTCCAGCTTCGCCAGACCACCAACTTATACTCAAGTCATAGAGTACTAGTCCACACTGTAGCGGTAATATTATAGGTTTCTACCATATAGTACTTTTTAGAAACCACTACTACAGGTCATGTTCTACATATTCGAAATACGTTTATGTCATAAAGTGAGTGGACTACTCACTGGCTAAAGGTAAGTCATTCCCCACTTGGAATTCATAACATAATAACCTAAACATGATGAGATTCCCATTCTCATCAATCGGTTAAGAATAACTGTCTATGTGTTTAAATAACTCATGATCCATACCTTACTGTGAAAGACCTCCATTCACATGGATCACTTATTTACACACAATGGGTCTATTCCAAACGAAAATGTACACAAATAAAGAAAAATTATTTCACAAACGATTTCCGACAAATAAATTCTTTTATTAACATATTCGATATTGTCATCAGAAAACTAGTCTTAGAGGGCATATTCCCAACAACTGGGCCTCGTTTTTTACATAGATTTCATCAGAAATCATCCAAAACAATCCACAAATGCCTATACCTTTAATTATAGGCCTATACGAATACTATGAAAGCCACAAAAATTAATTACAGAGGTTCCTATGTCTCAACCGCGAGACATATAGAGCATGAACTACCTATACCAGAAACGCAAAGGATCACATATTTCATCCAAAACAAATATTTTTTTTGTTTTAGTTAAACTTAGCATGCTTCCTACATTTACCAAACCATGGCTCTGATACCAATTGAAGGTCGAAAATGGCAAAAATCATCAAACCGAATGTATGCTTACAGAATGAAAAACTTTACTTCTTTGTTTGGATGACCTTATTGGCACTAAAGAATATGTCTGTACAAGGATGCTTAAAACTATTAGATCACGTCCTTGTAAACGTCGACTTCATCTCATTCATGCGAAGCTTTTGAGTTTTCGAAATGGTGCCCTTTCCTCTGCCAGTGAAAGCTTGAAGAGTTAGGTTTGGTAAGCCTGTGAGAGCTTCTACCTTTCTGGGCTTACTTCACAGACCTACTACATTCTCTATTTCTATATTGGTCTTCATGCCTTTGCATTCATTTCATGCAAAATATGTAAACGAGAAAGACCAAGAGAGTCAAACAAAAAGTCCATACTTTTTGTTATCCCTTACGCAAAACAACACGGGATACATCCCGTGTTGTTTTTATTTATTTTTTTAAATTTAATTTAATTAATTTAATAATTTTTTTAAAATTTTATTTTACCCTTTGTCTTATTTATTAGGCCAGATAAAATTATTTATTCTTAGACTTAAACACCTATAAATAATAAATCTTAATTATTTATTTTATGAGTTTCATTAAACAATCTAATAAATAATTAACAAGCTTAAATAGACCAATATAAAATAACAAGTCTTTTATCTATTTTATATCTAAATTAATTTTCTAATTATTCAATCTGGGCCTTGGGCCCTGAATAATTAATTAAGCAATTAAACTAAATAAAATATGTACTTTCTCTCGAGCTTTTTATTTTATTCTAGTCCAATAATAAATTAAACTATTGAAATAAAATAAAATAAAATCTATAATTATTAAGACCAATTCCTTAACCTAAATCTGTCAGGATTTAAGGGCTATTACGGGGATTAAAAGACACATTGCCTTTGCTACTAAAATGACCAAAATATTCATAATATATAAATAGCTATATTTTATATTTTAAATATTTTTTAATATCACCATAAGAAAATATTGATCCCAAGGATAATGCTGAAAACTTAAAATGGTAAAAATCATCAAAACGAAAGTATGTTAGGAAAACGAAAAATTTACCTTTGTGATTAAACGACCCTCTTCGCATTAGTGTAGATGTCTGTATAAGGATACTTGAAGCTATTGGATTACGTCCTTACAAACGTCTATTGCGTCTCATCCACACAAAACTTTTAATATTTCGAAATGGTTCCTGTAGCATAGCTGGTGAAAGCTTGAAGATTGAGTTTTGATAAGTTTTGGTGACGAAGCTTTCTCTGTGATATTTGGGATTTTGATTTCTTTGTAAATGAACGAACTACTTAAATCCCTTAAACCAATTTGAATTCCTTCAATTCATTTTCATTCATTACAATAGATCCCCCGAGAGAGAATCCACCCGCGTGCAAACAGAAAGCATTAATGCTTTCTGTTATCTTGCACGCGAAACAATACGAGTTTCATCTCGTGTTTTTTTTTATTTTAATCAATTAATTAATTGATTAATTTAATAATTTTTTTAATTTTATTTTACCCTTAGTCTTATTCATTGGAACAGATAAAATTATTTATTCTTGGTCTTGAACACCTATAAATAATAAATCTCAATTATTTATTTTCTAGGCCATATTAAATAGTCCAATAAATAATTAACAAGTCCAAATAAACTAATATAAAATTTTATACTTTTTATCCAGTTTATATCCAGATTAATTTTTTAATTATTCAATCTGGGCTTTGAGCCCTGAATAATTAATTAACCAATTAAATTAGATAAAATAAATACTTTCTCTCGGACCATTTATTTTATTTTAATCCAATAATAAATTATACTAATAAAATAAAACCCATAAATATCAAAAGTAATTCTTTAACCAAAATCTTTCATGACTTAAGGGCCATTCTGGGGACCAAAAGACACATAGCCTTGGCTACTAAGATGACCAAAATACCCCTACTACATAAGTAGCTATATTTTATATTTTAAATATTTTTTAATATCACCATAAGGAAATATTGACCCCAAGGACAATGCTGCGTTAGCAAAGTCTTCGACCTACAAGTGTAATGACTAAAATACCCCTCTACGCATCACTGTGCAATTATAGAGGAATAGTGTACTAACACCTCACTAATAGACATCTACCATCCTTAAATTTCTAGTCCAATGATCCATGACTTCTGATATGTTTCCACTTTTCAAGGGAGCTACCTTAAAATAAATATCCAAGTCATATTCTCTAAGGCCCTAGATAATTAGATCATTTGAATAGTCACAAGGGCGATATAGCATAGAAACTATCTTGTACAAGTCTGTCTTAACTAACTAGTCATATATACCCAACATACAAGTATATTTGTTCTACGAAAGAACCTCAACTACAATATATCAAAGTATATGCTTCTAGCTTCATTAGACTACCAACTCATACTTAAGCGGTAGAGTATTAGTCCACACTATAGCAGTAATAGTTTGGGTTTCTTTAAAATAGTACTTTTATAAACCACTATTACATGTCATGTTCTATGTATTCAAAATACGCTTATGCGATGAAATGAGTGGACTACTCACTGGCTAAAGAAGTAAGTTATTCCCCATTTAGAATTCATAACACAATAACCTATACATGATGAGATTTCCATTCTCATCAATCGATTAAGAACAAACATTTATATGTTAAGTAACCCGTGATCTATACCTTACTGTGAAAGACCACCATTCACATAGATCACTGGCTAAAGAGGTAAGTCATTCCCCATTTGGAATTCATAACACAATAACCCATACATGATGAGATTTCCATTCTCATCAATCGATTAAGAACAAACATTTATATGTTAAGTAACCCATGATCTATACTTTACTGTGAAAGACCACCATTCACATAGATCACTTGCTTAAACACAATGGGTTCTTTTCAAACGAAAATCGTGCACAAATAAAATGTAAATTCACAAACAAATTTTGAGAATAAATTCTTTTATTAATAAATTCAATAATTACATCAGATAAACTAGTCTAGATGGTATATATTTCAATAACCTCCCACTTGCACTCTAAGACTAAGAAAGTCCGTAGGTGTCCACCCCTATGGCATCTAAATATCTCTTGAAGACTCTTTCAGCCAAAGGCTTAGTGAAGGAATCTAATAGGTTGTTCTCCGAGACTATCTATTCCACCATGATTTCCCATCTCTAAATGAAATCTCGGATCAGGTGGTACTTTCTTTAGATGTGCTTCCCCTTTTTGTGGTTCATGGGTTCTTTGGATCGCGAGACTGTTTTAGAATTATCGCAATACACTACAATCGGTCTATCCATGTGTGACATAACTCCAAGTTCTGAAAGGAACTTCCGGAGCCAGACTGCTTCCTTGGATGCTTCCAAAGCTGCCACATACTCAACTTCCATAGTTCAGTCAGCAATACAAGATTACTTGATACTCCTCCATGAAACAGCTCCTCTAGACAACGTGAAGACATATCTACTAGTAGATTTTCTCTCATCCTTATCTGCTTGAAAATTTGAGTCTGTGTATCCAGTAAGAACTAAGTCGTCAGCCCTGTAAACCAGTATATAATCTTTCATACCATTGAGGTATTTAAAAATATGCTTTACAATTTATCAATGAACCTCCCAGGATTTGACTGATATCTGCTAACTAAGCCAACAACAAAGCAGATATTTAGTCTAATGCATAACATGGCGTACATGAGACTTCCTACAGGCGAAGCTTAGGGAATCCTACTCATCCTGTCTTTTTCTTCTTGAGACCTTGGACAATCCTTAGAACAAAAAGATAACCCATGTCTGCAAGGGATTAGAACTCTCTTGCATGAGTCCATGCTAAACTTAGCCAGCATCTTGTCAATATATGTCGCTTGGGATAATCTTAACATTCTCTACTTCCTATTTCAAATAAATTTAATCCCAAGAATGTAACTGGCTTCTCCCAAATCCTTCATACTAAATTGACTAGACAGTCAAACCTTAGTAGATGACAATATCCCTACATTATTCCCAATGAGTAGAATGTTATCCACATATAGGACAAGAAAAACCACATTTATGCCTTCCAATTTTATGTATTCGCATGGTTCATCCTCGTTTTGAATGAAATCGTAAGACTTTATAGTCTCATCAAAATGAATGTTTCATATTCTAAATGTCTACTTAAGTCCATAAATGGACTTCTTAAGCTTGCGGAACATATGTTCCTGCCCTTTAGCAATAAAACTTTCCGGTTGCAACATATAAATGTCTTCGTTAAGATACCAATTAAGAAATGCAGTCTTGACATCCATTTGTCATATCTCATAGTCGTAATGACATGCAATGGTAAAAAGGATACGGATAGACTTAAGCATGGCTATCAAAAAAAATGCTTCATCATAATCAATTCCCCCTTTCTGAGTATATCCTTTCGCCACAAGCCTAACTTTGAAGGTTTCCACATTCCCATCAATTCCCCTTTTCCTCTTGTATAGCCACTTATACCCAATGAGTTTTATTCCTTTAGGTGAAGTTACAAGATCCCAAATCTAATTGAAGTACATAGACTCAATCTTGGCTTTCATTACTTTATGCAACAGATTTGCATCGACATCAGCAATAGCTTATTCGTATCTAGTGGGATTTTGTTTCTGATGGTCAAAAACCAACTTGAAAGCCTCTCCTGTCCATCTTTCTGGAACTCTAGATATTCTCCCACTATGACGAAGCTCCGTTTGAACAGGTTTTTGAGGCCGTGCCTCTTCTTGTTTCATAATCGGGTCTGAAGAAGTTAATTCTGAAGATAACTTCTTTTCTAGTTCCAACCTTGTTGAACATTTAGTAGAAGTACTTTGATCATCCTACAAGTATCTAACATTAGTACTTACAAGTATTTTTTGCTCATTGGGATAGTAAAAGTGACCTCCTTTTGTCCCTTTTGGATACCCAACAAAGTAGCATAATTCTGATCTTGGTTCTAACTTGTCTCCCTTGATTAGAACATAAGTTGGACAGCCCATATACTGAGATAATTTAGACTTGGTTTACGCCCAATCCATATTTCATAGGGTGTCTAGGTACTAACTTGCAAGGCACCAAGTTCAGAATGTATGCCGCTATTTCCAAGGCATATCCCCAAAAAGAGACCGGAAGAATAGCATGAGATATCATGCTTCGAACAATTTCCATTAATGTCCTATTCATTCTTTTAGCTACTCTATTCTGTTGGGGTGTACCCGGCACAGAGAGTTGGAATACTATTCCATAATGTATCATATAATCCTTAAACTCATCGAGGAGGTATTCTCCACCACGATCTGATCGTAAGGTTTTGATCAGTTTACCTGTCTGACGCTCAACTTCAGTCTTAAACTCTTTGAACTTGTCAAAAGAGTCAGACTTGCACCTCATCAGGCAGATATAACCAAACCTTGTTTAATCATCCGTGAAAGTGATGAAATACTCAAAACCCCTTTTAGCTTGAGTAGACAAAGGACCACACACATCAGTATGAATAAGACCCAATATTTCATTGACTCTATCAGCTCTTTTGGGTAAACGACTTTTTAGTCATTTTTTCCATGAGGCAGGATTCACACTGAGACTAACTTTTCAATTTTAATGAGCCTAAGGGCCCATCATAGATTAACCTCTGAATCCTGATTGAGTTAATATGACCCAACCTTAGATACCAAATATATAAGTCATTGATATTGGTCTTTCTCTTCTTACTTAAAGGTTCAAATTGAGTGTTATTTATTTGATTATTTGTAAGATTTAAAAAGAATAAGTTTTCATACATGTGCCATGTACCTAAAACTTTTTCATATTTAGTGATAGTAATATTAGAATAGAAAGAAATAGAATATCCATAATTTATTAGCTTTGCAATTGAAATCAAATTCTGTCTAAAATCGGGTATATATAAAATATCCTTTAATACAATTACTTTATTACAATAAAAAATAAGATCTAATTCTCTTATTTTAAAGGCCCATACTCGTGCTCCATTTCCTACTCGTAGTTTATGCTCACCCTTTCAGAGTCTTTTTATCTTTCTAAACCCCTGCAAGGAGTTACAGATATGATCAGTGACACCAGAATCAACAATCCAAGTGAAAGTTGATCCAACCGTTGAAATAGACTCTAGATAGAGAACAATATCTGTAGGGTTTTTCTTAGCCTGAAGTTCTGGATACTTATTTTTCCAGTGTCTCTTCTACCCGTATTTGAAGCATTTGCTTTTAGGCTTGTTGGGCTGGGCCTGTGTGTTTCCCTTCTTTTTCTTGAACTTTCTGGGCTTTGGCCCAGTTTTAGAAGAAAAAGTCCTAACAATCATAGCCTTAGATTGTAGTTTCATGACCTTCTCCGCCACCTGAAGCTCTTTCATTAACTCAATTAAAGTTATGTTCAATTTGTTCATGTTGTAGTTCAACTTGAATTGAGTAAAAGAGCCCGACAAAAATTCAAGAACCATGTCCACTTGGCTCTCGGGGTCAATAACAACCCCTAAGACTTCTGCTTCCTCGAAAGCAACAATTATTTTGAGTATATGCTCCCTCACTGATGCTTCCTCACCCATCTTAGTGTTTATGATTGTCCAAAGAGCTTTCTGCTTTGCGGGCCGACTCTTATCAACGAACATCGTGGCTAATAATTGGCTAATGTCATATGCAGTGGCCATGTGCTCTTGTTTTGATTGGAGCACATTAGACATGGAGGTCAACATGTAGCATCAAGCCATTTCGTTAGCCTTCTTCTATACTTTTTCAGCCTTACGCTCCTCCGTGGTGGAACCCTCCCCAATAACATGGTAGGTTTTAAAGAGGATATACTTATACTCTTTAGCAGTGAGTATTATGTCCAAATTCTTTTTCCAATCCACATAATTTGGACCTGTTAGTTTATTCTCACGGAGAATAACGGCCAAAAGATTAAAAGAACCTCCACCAACCATTTCTGAAATATCGAAAATAAAAGAAAATTCAATTTGTAAAAAAATAAAATAATTTGTGACTTTATCCTCATATTAATTCCGATAATAGTTAACCCTATCACTATTATCTTTAATATAATTAATTTGGCTCTTAGAAAAATTGACATAACTTCTTGGGAAGATTAACAGTTTTCTAAGTTAAGTGTATTAACCACCACAAATTAATTTTCTTTATAGATAATGATTTAGAAGATAATTCCATCATGGGATGACCGTTTCTTCTCATTTTCCATGGACATGCCTCGCATTATAACCTCCAACGTGGGCTAGCTGATCATAACACGTGTCCGGAATTATTAATTACATCAATTCATTAGTTCTAGATCATTGTAGTATCCCCATTCTATACGGGTTCACTCTCAGGTGACGCTAGGGGACTCATGATCTCTAATAAGGATCGTGATGGAAGCCGTGGGGCCGTTGGAGCCCTTCTTCCACTTAGTATTTTAAAATAAGAATTTTTCTTGAAAAATATATTTTGAAATTTTCAATTAAGTTTTCTTTTTACTCAAAATAAAATATCTAAATTCATAAAAATTTCTATGTCAAGGTTTATACCCTTTGAGAAATTTTTTCATGGATTAATATTATTAAAGTTAATAAACTTAATAATTTCAAAAAATTTCCAATAAAACTTTCAAAAGATTTTGATCTCAAGTTTAATTTGACAAAAATACTTTTTCTTGTTAAAATTCTATTTTAATTTACAAAAATAACTAAATCCAATATATTTTCTATGTCAATGATAAAATCCTTTGAGAAAATATCCAAGAATTTATTTTTGTTCAAATTAAAATTAACCATTTGATTTAAGAAAAATATTTTTCTTTGTCAAAATTCCCAAAGACTTTTGGTCTTTGAGAAAACTCGCATATAGGGTAAAAAAAGAAATAAGCATGCTAGAAAATTGTAAGCGTTTTTATACTTTTCTATTCTTTTAACCTAAGTGTGCAAATAATAGAATTAAATACATTAATTAACTAATGGTCTTGTTTAATCCTAAATTTTCTTTACTATTATTTTTCATGCAAAATATTTAGAGAATATTAATTATTATAATAAAAATAACTTCGCCTAGTATGAAAAAAAAATAATTTGGGTCAAGTCCATGCATTCGCCACACTGGATCACGACCAATGGGCCGGATCCGGGCGAGTGGACTCGGCCAGCCCCGTGCCCGTCCAGCTGCGCGGTAAAAAATGACCTCGCAGCATTGCAAATTGCAATTACAATTTGCAATAGCAACTCCTCACGGTTGAGCATGACTTGGAGCCGCGGCTAACGGCTCCTCTCACATTTGTAGGTGGCTTGGCTTTGAAGGCTCGGCTGGATTGCACAGTACCTCCTTCTCCAGAATTTCTTCTACGTACTGGTTTTGATTTTTTTCTTCATTTTCAATCAAAACTCATCCAAACAACCGCATATCCCCTTAAAAACACTGGACTAACACGATATCTATAAAAACAAGTAAAATACATTGTTTCTATACTTCCACTTGCGAAACTTATAGTGAAATTACCCATACCAGTAAAAACGAAGGATCACAGATTTCAATCAAAACAAATATTTTCTTATTTTAGTTAAGCCTAACATACTTCTTACATTTTCCAAACCATGGCTTTGATACCAATTGAAGGCTTTAAATGGCAAAAATTATCAAAACGAAAGCATGTTAGAAAAATGAAAAATTTACCTCTGTGATTAAATGGCCCTCTTCGCACTGGTGTAGATGTTTGTACAAGAATGCTTGAGGCTATTGAATCACCTCCTTGCCAACGTCTACTGCATCTCATCCACGCGAAACTTTTAATCTTTCGAAATGGTGCCCGTAGTACAGCCGATGAAAGTTTGAAGATTAGGTTTTGATAAGTTTTGGTGAAAGCTTCAATGAAACTTTCTCTGTGATATTTGGGATCCTGATTTCTCTGTGAATGAATGAACTACTTAGGTCCCTCAAACCAAATTGAATTCCTTCAATTTATTTTCATTCATTACAATAGATCTCTCGAGAGAGAATCCACCCGCATGCAAATAGAAAGCATCCATGCTTTCTGTTATGTTGTACGCAAAACAACACGGGTTCCATATCGTGTTATTTTTTATTTTAATTATTTTAATTTTATTTTACACTTGGTCCTATTCATTGGGCTAGATAAAATAATTTATTCTTGGATTTGAACACTCATAAATACTAAATCTCAATTATTTATTTTTTGGGCTATATTAAATAGCTCAATAAATAATTAACAAGCCCAAATAGACCAATATAACATTTTATACCTTTTATCTAGTTTATATCCAGATTAATTTTTTTAATTATTTAATTTGGGTCTTGGGCCCTGAATAATTAATTAACCAATTAAACTAGATAAAACAAGTACTTTTTCTCGAACCTTTTATTTTATTCTAATCCAATTATAAATTAGACTAATAAAATAAAATCCATAAATATCAAGAGTAATTCTTTAACCAAAATCTTTCATGACTTAAGGGTCATTCCGAGGATCAAAAGACACATTGCCTTTGCTACTAAGATGACCAAAATACTCCTACTATATAAATAGTTATATTTTGTATTTTAAATATTTTCTAATATCACCATAAGGAAATATTGACCCCAAGGACAATACTGCGTTAGCAAAGTCTTCGACCTACATGTATAATGACTAAAATACCTATCTACGCATCGCTGTGCAATTAGAAATGAAGAGTGTACTAACACCTCACTAATAGACATCTACCTTCCTTAGACCTCTAGTCCAATGATCCACGACTCTTGGAATGTTTTCACTTTTCAAGGGAACTACCTTAAAGTAAACATTCAAGTCATGTTCCCTGGGCCTTGGATAATTAGATCATTTGAACAGACACAAGGGGCGATATAGTGTAGAATCTATTTTGTACAAGTTTGTCTTAACTAACTAGTCATATATATCCAGCATACAAGTACATTAGTTCTACGAAAGAACCTCAATTACAATATATCAAAGTATATGCTTCTAATTTCGTCAAACTACCAACTCATACTCAAGTGGTAGAGTATTAGTCTACGCTATAACAGTAATAGTCTGAGTTTATTTTAAATAGTACTTTTAGAAACCATTATTACAGGTCATGTTCTACGTATTCGAAATACGATCATGTTAAGAAGTGAGTAGACTACTCACTGGTTAAAGAGTAAGTCATTCCCTATTTGGAATTCATAACACAATAATCTATACATGATGTGATTCTCATTCTCATCAATCGGTTAAGAATAAACATTTATGTGTTAAGTAACTTGTGATCCATACCTTATGTGAAAGACCACCATTCACATTAATCACTTACTTAAACACAATGGGTCATTTCCAAACGAAAATTATGCACAAATAAAATATAAATTCATAAATAAATTTTGAGAATAAATTTTTTTATTAATAAATTTGATAATAAATCAGATAAACTAGTCTAGATGGCATATATTCCAAGAAATACTGCGTTGGCAAAGTCTTCGACCTACTGGTGTAATGACTAAAATACCCCTATATGCATCACCGTGTATTTAGAAAGGAGGAATATACTAACACCTCTCTAATAGACATCTACCATCATTAGACCTCTAGTCCAATAATTCATGGCTCCTAGAATATTTTCACTTTCTAAGGGAGCAACCCTAAAGTAAACATCCAAGTCATGTTCCCCAGAACCCTGAATAATTAGATCATTTGAACAGTTATAAGGGACAAAATAGCACAAAAGCCATCTTGTATAAGTCTGTCTTAACTAACTAATCATATATACCCAATATACAAGTATATCGGCTCTACGAAAGAATTTCAACTAAGCATATCAAAGTACATGCTTCCAGTTTCGTCAGACCACCAACTCATACTGAAGCGGTAGAGTATTAGTCCATGCTGTAGTAGTAATAGTCTAGGTTTCTTCTAAATAGTACTTTTAGAAACCACTATTACATATCCTGTTCTATATATTCGAAATACGCTCATGCTATGAAATGAGTAGACTACTTACTGGTTAAAGGTAAATCATTCCCTATTTGGAATTCATAATATAATAATCTAAACATGATGAGATTGTTATTCTCATCAATCGGTTAAGAACAAACATTTATGTGTTAAGTAACTCGTGATTCATACCTTACTGTGAAAGATCACTATTTACATAGATAACTTATTTAAACACAATGGGTTCTTTCCAAACGAAAATCGTGCATAAATAAAATATAAATTCACAAACAAATTTTGAGAATAAATTCTTTTATTAATAAAATTGATAATTACATCAGATAAAATTAGTCTAGAGGACATATATTTCAACAGTTTTTCGCACAGTGATTTGGTCAAAACTAGATTCTAGGCACAGGAGATGCCTTTTTAAAATAAACCTCCAACTTTCCTTTTCCTTTTCAAACACAAGACCAATTTTTTCTTTTTCTTTTTGTCATGTGGCAGCTAACTTAGGCTACAAAAACCTTCTAACCGCCACACCCAAACCCTAGTGGGTTAGGTCTTTTCTTAATTAGTCAAAGACTAATTAATTAGTTCTCTTATTAATTAATTAATTAATTAATTAATTAATTAATTTGGGTCTAATATAAAACTATCTAAGATAATTAATTAATAAATTAGTTCTTTTATTAATTAATTAATCCATTCAGACCCAATATAAATTATCCAAGATAATTATTTAATAAACCAATTAATTATTCTAGTTCAAATAAATAACTAATTGGACTCCTAGAATAATTCTTTCAATAATAAATTCACTCAATAGGCCCATATAGTAAATAAATTTATTAAGGTTATTTGAGCTACTCTGGGAATTAAAAGACATATTATTCTTAGTTACTAAAATAACCAAAATACCCCTGCTAACAAATAGTTGTATTTTGTCATTTTAAATATTCTATTTATCACCATATGAAAATATTGACCCCCGAGAATAATATTGCAATTGCAGTGTCTTCGAACTATAAGTGTAATGACGAAAATATCCCTCTACGTAACACTCGTCATTAAGAGAGAAAAAATACATTAACACATTTCAATGACATTTACTATCATTTGATAGTTAATCCGATAATTCATGACTTCCAATATGTATCCACTTATCATAGGGAGTTACCCAAAAGTGTACATATTTAGTCATATTTTCCAGTGCCATGTACTAGTTAGATTATCCCGAACAATCACAAGGGGGTGATTTCTTCATGTAATAAAGTATAGAAACTTTATTGTATAAATTCATCTTAATTAACTAGAGTCATACGCCCAATGTACAAGGTAACTGGCCTTGCGATAAGACCTCACCCAATATACATCAAAGTGTACAAGTCCAATTTCACTAGACCACCAACTTATACTCAAATCTTTGGGTACTCGTCCACGCAGTAGCTGCAATAAACTAATCTTTATTTGTTTTTATACTTTTATAAAGATTATTATTGTGTGGTCCAATTCTACATATTCCAAATATGCTTACACTATTGGTGTAAGTGGACCATTCACTGGTTAAAGGTAAACCATTCTCAATTTAGAAATTATAATGTAATGATTTAAACCTTAATGAAGTGCCCAACTCCATCAATCAATTGAGAACAATTTTTCGCTAATGTGTTAATAACCCATAATCTACACTTTATTGTAAAAGTATGATCCAACCACGTAAATTACTTACTAACATACTTAGACCTTAATGTTCAATATATGTAAACAAACAATCATTCATGAATGAAGCTTTTATTAATTTCTAAAGTACACAAATACATAGGCCATTTTGGACAAATATTCTAACACGAGGCTCAATTTTAATTTATTTATTACTGTTAAATAATTTATTAGTGGGTTATTACAATTAATTTAAAATAAAATTTAATTTTTAACTAATCGAAATATATAAAAAAAATTAGAAACCTTTTAAGTTGATCAAAATATATAAAACAAAATATTTTAAATCCTTGATATAGTCATTTAAAGTGTAATAATTCAAAAGTGTGGGTAAGTAAATCCTTTAAAATATTTTTTTCATTTTAAAAAAAATCAATTACCTTTTAAAAATTCAAATTAGAAGGGATAAGTATTTCAAAGTTCTAAAATGTCATATCGATTGTGGAAGTAATTAAAGATCGTATACATGTAGATTGTTCTAAAACATAGTCAATATAGATGCATTCAATAATTTATTGATATTGACATAACAAAAATAAGAAAGTTACACAGTTGAACTCCTCTTGAAACTTTAGTCGACTTTAAATATCTAATTATCAAATTTTATTTATGTGTTTCTTATTTTTTTTAGTTTTGTAAAGTTGACGTTATGTATGAATTTGAAAATATATGTTTTGATTAGTGAATAAATAAAAAATAAATTAATCGCAATCAAATTCACAAATATACAAATATTAGAAGAATAGCATAATAATGAAATATAGATTGATTTCAAATAGATTAAACTTCAAAAGTACAATTGTAAAGAAAGTGCCCCTTAAGAATATTTTAGTTGACCGTGAAATTTTAGTTGACATTGGAAATATATAAGTTTAAACAAACAGTGATATTGAAAACAAACAAGTTTGAATAGATAGTTGACAATATTAATTCCACATTTGAAATTTTTAACTTTTGAATTTAAAATACGTTAAAATCTTGATTGAGGATAATATTGTCAATTAACTTAAAATTTAATAACAAAAAAACTTAAACACCCCTATTGATTCGGATCAAATTGATTTGCAAAACATTTCTGTTTAACATATTCAGATTTAAGTAACTTTTAATTTACTTAAAATTTATAATAGAATATCAATACGTCTTAATCAATTAAATGATAACAAAAATTTGTTATTAAATGTACTTAATTAATTAAGCACTTAATATTAATTATTACTATTTCCATTTCAAAATACTTGTTCATGAAACTTTTACATACAGATTAAGGGTGTTGAAAAATAATATTACAATTTAGATAAAGTTTATATTCTACCTATATTAAAAACACGGTAACTATTGATTTGTAGAAATTCTCAAGAAATAAAAAGAAAAAAGAGTTTTAGAAAGTTGTGTAGTTGATTTAGAATAAATAAAGATAAAATATAAAGAAACTAATTATTAATTCTAAAAATATGTATATGAATATTTATTTTGAAACAAAATAAAAAAAATTCATGAATAAATATTTTTTTAAAAAATAAAATATTAAATAAATTTTAAAAAATAAATACTACTAAATATATTTAATTTATCAAACGCGATCTGTTACTATTGTAATGCCATTTATAATGATCCTCCTGCAGCCGTAGCACCTGTATTGATGACATGACATTTAATTCATCATTAATGGTTTATCTTGTAGTTTAAAAACTGCCGTTGCCTCGTGCCTTATTGCCTGATTGGTTATCCCTTACCTGGCAATCCAATACCTGCAGTTTGGAAAAATTCTTATATGGACCGAATTTATGATAGATCGTTATTTTAAAGTATTGTATTTTTTAAAAATATATAATTCACAAAACACGTAATACAACACTCAAAGTATGTAATTCACTGAAATGCGATTTATATAAAAATTTCCTTAACAGTTAGAGGCAATTACAAGTTGGATTGTCGGTCCTTAATGGCCGGTTAACAGTGAGTTATTCCCGTTATTCTTTTTTATTTGTCTATATTAATTAAAATTTTTATTCTAATTTATTTATTTTATTAATAAATTAAAATTATATTAATTATTATTTTTTTACAAATATCTCTTTAATACAATGGGTTTTGTGCATTTATAGTGAGAAATGAAAGTAAATTAAATATATTTACAACATATAAAATTTTAGAATTTGATTACTCTTTAATAAAGAGAGAGATTCTTTGAGGGTAAAATAAAAATATTGATTAATTAATCGAAAAATCTTATTTTTCTTAAAACTTATGAATCAATAAAAATTAACAGATAAAAAGGGACGGAGAAAGTAATAAACTAAACCCCTTCGGTTAATGGTTGAGATTACAATTAACTAACCAACTAAGCATTGGTTCTTTAAAAAAAAAAATTGACAAAACGTATTTAAAAAAAAAGGTTAAAAAAATAATGATAAATGGCTTAAAAATTTTCGTTTAACCTGTAAAAAAAAAAATGATTGATAAAAAGTAAAATTTGTTGAATATATTAAATTTGAGAAAATTGAAAAAAATTAATATAAATAATTACTAATAATAATATTTTTTTTAAAGAATTGAAGGCTTCAATTAAAATTTAAAATTTAAAGTGAGAATGTTGAGACTTGATAAAAAATTTAAAAATGTTTGTATTAAAAAATAAAATAGAAAATATCTCAAAGCTCAATTGAGCCAATTACGCCAATTTGATTGACAATTTTACCCCTGAATTGTTGTTAGCGGTTGAAACAACCTCTGATCACGGTTCAATTGGTCAATTGAACCAACTAACAATCAAACAAGGATTATTTCTACTTACCTTCGCGTCACATTATGTAATAGTAAAGTACGAGTTTATAAGATAAATAATATTTTTGTAAAATTATAAATTTAATTTTATATTATATTTAAATAAATATAATGAGAAGTTATTAAATTTATGATATAGATATGAAATTAAAAAAATATAATATATTATTATATGACGTTTTTTAAGAAATAAAATTTAAATATATTATTATTATTTTAAAATAAAATAAAATTGTAATTAAAAATTAGTACTAATTTATAACTTATAATTTTATACTATCTTATCGTAAAAAAGATATTAATTTAGTAAATAACACACAAATTAAAAAATATTAAAATTTATATAATTATAATAAAAAATTATTATATTTATGAATAAAAGTAAATTTTTATTAATTAGATTAAAAATATATACATATTTATTGAATAGTTAAAAGAGGAATAAATTAAGAATATACTTAATAAATATCTTCTTAATTTATAAAATTAATAAATATTTTAATATAATAAAAATAAAAAATTTTAATATTCTTTTTAAGACTGAAAAAGAATTGTATATTCGTAATTTATTTAGCGGAGCTTTTGTAATTCCGAAAAATTTATCCCGCCTTGTAATACCTGCAGCCACATGCAGCAATAATTGGTCTCGTACCATCATGACCATTTCCCAGAAAAACTAAAATGGTATTGGTGGTTAAAGTGCCAAAGGGCAGCGGAGTAGCTTACATTCCAAGTATCTAGCCAAAAAAAAAAAGCTTACATTCCAAGTAGCTAATGATTGCAATTTCTCACCTTTTCCTTTAGGACGCGGTCTAATCTGAAAGATAAATTACTACCGTAGTAGATTAGCTTTAAAAAAGAAAAAGGATGGGATTCGTTTTTAACCCGTGCATTGACAGTCAGACTTTTAGTTTCAAAGTAAAAATTTATATTCTATCTTTGACAAATTTAGTTTCTTGTATAGTGATTATTAAGGATAATTTTGATAAAATTATTTATTAAAATATATTTCGCGATTTATCTTCTTCATAATTTTAAAGGCCGAGCGGTGGAAGCCCCTAGAGTGGGGTACCATTCTTTTAAACACACACATACACACGTGTGCATCAAACTTGATCTTATGTCTAAAACACGTATGAGGAAGCCAATTATTCTTGCATTGATTTTGATCTCAATTTCATTAATTTGGCATATACTGATTTCTCTGTCTGGGTTTGCCTAGAGCTCCACACTCATCACTTGAAACAGGAGTATTTCTTAGGTAGTTTATGAGTGGCGATATGAAACCTATTCCCTCCGTTTTAAAAAGTGATCAATTTAGCAAACGACACCGATGAAAGAATTACTAAAATTTATATAATTATAATAAAAAATAACTATTATATTCTTAAATAAGAGTAAATTTTTATTAATTAGATTGAGAATATATACCTATTTAATAAGTTAAATATTTATTAAATAATTAAAAGAAGAATAAATTAAGAATATACATAATAAATATATTTTTAATTTATAAAATTAATAAATATTTTAATATAATAAAAATAAAAATTTTTGACATTCTTTTTAAAATAAAAGGTAAGGGAATAATTCATTCTTCAATAAAAAGTTTGTAAGGCTACTTAGAGATTACCGTTGAAAGTGGATCTTACTGTAGAAATATTGGGCCCGCCGTCACCATCCCCTTACCATCCCCACCACAAGAGGATGGGATCTCAACTTCCTGTCATATGATATGGGAAAGTGAAGTTCCACCGAATTTAAAATTTTGTAATTAGATAGACGATTTTTTTTTTTTTTGCTAAATGTAATTAGATAGACGATACAGCTTCTAACTATTGGAGAGAATTGTATTATATATTATGAAAATTGTATGGTAAAATTTTTTAAAATGATTAATTTATATAGACTTAATTTATATAAAAATTTAAAAATAAATTTAACTCTATTCCTACTCCAATTAAAAATTTCTAATTTAATAAGATCGAACTATTAGTTACCATCTCTAAATGTCGTTGTTGGCCGAGCCTATACCTAAGAAATTTCCTGGCAAAAGTTGGATTGTCGACGTCTTTTGGCGCGGTATCGGGCGGGATTTCCGGAATTTAAACGGTGCAAGAACCTTCCATCGCAGGTTAATTCTCTAAAGATACAACTCGCCTTTCCACAAAAAAAAAAGAAGATCTTCCTTCACAAGTTTGAAGCACTTAAGCGTAATTATTGTTCCTGGGGTCTACTTGAACTAATTAATGAATTCTTGTTTTCGATTCAAAGAAACCAAGCATTGACGGATCGACAGCCACAACGGGAAGCATCAGCGTATTTCTTACTGTATGAAAATCCAAAGCCAAAAAAGCTTGAGGAATGCATGTGTACTCCGCTGCATATATACATGAAGCCTGAGTTTCGTTTCATGATTCATCAATGAAGGCTTATATCATTGATCTTCCCGGTGGGAAGAGCACTAAGTCTTCTGACAGCTCGAAAAGGCTGTTTTCTTTGATGTTATCATTTCTTCTCCTTGGCTCCATCCTTTTTTTCTTTTATACAGATTACTTCTCCCCATTGAGGTATCTGAGGATTGTTTACCTGAGCTCGTCGCTACCCACAATTCAAAATCTAACCAGCACAAGGATTGCACAGCAATGCAATGTATTTAGTGGAAATTGGATTCCTCATGCTGGTAGGTCTTTGCCTTATTACACTAATGCAACTAAATGTGTAATGGATGATCGGCAAAACTGCATGAAGTTTGGAAGGCCAGAAACTGAGTTCTTGAAATGGAGATGGAAGCCTGTTGACTGTGAGCTACCATTGTTTGATGGAGCTCAGTTCTTGGAGGTTGTGAAAGGAAAGTCTCTAGCCTTCGTTGGTGACTCCCTCGCAAGGAACCAAATGCAGTCTTTGGTCTGCATGTTAGCCAGCGTATGTACAACTTACTACCATAAAAATACTGCATCGGGCATTCTATTCAATTTCATTCAGATAGCAAGTATCCTTTGTTGCTTATTTGTTTCCTCTTCTCAGGTAGCTGATCCTTTGGATGTATCAACTTCACCCGACGGAAGATTCAGGCGGTGGTTTTACGCAGAACACAATTTTACAATAGCTGCATTCTGGTCTATTCACTTAGTGAGATCAGAAGATCCTGACCCCAAATTTCGTTCCATGACAAGTCTTATGAATGTCTATGTGGATGAAGTTGACAAGGCCTGGGCAACGCAAATTGAAAATTTTGACTACGTGATCATCTCCGGTGGACAGTGGTTCCTCAGGCCACTCATGTACTACAAGAAGGGTAAACTCGTGGGCTGTCACTACTGCAAAATACACAATGTCACAGATCTTTCTAGGAACTACGGTCACAAAATGGCTTTCAGAACATCCCTCAGGGCTCTTCTCAATCTCAAAAGATTTAAGGGGATTACATTTCTAAGGACATTTTCGCCGGAGCATTATGAGAACGGAGAGTGGAACAAAGGAGGGAGTTGCTCGAGAAAGAGGCCAGCCAGAAAGGAAGAGATAAGATTAGGTCAAATCTTTTTAGACTTGTACTTGAATCAAGTGCGGGAACTAAGAGCTGCGGAGATCAAAGGAAAGAAGAGGGGGTTAAAGTTTAGGCTCTTGGACGCTACCCACATGATGACGATGAGGCCAGATGGTCACCCGAATCACTATGGACATGGGCCAAACGGGAATGACTCACTTGCCGATTGTGTACATTGGTGCCTGCCGGGCCCAGTTGATACATGGAATGAGGTTTTGCTTCATTTGTTGAAGATGGAAGCCTAGTCCATGAGGTTTGCAAGATGGGTGAGTTGGCCCATTGGACATTGTCGAATCCATAAGCCCAAATGCTCCGGGGACGAAACTGGTTTGGACTTTTCTTATGTGGCGTACTTTTTTTTTCCCCTCCCCCATCTTAAATTCCTTTTATTTTTCTAATTTTTATGTACATCTGTACTTCATTGCAAAAGACAAGGTAGTTTTGATTTTTGAGGTAACTGTTGGGTCGCCTGTCTCGATCAGATTCGGGCCAACAAGTTATGCACATAGAACACAATTTCATGCACAAAAATTAGGAATTTACACAAAAAATTACACAATTAAGTAATTTCATTTCGCTATAAAAATTATTAATATGCATATATTTATACACAATCGAATATTAATTATTTTTTATTTAAACCATTTAATACAACTTGCGTAGTCTCGGATTAATCTCCATCTAGCTCACTCTTCAAAATCTTTATCAAAATTTAATCTTCAAAATCTTTATAAAAGACTTTAAGGAGAGTATAAGATGAACTCAAACTTGAATATTAATATATTTCTTTAAGGGTACATATGCCAGTGGAAGCAGTTTCACATAGGATTGTTTATTCGATTTTCGGTTGAATTTTCAGTTTTTAAATTTAATTTTTATTTATTTTTATCAAAATCAAATCAAATCGAAATTTTAAAAAATTTGATAGAACTGAATTTTGATTCGATTTAGTTCTAAACCAAATTTGAATACCTCATTTAATAATATAAATTAAAACTCAAACAAATAAAGTCCAATATAAATTACAATTCAAATATAATATAAATTAAAGTTCAAACATTTTAAAGATTTGAGCCAAACATTTTAGCAGAGAGTTATGATTACAGATGCAAATTACAAAGATAGAGATTTTAGACTAAATTGTTAATGATTTTATTTTGGATAAAACGAAATTGAACCGAAATGAAATAATCAAAATCGAAACGAATTTTTTAAAAAATAATAATTATAAAAAATAAATAATTAACAATATCTTAATATTAATTATATATTTTATATTTAAAAAATATAATCCGATTTTTAAATTTTTATTTTAAAAAATAAAAAATCACACCGAATTTTAATATAAATTCTAAAATTGAATCGAATTTCATTAAAATTGAACCAAAAAATAAAATTGAAATCAATTCGATTTGATTTTTTGATTCAAACCGAATAATGAACACCTATAGTTTCAAGGGATAAACATGTCTGAATATAGAGATGGTAATTTTCTCGTTTAAATCGAGGACCTAGTCTGGCCATGCTCAAAATTTCAATTTAAGTGAAGATGGAGTCGGGGCAGGCTTCATTCCTTGACCCCCGACTGGGAGCGGGTCGTGAACGGGGATTGCATGATCTCCGCCCTGACCTGATTCACATATGTTTTTTATTACATGTATTATATATATATTATATGTATATATAAGTATATTATATATGTATATAAAATAAAATAAAAGAGGAAAAAAGAGGAAAAAAATTATAAATTATCAATTTTACTCTTACTAATTTAGTGATATGATAAATACGTGAACCATTGAAAATCACCACAAAAGTTTTCTAAATGATTAAAAAGTTTTGAATAAAAATATATTGGTAGCAAAAACAATGTTTAAAAAAAATCTTTATAAATATTTTCGGGTCTAAACGGGCCCCGCTTTCCCGTTGACCCAGGACCAGAGATTGTTTTGTCCCCGATGGATTGGGGGCGGGATTCTTGCCTTTTCCCGTGGTAGGGACAAGTCAAGAATGAAGAAATGATAATGTATGCAGGAACGATACCAGAATTTCTAATCCCCGACCTGACCCTATTGCCATCACTACCTCAACACCCCTAGTTTCAAGGGATGAACAGGCCCATCTGCCTTTCTGACTTGCAATTGTTTTACATTTATTTCTAAAAGAAACCTGCTTAGGCTTTTTTGATGAAAAATTGATTTATAAATAAAATTTATTTATGAAATATTAATAATTTTATTATTCACTAAATCACAATATTGATTTTTAAATTCATAAATTCTTTATAAAATTTAAAATTATACACATATTTTTTTAAAAGTTTCAATCTAATATAAGCTAAGTAAAATAGTCACCCACGCGAAAGAGGGAGTAACACATCCAGACTTTATTAGCTCTTCCTTTCATTTGAAAAAGTGTTTAAACCAATTTTAGAAAATCAGTGATCAAATTAGTAAACAAGTTCATTATTCATACTTATCTTTACTTTTTGTAACAATATATGATTTCCTTTAAAAGATTAATAATAATAATAATAATAATAATAATAATAATAATAATAATAATAATAATAATAATAATAATAATTTAAAATGTGACAATAAAAAGTAAATAATTATGTTCTGGAGTAACATATATGACTCTCGTCCAATCATTCTAAACTAAAAATAGACGTTGTAGATGTCATATTCCTTACTTATGTACCATCTAAATTCTAAGGAGCAACAAAATAAAGGCATCAATTTTCCCAAAAAGAATTCTGAGCTTTCTTTGCCACCTTCATTCTCAACATGTGATCATACAAAATCTAGAGAGAGTTCTCATCCATCTTTCTTCCAGGAAAAATATATATTCCCATATCCTTGAAAAAGAGAAAAAGAAAAGAAATGAGAGCTTTGATATTTCACCCTTATATTTATATGGTTCTCACTCACATATTCACATATGAACTCAAGCACATACTTAGCAATTATGGAGAAGGAGACCCGATTGATTCTTGCCCTATCTTCAGAAAATGAATAATCTATTTTCTACCTTACTTCTTTGTTGATTCTTCGCAATTGAAGCATTTCTTCATGCGATCTCTTGCCCTCAAATTTCAACATTTGAAGCAAGAAATCGCTCCACGAATCAATAGGCCCTGGCAAGCACCAGTGCATGCAGTCATTGTACTGAGTCTGATTTTCTTGTTGCAAGTGGCCATATTTGCTGGGATGGCCATCTGGTCTCATTAGCATAGCTTGTGTTGTATCCAGTAACCTGAACCTCAATCCTTTCTTCTTCCCTTCCCTCTCTGCGGCCCTGAATTCCTCCACCTGGGTCATGTAAAGCTCGAAATCGTAGCCCTCCAAATTGGTCTCATTGCTCTTAAATGGTTTTGTCCTTGCACAATCACCTCCATTGTTCCAGTCCCCATTTTCAAAATGTGTAGGTGTGTAAGTCCTGAGAAACGTTATGCCCTTGAAACCTTTTAAGGTGTTCAGGGCCCTGAAGGCTGTTCTGAATGACTTCCGGTAGCCATAGATTGCTGGAAGGTCAACGATATTTTCTATTTGACAATAACGACACCCCACAATGCGGTGGTTCTCGTAATAGACTCCCCGGCGAGTAAACCAGTGGCCGGAGTTGATGATCACGTAATCAAATTCATGAATCTGGGCAGTCCATTTCTCATCAAATTCATCGAGGTAGAGATTGTAAAGGCCATTATTAGCTTCTTCAGTCTTCACCAAAAAGGGTGAGTTATAAAATGCAAGGGTGAAGTTGTAACCCGAGTACTTCCATCGCTTGAAGTCATCATCCGCCGTATAGGAGACATCAACGGGATATTCCGCCTGTTAAGGAGGACAATTACAGGAAATTAAACTATGTCAGGAGCTACAACCTAAGATCACGGCCTTGGTCGAATTCCATGCGCAATAATTCACAAATTAGGCATCCCATTGACTTTAAAATAGAAAAATTAGACTTTAAAATAGTGAAAAATGGAGTAATCACTGCTGAATTAGTTTAAATAACTATATTTAATAGATATGTTAAAGATTAAATTTGATAATTCGATTCCGTATTTAAATTTAACTAATTAAATATGTTTAATAATAGATAATATTAAAAGCATATTTGGACACCATTTCTTTCTAATTCAAAATTCAATTTAATTTAAATTAATTATTATTTAAATAATTTTCATTTCTCGAGTCGTATATTCATAACATATCATATTTCCTTTCTAGTTCCATTTAGGCTTACCTTGATTTCACATATTTAATAATTTTATATTACTTTCAAACAAATTTATTTAAAAAATAATTGTTGTCCAAATACACTCTTAAGTACTTAATTAAATAAATATATTTGACAACAGATCTTTTTTATCACTTAATTGATTAAGTCGTACTAAAATCTTTTTATAAATTTTAAATGAAATAAAAATAATTTAATTTAGAATCTAAAATATATTAAATACTCATCTAATTATTAATATTTTTTATATTTATTTTAAATTATAATAAAATAAAATATAAAAATAAATTATAATTAATTCAATACTTAAATATTTAAATTTAAATTTAAATTTTGTTAAACAAATTCTAACATTTAATGAGATTTTGTTAAAATAACTAAAGGGTATATACTAGTCTTCATATGCTCTACATACTAATTGAATTCATATTTTGAGGGACTAGAAAAGGGAACTACATAACGGACAACCTTATCAGGTCGGTAGTAACTTTCTACTATGGACTCACGGGACATAAATTAATTACCTTTAGGTTGGAGTTACAAATGATCCCCGACAATCTCGCCTACAAACGTGACACGGTCGACAATGTCTTCCTTTTTCTAATCTAAATTCTAAAACTTAAGGAAGACGACGAATTAGGAGTTAGGACCATAGCCTATTTTATTGCATTTCTATTGCGTAGGCTTCATCTTTTCTAGATAGCTCCAAGATCCAAGACGAGATGAACGGCCCAGTGAAGAAGACGTCCATGTCTCCCTACCTTTGAATTTTATAATTTTCTTTTC
Source organism: Voacanga thouarsii (assembly GCA_026120185.1). Taxonomy (NCBI): domain Eukaryota; kingdom Viridiplantae; phylum Streptophyta; class Magnoliopsida; order Gentianales; family Apocynaceae; genus Voacanga; species Voacanga thouarsii. The sequence goes on from JANUWF010001017.1 coordinate 10,849,367, forward strand.
ATAATGCATGGCTCCCACCCCAGCTAGGTGTTGATTCCTGTAATTTTGATTGTTTAAAACGGCAATCTACTCATAATTCATTTTATTTTTTTTATTTAAACTCGCAAATTTCAGTATATTTAATAATTTTTTATAAAATTTATCGTTATTTAATCATTTCCCAGCTCCATCCCATATACATCCGCTTGAAAATGTTTCACAGTAATACAATGATTTTTCTACTGTAGAATTTACCTATATCTTGAAATTATTACAACCACTGATATGCTAAAACCAATACCCAATTCTGGGATAGTCAAAAGACGTTAACCTGATCCTCAAAAGGTGAACTAGTCTACTGATCTCAGATCCCCAATCTTGAATATGGGCGTATGAATGGCCTAGCAATCCAATCTCAACCTCAGTAATTCAAGAAATGGAAGGGCATTAATGCATTATACGATTCAAAATGAAATGGGATTGTTCATGTGTATGCAATTTTTTGATTTATTCATCAAAGACTGCAAAAATGACTACCATGGTGGAGAGAGGAAGAAGGATGCTAGGCATTTGCAAAATTGCAGTATTTATGTGTGCAGTGTTAATAGATATGAGTGAAAACTTACCCTGGATAAAAGGCATATCATGGATTGCAACTGGTTTCTTCCCAGAGAGTCCCCGACAATCGCCATGGATTTGCCTCTGACAATGTCCAAGAATTGATAAGGATTGAAAATGGGCAACTCGCATCCGTCCGGTTGCCACCTCCATTTCATAAACCCAGTATCAGGCCTTCCATACTTCATACAATTTTGATGCTCATGGATTGCCCAACAACTAGTGTTCGTGTAGTATGGTGCTTTTGGATTCGGGATCCAGTCTCCACTAAAGATGTCACACTTGTCGTCGTCTTCTATCTGTATAACTTCCTCCTCCGCAGCTACTGGTTCCGACGGTTCCGAAGATGAAGAACTCTTCAGAACAGGTGGATCTCTTACGGAAGGGTAACGAAATGGGGCAATGGAAAGGACGACTAAGGTTACAACTAGAAGAGTAACTATCAATGGGATCTTCTGCACAATGCATTTTCTCATGAAGGGGGGCTCCATTGATTTGTTCTTCATTAGGAGCAACGAAAGTGAGATAGGAGAGAGAACGGAGAAGGCCTTTCTTTAAAGAGGAGTGAGGGCAAGGGGAGGGGTTGCTTCACATGTCGTTTGTGTCAAACATTCGCGTCCTTGTTAAAGTTGCTCGGTTTTGACTATATCACTTTAGCTACCAGAGGAAAGCAAAATTTCTTAATCACTAACACGGTTAATATAAATTTAATACTACTTCTTCTATCTGCATATTATTATATCTACTGCAAATTTACCAAAAAGCTCATTGTTATAGAATCCTTGCCGGATGTAGAAATTCGGTTTTTAATGAGGCTGTGTGAGCCTACCGAATTCTCTTCTTTCATGGACTTATTAGATTGTGATTTTTTTTTATTTTAATTAGTGAGTTAGGATTCATAAGGCTAAAATAGTTAAGTATTATAAATTGAGGGACTAAGTGCAATTATTTAATTAAGGGGCTTTTATTAATTTTTTTTATTATAGATTCAGGCCTGTTCTGAACGATTACGTTATTTCTAAAGCTATTTTGAAAAAGAGTGAAGAGAAGGGAGAATCGATAAGGGACTTGAACCTTTGGCATCAACTCTTGGTAAGTTAACTTTTCCCCTTGTGTTTTATGGTGTTTGTAACTTAGAATTGGGATAAATTATTCTTGAATCGAAGTTAGAGTATTAGGGTTCTAAATTGGAAAAAAATGATTGGATAATTAATTGTATTATTTGAGTTTTAATTGAAGGTGAATAAGTGTTTGGAGGCTTGAGTGGAAGTTTTAGGAGGTTACAAGAGGCTAAATTCAGAAAGGAAATTAGATTTTCCTGTATTTGATACTAGTTATTATTTTCTTTAAAATCAATGATGTCTCTTGATTTCTTTATGAAAGTGATATTTTGATTATATGAAAATGATATTGAGTATGATATGTTAATTGTTATTTATGTACCAATAGTTATGTTCGTCGAAAATTATGAGTTTAAGTTATGCCTATGTGCTGATTTTCTAATTCATGTGATGTTGAATGCTTGTGGATTTCGTTTTGGTAGGGAATTCCTCAATTTTATAAGCTATAAAGCCCTACTAGGGGATATTATACCTAGGATAAGTTAAGGCCCTTTTTCTAATGTGATATAATAATTGGAAGATTAATCAGTTAAACCAAATCAAGTTCCCAAACACGAATCATCTTTGTGAATTAAACTTTGTTTAAGCATGTTTAAGTATGTATACATGATTTTTGGTGCACAAAACGGTATTTTTCAGGATTAAAGTGAGTGGTAAAAAATTACGTTTTTGGTCTGAAAAGTTACAGGTTGGATTTTGGGTGTTCTAAAAATCGCGCATGCACATTCCAGAATACACTTGGCGGCGGGTACACTCTATTTTGACTCTAGCGCCGACTTTTCTCTGTTGAAGCAATAGTTTTCTCGCTTGTTTCAATCATCATTATTGTCACTGAATAAACCACACAAATTCGATATTTATGTGTTAAATATGCCTCTTTTGACTTAGTAATGAGTAAGGTTAAGAAATTCATTATTCCTCTTTTCCTCCTTTTTTTTTTTGGTCATGCTCCGAGATCTTCACATGGTGCTACCAACCCACTAGGGAGATATTTTAAGACCCCACGAGTTTTGTTGTACCTTAAATTTTTAAACTTTTTTTATCAAACGTTTTGTAAATGTATATGTATATGTAGCATGTTCAATCCCAGGTAGGTCAAATTTCCTTACTGAGCTAGTGAGCTCATCCCTTATTTAACATTTTGTAGGTTCTGAGTTAGATAAAGATGAGTTGGAATAATGGTTTAAAGAGGATCTAGAGTGGTTAGTTATTTTTTATTTTTGTTCAATTTTATATATGTTTTGTTTTGGATTTAAAAACGATGCAAGGATATTCTTTTAAGTATTACTAGAATGTTATATTTTGATTATTTATGGTATGTAAGGGTTCGATATTTTTTTTCCGATATTTACTGAGCTAGTGAGTTCATCCCTTCTTTAACATTTTGCAAGTTTTCAATTAGACGAGGATGAGTTGGAAGAATAGTTTGAAGAGAATTTAGAGTGATTAGTTGTTTTAAATTTTTGTTTAATTTTATGTATGTTTTATTTTGAATTTAAAAATGATGTAAGAATATTCTTTAAGTATTATTATAATGTTATGTTTTGATTATTTATAATATGTAAATGTTTGATATTTCTTTTTTGGAGTATTACCATGTCATCCTCGACTTTGGAGCAAACTGTCTCCCTTGGTCGGTTCTAGTTTGTGACGATTACAAATCAATTCTAAAACTCAAGTTTCGTTTTCTTGCTATACCGCTAGTCACGAACTCATTTGCCCATTTGGGATTTCTGACAAAAAGGAGGATTTTCATAAATAGATATGCGGGAAGTCAGGGGCAATTATCCTATTGATCTACATTACTTAGGTGGAGTGGAGATGAGAATGGAGATGATGACGACAATTTAACCACTGCTCGAACTACTTGTTAAAGCATTATGTGCAAAGAAAGAAGAAAATGATTGTTTGTTTGCTTACAGTTTGCGGTAAGAATCGTGCCAAATCAAGCAGTCGGATCTGCGTCCAGTTCCTGCAGGACTTAAAATCCCTACTTGAACTTGATTGGATATATTTTCAAGCTCGGATTAAAATTGACTAACAAAATCCCTCGAACAAGAAAACCATCATTTTATTGTGATTGTGAAGAGTAAATTTACAAATGAATGTTACATATACAATGGACAAAGATATGGCAGCTACTAAATGGTTCTGAAACAGGAAAGAGGGATTTCAGCATCCAACAACAAACAATGTGTCTTCTTGTGCCTCTTTCGTACGCCTCTTCATTCAATGGCTATAATGGCGAAACCAGCCGAACATCCCATCTCTTTCATGTGGCTCTTCTCCGTCATCTCTACTGTGCATCCACCACAGAAGATTTGTAAGCGAGTTCCCATCATCAAATCCATTCAACTTTCTGATCTTATCTAAAGAACCTTGTCTGTCATAAATTCCTTCCAAGGCATACACAAACCCCTTTGATCCTTCTGCAACACCTTCCCTTGTAAGGGCAGGCAATGCCCATGTAACAATCTCTTTCACAAACGGAACGTCGGAGAATAGAACTTCAGTTATAGGCAGCAGAGGAAGTACCTGACATACAAGCCTGCTCTCCTTCCACTCTGGCGGAGCAAACCAAAGGCCACTGTCCCTTTTGTTAGCCCATAAAACACCTACTGCCCTGTTCTCTCTACTAAATTCCTCTGCATATAGGCTCTCGCCCTCTCTCACGTGCCACCACGTTTGAGCTGACTGAATTTCCAGGGCTGAAAGAGTCGAACCAATTGCAGCTAGATGGGTATCTCCATAGGCCAACCCCATCAAAGCTGATGAGTAATATGCATTTACTGCTTCACTCGTGCTCTCTTGGTTGCGGCCATCTGCAAATTCTGTCAATCCTGATGCCCACGAATGCAATTTCCACAAGTCAAAACATCTCAAACGGGTGTAATCAGCAGCTGATTGCCTGCTTGAATTCATAAAATCTGCCATGATTGAATAGCCTTGTCTCCTATACTTCCTCCCCCAAAAAGGATCAAGCTTTGCCAGCACAGCGATTGCATAGGTAAAATATCCAAGATGATAATGATGATCATTGTAGATTCCAAACCCGGAATCTGCTCCAGCATCTAATGATCCTTGTTTAGTCAGAATTCCGCCCCATTTTGCATCATATACAAAACCATTATCATCAAATGTTCCATCCAACCATGGCTCAATTGTATCTATCAAAAACTTCCTTATTGCTGGAATAACTTGAAAGTAACTCACCTCCTCAGCAATCAATGCCAACCTTGCAGCTCTAGCAATCAACTTCCCGTAGAAATAAGATGATGTAGTTGATATTGTAGTAGAGTTAAGGGCCTCAACATCCTTAATCAGTGAATTGACTATTTCATCATTGGATTCCTCCTTTATACCTTTAATTGAATGCCAAGTTACAGAAATTGGATCACTTTTCAAAACCCATGTATCTCCAACAACGCCCACAAGCTCACCGTCTATACTACTGTACTTGAAATTATCCAAGATAGTGAGAGGACAATCAGTATGTGAAAGAAGTCTAAGATGAAGAGGATGAGCGAGCATAAGCAAATCTCCCCAACCTCTCTTCTCCCATCTGTATTCCAAGCAAAAGGGTCTAGTGAAAACAACATCACCAGATAGAGGGTAACAATAACTGTACCGGTCAAGAATCAGTTCACATTTTGGATCAGAATCAGGCAACACTGCAAACCTGAGTATGCCTGTAAAAATACTAGAAGTGATGGTTGAAACGTCCTGGTTTAAATTAATCGGAGAAGAGGCATATACAACCCAGGTCTGGTTATTGTTGAGCTTGATAGTGTGTTTGGTAAGAGAGGTATTGGAAGATAGCTCAACAATAGCATGAATAGTTGATATTGAAATCGAAACATTGTCCGTAGCATTACAAGTCAAGAAAGGACTACCCCTCACGAGAAAAAATTTTAAATTGCTAGAAGGATGGTCCAATGTAACACCGAGGTCACTGAATGAAGATACAATGTGAGGTGCTTTAGGATTAGCATTTTTCCAAGCAGAAATTGTGAGATCAGCATTGAAAGTCTGGTAAATGAGTGCAGAGTTGTGGAATTGAGATGGGTAACAGAGAGTGAGTGAGGACATAGATGATTTGATGAGATAAGGGTGAATGTATTCAGGTTGATCACCATGGTTGAGAACAAAGTTCTGAAAGAAAGAGTTAGTTGGAAGTGCTGCAGAGAGGAGGTGGGGAGCGAAGAAGGGGGATGGATCCGGAAGAACTTTGGATTTGGTTCGGGGGAAGAGGAATGGCTCTCTGGATGACCTTATTGGGGGTGGTGGTGATGGAGGTGGTGGTGGCGGCACTATTTCAGTAGGTTGGGGTGTTGGAGCTGGAGGGGCTGCTGGGGGACCATGGTGTCTTTCAGGTTTTTTGAAGTGCCTCTTAATTTCCCTCCTGACTTTTCGTTCGATCTTTTTTAACATGGTTCGTCAATGCTTCTTACAATAATCTCCTACTGTTTAGACACCAGCAATTTAGTGAATAATATTGTAAATCCTGCTTATAGTATTTAATTGCAACTGCAAATGCATTACCTGTCAATTAGAGGAGCAGCTATTGAGATGTCTCCCCCGAAACAGAGGCAGCTCATAAATTTGTGAAGCAGATGAAGATTTCGGTGTGGATTGTTAAATTATGATGGGGTTTTGCAAGAATTGAAAGAGACTTGTATATAGAGACTTCAAAGCTGAACTTTTGAGGCATTCGGATATGGATAAATTTAAGACTCGAGACAGGGATTTTAAGTACTGCGGGAAACTATGAACATAAAAGCAGGAAGAAAGTATAAGGGCATTGGGGAGAACCAAGAATGCATAAAGCTGTTAGAATAATTATCATAGGAATCTCTTGTGCTTATGTTGTGTGATTATTCTAAAAAGGGAACCTCCTTTGCTTGAAGCTTTTGCCAAGAATTAAAGAGGGAGTTGAGTAGGGAGAGAGCAGAGAAGAGTAAGGGGATCAATAAGCATCAAAAAGAGATTTGTAGCAGACACTTCGCGAAACACGATAGTTGTTTGTAATTGTGAATTTTCTCTTAGGTTTTACAGTTTTGAATACTTGTATAGCTAAACCAAACTCAAAAGTAATTATCATTCAGAACCATTCTTTACTTTGTACTGAGGAAAAGAATTTACCTTAACCCTTCTTTAATTCTTCACTTTAGACCATTGTTGTTATCTGATCTCCTATGCTCCCTCTTGGACATTTGAAGCAAAAAACAATTCCACGAATCAATTAATCTTACTAGATTAAGGATGGAACCAAAACCTTGAACTTAGAGGGGTAAGTCTATATCTCACTCTTACTGAAGGTTAATAAAGTGGAATAAGAAAGAGAAATGTGAAAAACAACACAGGAGCAACCATTGCTATCGTTTGCAGGATACACATTAAATTAGTTAGTATTCTCAGAGCATAGAAAAAATTTCTTAAATGAGTGACAAACAGGATAATATTTGAAACTGTATCTCGAGTTTGGCTTTAATGTGGCGCCTTTGTTGTTGCTATACAGATGGAAAGGGTGACGATGAAGACAACATCAACGAGGTATCCATGATCAAGTGCAATTTTCTCAAAAAATTCAAGAGTGCAGCGTATGAATGAATTGTTTGATAACCAAATAAGCTGACCATATAGTCTTAATAGCATAGCTCATGCTGCCTTCCAGTATGATTTCTTTCACTTCCTTTCTTAGATTTCTTTAAATTGTTCAGAAATTTTGCTAATCATGATCAGAATAGAAGGCTAATACTTCTTGGCAGACATTTTGCTTTAGGATTTAGCTTTCAGACTTTCATTTTTTTTTTTTTACAAAATCATGAAGAATTTTGCTGTTGAGATCTTCCATAGACTGGATATTTTTAAGGAAGGCTCTGGTTCAAATTAAAATTGCATCAGCTAGGGTTTGCCGTTTGCAATTGAAGCGTCTTCTCCTCTGATCTTCTGCCCTCCATCTTCAACATATGAAGCAAGAAATCGCTCCAGGAATCAATGGGTCCTGGCAGGCACCAGTGTACACAATCATTGTACATTGCAACGTTCTCATTAGGCCAGTGTCCATATCTACTGGGATGACCATCTGGCCTCAATAACATGGCTTGTGTTGTATCCAATAACCTGAACTTCAACCCCTTCCTCTTACCTACCCTCTCTGCAGCCCGAAATTCCTCCAATTGAATCTTGTAAAACTCCAAATTATAACTTTCCAATGTGATCTGGTTCCTTTTGAATGGCATTTTCCTTTTACAATCGCCACCACTGTTGTATTCCCCATTTTCGAAGTGGGCAGGTGCAAGAGTTCTGAGAAACGTCATGCCCTTGTAGTTCCCTAAGCCGTTGATAGCTTTAAAAACCGTCCTCAAAGCTCTTCGGTAGCTATATGTTGCTGGCAGATCAGTGATGTTTTCCACTTGACAAAAACGACACCCCACAACGCGGCGGTTCTGGTAGAAGATGCCTGGACGGTGGAACCAGTGGCCAGCACTAATGATCACATAATCAAATTCCTCGATATGGCTAGTCCATTTCTCATCAAATTCATCAAGGTAGAGCCTAGAAAGGACGGTGGGATCTTCAACTTTAATCAGATGTGTTGACCAAAATGCTGCTAGTGTGAAATTGTAACTAGAGTAGTTCCAGCGTCTAAAATAATCATCCTGCACGTAGGAGGCGTCGATTGGATATTCTACCTGTAGATGGCATACAAGTACCTCAGAAAATCCTGTTTCATAAACTAGATAAACTCTCTTGTAAACGAAGGAGTTATGCAGAAGACGCGCAAGACCGTCAAGAATCCACAGTATCCGTCTCAAATGTATTTTAGCAGCTATGCACTTAGAATTTCAAATTATTCCTGACCTTGATACTGCTGTTCAATCAGGTTTGGCAGACAATTTCTGACGAAAGACTGCCTTTTTATTAACTTAAGCAATATTATTAAATTCCTGCCCAGAAAAGAAGAAAGAAGCACAAAGAAAACAGGAATGCCCTCTTGGAAGAGCTAGTCAGCTATCCGGGGCTAATAAGCTTGAGGAAGGGATCGGCACAATCTCGTGTCCATAGGGCTTCCCTGGTGTCTCAGAAGAGAGCATCTTCAAGTAAGTCTTCTATGGATAGGTATGGAACCTTGAAATTACAACTTGCATTAGGGAAACTAATCTTCTACTTAACCAATCAGGAAAAGTTTAACCGGCAGAAATACATGTAAGGACTACCCTTGCCAAGAGGACAGAATTACAGAATTTAATAATTCGGAAATAAGCAGATGATAACAACACACACACACACACATATATATAAACAATCCGCTAGCATATAAATGAATATTGAGTTATCGAGTGAATGTATATGGTGATTGATAGTGAATAGTGCAGAATTAGAAGAAATCAATGGAAGCATACCCTAGATAACAGGCACATCAAGGACTGCATTTGGTTTCTTGCCACGGAGTCTCCAACAAATGCCATGGACTTGCCTCTGACGATTTCCAAGAATTGATAAGGATTGAAGACAGGCAAGTCACACCCGTCGGGCTTCCACCGCCATTTCATAAACCCCGTGTCAGGCCTTCCATACTTCATGCAGTTCTGGTGTTCATGGATTGCCCAACAAGTTGTGTTGGTATAATAGGGAGCTTCTGGATTTGGAATCCATTCTCCTGTAAAAATGTCACATTTCTCATTGTCTGCAATGTTCATTGATTCCTTCTCTGCATGGTACGGAAGAGCCAATTCAGAAGAATTCTTTGGAGCCGATGGGAATCTTACCAAAGGATAGTGAAGTGGAACAATGGTAAGAATTAGAAACGCAAACACCATTAGAAGACCTATCATTGGGATCTTTTGCAGACTGTAGTTTTTCATTAAGGGAACCTCCATCGTTATGAACCAAGGAAATACCAATCAAGCAAAGGAGAAAAGTGAAAAACAAGAGCAAGACGTACGAGAAATTGAGGTGGTGGTTTGCTTTGCATATGTGAAATCTTGATACAAGCCTATATATAATACTAATAAAGAGTTCTAAAAACTGCTTACACAGTTCGCATTTAGTGTAGAATCTTGACAGACATGGAAAAATCTATCTCTAATGCTGTAAAAATTGGTTTCTTTAATGGGTTGCCTTCACCATCATGTAACTGTGCCATGTTACAAAAGCGTCAAGACTGTTGTGAAATGATTGATTAGTTGATGACCGATTGATTAACCACTGCAGTCTGCACCCAACTACGCATTACCCAATTTGTGTATTAGGTGGAACCGTGGAAATGACTCTCAGGCTTGGATTCCATCAGGTGTGTTAGACTATATTTGTCCAAATCGAATCAAACGCTCTTGAAGAAGTTAAAAAATATGCAAAATATAAAATGTTTATCTTGTCAGGTTTCATATTCGCAATACGAATATAAATTTAATAACACTCGTAATTAATTAGTCGATTATTATTTTTATTAGGTCAAAATAAATATCTTAAAATAATAATAAATATTTAAATTCGTCCTTATATACCGTTTACACATCTCATCAAAATGTTATATTAGTAACTAATTCTTTTGTGAAAATTAAGTCTTACGCTATGTATGATAAGAGCTATCTTTAGAATTCTATATATTTGATTTGGGTCCAATAAAAATATTTGGACATAAAGAGAGAGTGGATGTAATATTTTAATATCGTATGAGATTTTGATATGAAATGTGAATAATATATAAGAATATATCTTAACTATTAATTGTCAATTTAAAATATTTATTTTAGTTCAACAAGAATGATAATCAAATAATTAAATGTGAATATTACTTAAATTTATAATCGTATTTATAGAAACATGATATATAATATAATTTATATATATTCTTATATGATTTGAAATGTATTGCACAAGACAAAATTACCTATTGCATAATCTCAATTGGCATCTGACTAGGGTGGGAAATAATATGCGTAGATTACCAAGTCCAATTAAGATGGGATGGTTTCGTACAAGCATTATTGTTATTATTATTTTGACAATTAAAGTGTTTTTGGTAAATGACGGCTAAGTACTTATTATTGTGCTAATAGCATAAGTACGTTATTTTTTATTTTTTGGCTGGATTAAGGTAGTACGTTATTGTTGCACAAAGCATACAATCATTCGGTCTAAGCCAGTGCCACAACATCAAAATTATTTGTTCCATTTTTCAAAAAAAAAAAAGAAAAATAAATAAGCATTTCTCCATGAAGACCAAAACTGGATAATTTGGGGCTGGGCCAACCGTGGAGAATATGGGAGAGGGCCGTAGGCTTCCCTGTAAGTCATTGAAGGCCCATATACCCGATGGGTTACAGAGACAAGCTGTGGTCCACTCCTAAGGTAAACAGTTTTCAGCCCATGAACGCGAGACTGCACTGTCACGCTTCAAGCTGGATCCAAATGGGGATCTGAGACCAAGTTCGAGACACCAGAGTTCGAGACAACAGAGTAATATATTTTACTAAGTTTTATTAAAATATAGAATAAATATATAATTCAATCATTAATGAAAAAAAATTAATATATTGTGAGTATATGACAACTTTTAAACAATAAAATTATTTAGATTAGAATTATTTTGAATTGAATTGAAGCTTTGGATTGAGTTGTGTCCCAATTCAAATACATTCTCTCCTCTAAAGTATCTCTTTTATTCTCTCTTTTTATTTTATTTCTTTTCCAGATAAAAGTTTATTATTATTAGGATTCCGTTAACAACTTTTTTTTAAATAGAAACTTTATAGAATTTATAATAAAGTCTTAACAATCTTTTATTAATAATTTCGTTCAAAATACAAACTTAATAGAGTTTGTAATGATGATGATGAAAAAAAATTTATTTGGAAAAAAAATAAAAAAAGAATGAAAAGGTCACTTAGCGACTTCTTGCGAGTAGAGAAGAAAGGATACATGGAAGAGATTTAGGGAAGAAGATCCGTGGGCGAACTTCTGAGTATCAGAACAGCCCTAACAATATCTCAAACAAGGCAAAGCCAACGCGTTCAAAACATTAGAAATCAATCCAATGTTCCATAAGAAAATAATTAAAGAGGGATAATCGATTTCGCTTGGACGATGGCTATCAACTCTACTTGGAAACAATTTGTCTTTCCACGATCATTTTATGGCTAATATTTGATTTAATCATAATTCATTAATAGTGTGAGACAGTCCTTGTTGATTATTCAAATTTTTAGTAAAATTATATTATATTACACGGAAAAAAAATTGTGAATATCTTTATAACTTTTGTGCATATTTTAGTAACCCTTACACATAAATTATTATACAATTAATTAGGCCACTAATAGTCCTAATTTTTTTATGAATTATTATGTTAAAAATTTGTGTCTGTTATAAAATTAGGGTAGTGTTAGAATAAAATCTACACACTACACACTAAGAAAATTCTAACTATTCTTTGCACAAGAATTTCTCTTCAAACTTCTCTCTTTCTTTCTCTCACAATTCTTTCTCTAATCTTTCTTTCACTAATCTTTCTTTCACAAAATGATGGTGTATTACAAGCTTAGAGAATAGCTCTATTTATAGAGCTCTAATTAGTGAAATACATCATGGCATACATCATCTTCAATTAATGGTGTCTCCACTAAATGGTGGACATCCATAAAAATCTTCTAATAATTCACATAAATCCATAATTAGTGGAGCCTCCACTAATTAATGGAGATTCCAATAATTCATAACACTCCCCCTTGGATGTCCATCCATACATAAAGAATATGCCTCGTTAAAACCTTACTAGATAAAAACCCAGTGGAAAAAAAAATCTAATTAAGGAAAAAAAGTACACTATTCTATATGTATGTTTATTACTCCCCCTGATGAGATGATTTCTTTAAATCTTTAAACCGACGCATACCGATTTTATATCTCAACTTTTCAAATGTTGCCGTCGGTAAAGTCTTCGTGAAAATATCTGCGAGGTTGTCACATGACCGAATTTGTAGCACATCAATTTCACATTTCTTCTGGAGTTCATGAGTAAAGAAGAATTTTGGTGAAATATGTTTTGTCCGATCTCCTTTAATATATCCTCCTCGTAATTGAGCTATGTAAGCTGCATTGTCTTCATAAAGAGGAGTTGGAATACCTTTGATTGATGATAATCCACAACTTTCTCGGATATAATGAATCATGGATCTTAGCCATACACATTCTCGACTTGCTTCATGAATGGCTATAATTTCAGCATGATTTGAAGAAGTAGTTGCTATAGATTGTTTCGTAGAACGCCATGATATAGCAGTATTTCCACATGTAAATAGATAGCCCGTTTGAGAACGTGCTTTATGTGGATCAGATAAATAACCAGCATCTGCATAACCTATCAATGTTGGACTGGTTTTATTTGAATAAAATAATCCGAGATCAATTGTATCTTGGAGATATCGAAGGACTTGTTTAATTCCATTCCAATGTCATCGTGTTGGTGAAGAACTAAATCTTGCTAATAAATTTACAGCAAAAGCAATATCAGGTCTTGTATTATTAGCAAGATACATCAATGCACCAATTGCACTGAGATATGGTACTTCAGGACCAAGGAGTTCTTCATCATTTTCTTGAGGTCGGAAAGGATTTTTATCCACATTTAATGATCGGACGATCTTTGGAATACTCAATGGATGTGTTTTGTCCATGTAAAATCTTTTTAGCACTTTTGCTGTATATGTTGATTGATGAATAAATGTTCCACTCTCCAAATGTTCAATTTTTAAACCAAGGCAAAATTTGGTTTTACCAAAATCCTTGATTTCGAATTCTCTTTTTAAATAATTAATTGTTTCTTGGAGCTCTTCAGGAGTTCCAATAAGATTAATATCATCAACATATATAGCTAATATCACAAATTTAGAACCAGGTTTCTTAATAAAAACACATGGACATACCTGGTCATTTTTAAATCCCGCTTTCAATAAATATTCACTAAGACGTGTGAACCACATGCACCCAGATTGCTTCAGGCCATATAATGATTTTTGCAACTTGATGGAGTAATTTTCACGAGGATAATGTTTATATGCTTCAGGCATATGAAATCCTTCGGGGATTTTCATGTAAACATCATTTTCTAAATTTCCATACAAGTAAGCAGTGACAACATCTAATAGGTGCATATCTATCTTTTCATGTCTTGCTAAGCTGATAAGATATCGGAGTGTAATAGCATCAACAACGAGGAGAATAAGTTTCATCATAATCAATACCTGGTCTTTGTGAAAAACCTTGGGCTACTAATCGCGCTTTATATCGAACGATTTCACTCTTTTCATTGCGCTTTCGCACAAATATCCATTTGTAACCAACGGGTTTTATACCTTACGGTGTTCGGATTGCGAGTCAGAAGACTTCACGTTTTGCCGGTGCATTTAACTCCGATTGAATCGCATCTTTCCATTGCGGCCAATCTTTTCTATTCAGACATTCATCAAGCGATATTGGTTCGGGATCATCATTATCTGTGTAACATCAAGAGATATATTGTATGCAAATATATTATCAATAACGAGTTTCTATTCGATTCCAACTTCTACGGAAGTGGTATAATTGATAGAAATTTCGGTGTTACTTTCATCAACTACGGTTCTTTGTCATCGGTTCTCTCTTGGTCTTTATCATTCTTTTCTTCAATATGATCTTACGGATCATTTAATCCTCTTTTCTTTCGAGGATTTTTATCTTTAGAACCAAGAGGTCGGCCACGCTTACGGCGTGTTTTTGACTCAGCGACTATATGTATAATATTTTGTTCTGCTTGGAACTTCAATTCGAATAGGAGCATTTATAGGCTGGAATATGCGATTTTGTAACTCTTCCGGAGTCAACAAAAGCGTACGGCATTTGATTTGCAATGCTTTGCAAATGAATTATCTTTTGAACTTCAAGTTCACATGCGCTTGTACGCGGATCAAGATAATTTAATGATGTTGTCCAATCAAGATCCTTTTTATCTTGTTTGGGTTCTCCCCTAATTTAGGGAATAATGATTCATCAAAATGACAATCGACAAATCTTCTTGTGAATACATCTCTGTCGGGGGTTCAACATACACGATAATAGAGGGAGAATCATATCCAACGTATATCCCCTTTCTTCTTTGAGGACCCATCTTTGTACGTTGGTTTGGTGCAATTGGAATATATACGACACACCCAAAAATTCTTAAATGAGCAATATTTGGTTCGACCCAAAAGTCAATTGCAAAGGAGAGAATTTATGATAACTAGGCTGGTCTTATACGTACAAGTGTTGCGGCATGTAGAATAGCATGTCCCCGAGCGGATGTTGAGAGATTTGTTTTCATTAATAATGGTCTAGCAATTAATTGTAATCGTTTAATCAAAGATTCGAGCAAGACCATTACGTGTGTGAACATGAGCTACATGATGTTCAACATTAATCCCAATTGACATGCAATATGCATCAAAAGCATGTGATGAAAATTCACCGACATTATCCAAACGGATATTTTTAATGTGATGGTCCGGAAATTGTGCTCGTATTGAGCAAGTAATCTCGCAAACGCCAGGTTGCGAGTAGATAATAAACATACATGTGACCATCGGGATGATGCATCAATTAAGACCATAAAATATTTGAACGGTCCACATGGTGGATCAATAGGTCCACAAATATCTCCAGTGAATCCGTTCGAGAAATGTAGGACTTTCAGCTCCTACTTTTACTGGTGATGGTTTAACAATTAATTTTCCTAGGGAACATGCGAGTACATGCGAATTTTTCTGATGTTAATATCCTTTTATTTTTTAAAGGATGACCATGTGTATTCTCAATGATTCTTCTCATCATGGTAGATCCCGGATGACCCAACCGGTCATGCCAAATGCTAAAAGTAATAGGATCAGTAAACTTCTGATTTACTAGATGATGAATTTCAATTGTACGAATTTTTACAAAATATAGACTAGTAGAAAAAGACGGTAGTTTTTCTAATACCGATTTCTTACCCAAATGCATTTGAGTAATAAAAAGATGCTCAATCCCATTTTCCTCATTTGTTTCAACATGATACCCATTTCTGCGGATATCTTTAAAACTCAATAAATTTCTTCTGGATTTTGAGGAAAATAGTGCCTTATCAATAATAATTGTTGTTCCTTTAGGCAACAATATACTAGCTCTTCCGGAGCCCTCAATTACATTTGCACTACCGTTTATTGTATAAATATTTATTTCTCCCATTTTGAGATCAGAAAAATATTTCTCATTTTTTAGTATGGTGTGTGTAGTTCCACTATCAATTAGGCATATATCTTCAATGCCATTTGTGTATCCGGTAAGCGGAATAATAGCCATCTTGGCATAATAAAACATTTATAAATGTAAATACTCAAATAATAAAAACCTTAAACGATAAGTACTATTACAATGCAAAAAATATAAAATATAAAAGAAACATATTAAAAGTAAACTTTTAATTATTTTGAACACTTCCATCACCAATCAAATGCTCAATTACAAAAGAGCAACTATAAACATGTATCATCAAGTTCATATGAACACTAGTGATATGAATAAAAGATGTGATGCCTATTATTAATAGAAATATCTTTTTCCCTTATTATCTTTTCTGTTCCACTTCAGGTGGCCAGTATTTCTCTGTGATAAGGGAAATATCGAGTGTATCCATGACCATAACCACGGCCACTTGCCACAACTACGACTATAACGATGGCTTCTGCTGGAGCCAACGACATTCACTTAGGAGTCTTTGTTGAACCGATTCATCCAGCTTCATGATTTTTCAATAATAACTCATGTTAAATTTGTCAATTTGGGATACCATTTTTCTTGATATTGTTACTGCAGGACAATATTCGAGGCATGAAAGGTGGAGAATGTCTTCTCCAACATATCTTCATCAGTCACTTTTTCTCCGCATAATTTTAATTGAGATGTAATTTTATACATTGCGGAGCTATATTCATTCACGGTTTTAAAATCTTGCAACCTCAGGTGCAACCATTCATACCGTGCAGTAGGTAGTACGACCATCTTCAGGTGGTCAAATCTTTCTTTTAAATTTACCCATAGACCATATGGATCTTTTTCGGTAAGATATTCCATTTTTAAATTTTCATCGAGATGACGACGAATAAAAATCAAAGATTTAGCCTTGTGTTGTGCAGATGCACTATTATTTGCTTGAATAGTTTCACTAAGGCCTTCAGCATTTAGATGCATTTCTGCATCGAGAACCCATGACATATAATTTTTTCCAGAAATATCAAGGGCTACAAATTCGAGTTTAGCAAGATTAGCCATAGAGATCAATAAATGCGTACCTGTCTTCTGGCTTTAATAACGGCAGAGACTCGTGCTGTCTTCTGGCTTTAATAACGGTAGAGACTCGTGCTGATAACGTGTTATAAAATTAGGGTAGTGTTAGAATAAAATCTACACACTACACACTAAGAAAATTCTAACTATTCTTTGCACAAGAATTTCTCTTCAAACTTCTCTCTTTCTTTCTCTCACAATTCTTTCTCTAATCTTTCTTTCACTAATCTTTCTTTCACAAAATGATGGTGTATTACAAGCTTAGAGAATAGCTCTATTTATAGAGCTCTAATTAGTGAAATACATCATGGCATACATCATCTTCAATTAATGGTGTCTCCACTAAATGGTGGACATCCATAAAAATCTTCTAATAATTCACATAAATCCATAATTAGTGGAGCCTCTACTAATTAATGGAGATTCCAATAATTCATAACAGTGTCACATATATTCATATTTTGTATGTGATCCACCAAATAGTTTATGTAGAAAAACATGAGCTTATGATTGGATTGAGGGAAAGGAGAGAAGAGAAGGGAAGTAAAAAGGGAGAAAACAAAAGAGGAGATAAAGTATTGATTACATAGAGGATAAGAGAAAAAAGATAAATAATTTATTAATGTTATAAAATTAGGGTAGTGTTAGAATAAAATCTTCACACTACACACTAATAAAACTCTAACTATTTTGCACAAGAATTTCTCTCTTTCTTTTCTCTCACAATTTTCTCTAATCTTTCTTTCACTAATCTTTCTTTCACAAAATAATGGTGTGTTACAAGCTTAGAGAATAGCTCTATTTATAGAGCTCTAATTAGTGGATTACATCATGGCATACATCATCTTCCACTAATCTTAATTAGTGGTGTCTCCACTAAATGGTGGACATCCATAAAAATCTTCTAATAATTCACATAAATCCATAATTAGTGGAGCCTCCACTAATTAATAAAGATTCCAATAATTCATAATACTCCCCCTTGGATGTCCATCCATTACATAAAGAATATGCCTCGTTAAAACCTTACTAGATAAAAACCCAGTGGGAAAAAAATCTAGTGAAGGAAAAAGAGTACACTATTCTATATGTCCATTTATTACTCCCCCTGATAAGATGATTCATTGAAATCTTTAAACCGACGCATACCGATTTTATATCTCAACTTCTCAAATGTTGCAGTCGGTAAAGTCTTCGTGAAAATATCTGCGAGGTTATCACATGACCGAATTTGTAGCACATCAATTTCACATTTCTTCTGGAGTTTATGAGTAAAGAAGAATTTTGGTGAAATATGTTTTGTCCGATCTCCTTTAATATATCCTCCTCGTAATTGAGCTATGCAAGCTGCATTGTCTTCATAAAGAGGAGTTGGAATACCTTTGATTGATGATAATCCACAACTTTCCCGGATATAATGAATCATGGATCTTAGCCATACACATTCTCGACTTGCTTCATGAATGGCTATAATTTCAGCATGATTTGAAGAAGTAGCTGCTATAGATTGTTTCGTAGAACGCCATGATATAGCAGTATTTCCACATGTAAATAGATAGCCCATTTGAGAACGTGCTTTATGTGGATCAGATAAATAACCAGCATCTGCATAACCTATCAATGTTGGACTGGTTTTATTTGAATAAAATAATCCGAGATCAATTGTACCTTGGAGATATCGAAGGACTTGTTTAATTCCATTCCAATGTCGTCGTGTTGGTGAAGAACTAAATATTGCTAATAAATTGACAGCAAAAGCAATATCAGGTCGTGTATTATTAGCAAGATACATCAATGCACCAATTGCACTGAGATATGGTACTTCAGGACCAATGAGTTCTTCATCATTTTCTTGAGGTCGGAAAGGATCTTTATCCACATTTAATGATCGCACGATTATTGGAATACTCAATGGATGTGCTTTGTCCATGTAAAATCTTTTTAGCACTTTTGCTGTATATGTTGATTGATGAATAAATGTTCTACTCTCCAAATGTTCAATTTGTAAACCAAGGCAAAATTTGGTTTTACCAAAATCCTTGATTTCGAATTTTCTTTTTAAATAATCAATTGTTTCTTGGAGCTCTTCAGGAGTTCCAATAAGATTAATATCATCAACATATATAGCTAATATCACAAATTTAGAACCAGATTTCTTAATAAAAATGCATGGACATACCTGGTCATTTTTAAATCCCGCTTTCAATAAATATTCACGAAGACGTGTAAACCACATGCGCCCAGATTGCTTCAGGCCATATAATGATTTACGCAACTTGATGGAGTAATTTTCACGAGGATAATGTTTATATGCTTGAGGCATATGAAATCCTTCGAGGATTTTCATGTAAACATCATTTTCTAAATTTCCATACAAGTAGCGAGTGACAACATCTAATAGGTGCATATCTATCTTTTCATGTCTTGCCAAGCTGATAAGATATCGGAGTGTAATAGCATCAACAACGAGGAGAATAAGTTTCATCATAATCAATACCTGGTCTTTGTGAAAAACCTTGGGCTACTAATCGCGCTTTATATCGAACGATTTCACTCTTTTCATTACGCTTTCGCACAAATATCCATTTGTAGCCAACGGGTTTTATACCTTACGGTGTTCGGACTGCGAGTCCGAAGACTTCACGTTTTGCCGGTGCATTTAACTCCGATTGAATCGCATCTTTCCATTGCAGCCAATCTTTTCTATTCAGACATTCATCAAGCGATATTGGTTCGGGATCATCATTATCTGTGTAACATCAAGAGATATATTGTATGCAAATATATTATCAATAACGAGTTTCTATCAGATTCCAACTTCTACTGGAAGTGGTATAATTGATAGAAATTTCGGTGTTACTTTCATCAACTTACGGTTCTTTGTCATCGGTTCTCTCTTGGTCTTTATCATTCTTTTCTTCAATATGATCTTACGGATCATTTAATCCTCTTTTCTTTCGAGGATTTTTATCTTTAGAACCAAGAGGTCGGCCACGCTTACGGCGTGTTTTTGACTCAGCTGACTATAGGTATAATATTTTGTTCTGCTTGGAACTTCAATTCGAATAGGAGCATTTATAGGCTGGAATATGCGATTTTGTAACTCTTACGGAGTCAACAAAAGCGTCCGGCATTTGATTTGCAATGCTTTGCAAATGAATTATCTTTTGAACTTCAAGTTCACATGCGCTTGTGCGCGGATCAAGATAATTTAATGATGTTGTCCAATCAAGATCCTTTTTATCTTGTTTGGGTTCTCCCCTAATTTAGGGAATAATGATTCATCAAAATGACAATCGGCAAATCTTCTTTGTGAATACATCTCTGTCGGGGGTTCAACATACACGATAATAGAGGGAGAATCATATCCAACGTATATCCCCTTTCTTCTTTGAGGACCCATCTTTGTACGTTGATTTGGTGCAATTGGAATATATACAGTACACCCAAAAATTCTTAAATGAGCAATATTTGGTTCGACCCAAAAGCCAATTGCAAAGGAGAGAATTTATGATAACTAGTCTGGTCTTATACGTACAAGTGTTGCGGCATGTAGAATAGCATGTCCCCAGGCGAGATGTTGAGAGATTTGTTTTCATTAATAATGGTCTAGCAATTAATTGTAATCGTTTAATCAAAGATTCGACAAGACCATTACGTGTGTGAACATGAGCTACATGATGTTCAACATTAATCCCAATTGACATGCAATATGCATCAAAAGCATGTGATGAAAATTCACCGACATTATCCAAACGGATATTTTTAATGTGATGGTCCGGAAATTGTGCTCGTAATTTAATTATTTGAGCAAGTAATCTCGCAAACGCCAGGTTGCGAGTAGATAATAAACATACATGTGACCATCGAGATGATGCATCAATTAAGACCATAAAATATTTGAACGGTCCACATGGTGGATCAATAGGTCCACAAATATCTCCGTGAATCCGTTCGAGAAATGTAGGACTTTCAGCTCCTACTTTTACTGGTGATGGTTTAACAATTAATTTTCCTAGAGAACATGCAGTACATGCGAATTTTTCTGATGTTAATATCCTTTTATTTTTTAAAGGATGACCATGTGTATTCTCAATGATTCTTCTCATCATGGTAGATCCCGGATGACCCAACCGGTCATGCCAAATGCTAAAAGTAATAGGATCAGTAAACTTCGGGTTTCCAGAAGAATGAATTTCAATTGACGTATTTTTACAAAATATAGGCCCAGTAGAAAAAGACGGCAGTTTTTCTAATACCGATTTCTTACCCAAATGCATTTGAGTAATAAAAAGATGCTCAATCCCATTTTCCTCATTTGTTTCAACATGATACCTATTTCTGCGGATATCTTTAAAACTCAATAAATTTCTTCTAAATTTTGAGGAAAATAATGCCTTATCAATAATAATTGTTGTTCCTTTAGGCAACAATATACTAGCTCTTCCGGAGCCCTCAATTACATTTGCACTACCGTTTATCGTATAAATATTTATTTCTCCCATTTTGAGATCAGAAAAATATTTCTCATTTTTTAATATGGTGTGTGTAGTTCCACTATCAATAATGCATACATCATCATTAATAACAGCCATCTGAACACAAATATATATATGTAAACGTAAATATTATTAGAATAGAATGAAAATGAAAATACAAAAATATCAGGGTGAGGCTTTAGTTCTTTTGGACACTGCCATCACCAATTAAATGGTCTATCCTACCGTCTGGGTGTTCAAAAAAATCCGATACATCCATATGGGTAATATTGATATTAAGATCTTCAGGATCACTATCGTCATCCTCAGCATTATTTATTGGATGTTGAGAAAAATTTGCTTCCACATTTTTATTTTTCAATGAAGTTTGATACAATTCAACTAAATGCTTAGCCGTACGACAGTTTCGTGACCAATGACCTTTCATGCCACATCTATAACATATATCCTCATGCTTTTCTTCAATTTCTTTTTCTTTTCCCTTTTGATCTTTTCTGTTCCACTTCGGGTGGCCAATATTTCTCACGGTTTGATTATAATTGTGATAATGGAAATATCGAGCGTGTCTACGACCATAACCACGACCACGGTCACGGCCACGGCCACGACCACGACTATAACGATGGCTTCTGCTGGAGCCAACGACATTCACTTCAGGAGTCTTTGTAGAGCCGGTTGGTGCAGCTTCATGATTTCTCAATAATAACTCATTATTTTTCTCTGCAATGAGGAGGGCGATAATTAAATTTGTAAATTTTGTATACCACTTTTCTCGATATTGTTGCTTGCAGGACAATATTCGAGGCATGAAAGGTGGAGAATGTCTTCTCCAACATATCTTCATCGATCACTTTTTCTCCGCATAATTTTAATTGAGATATAATTTTATACATTGCGGAACTATATTCATTCACGGTTTTAAAATCTTGCAACCTCGGGTGCAACCATTCATACCGTGCGATGAGGTAGTACGACCATCTTCGGGTGGTCAAATCTTTCTTTTAAATTTACCCATAGGCCATATGGATCTTTTTCGGTAAGATATTCCATTTTCAAATTTTCATCGAGATGACGACGAATAAAAATCAAAGCTTTAGCCTTGTGTTGTGCGAGATGCACTATTATTTGCTTGAATAGTTTCACTAAGGCCTTCGACATTTAGATGCATTTACGCATCGAGAACCCATGACATATAATTTTTTCCGAAATATCAAGGGCTACAAATTCGAGTTTCGCGATGTTAGCCATAGAGATCAATAAATGCGTACTGTCTTACGGCTTTGGTAACGGCAGAAACTCGTGCTTAGTCTTACGGATTTTGTACCGGTAGAGACTCGTGCTGATAACGTGTTATAAAATTAGGGTAGTGTTAGAATAAAATCTTCACACTACACACTAATAAAACTCTAACTATTTTGCACAAGAATTTCTCTCTTTCTTTTCTCTCACAATTTTCTCTAATCTTTCTTTCACTAATCTTTCTTTCACAAAATAATGGTGTGTTACAAGCTTAGAGAATAACTCTATTTATAGAGCTCTAATTAGTGGATTACATCATGGCATACATCATCTTCCACTAATCTTAATTAGTGGTGTCTCCACTAAATGGTGGACATCCATAAAAATCTTCTAATAATTCACATAAATCCATAATTAGTGGAGCATCCACTAATTAATAAAGATTCCAATAATTCATAATAATTAATCTATACGTTTTGCTATGCTTTCAGGTGAATATAAATTTTTTATAAAGATTATGTGTTTTTTTTGTCACTATAAAACAAACTCAATAAATCTAATAGTTTCCTTCTATTTCCATCTATTTTTAGACCTTTTAATAAAATCAATCCCTCCATTTTTCTTCCTTTCTTTTCTCTTTCATAATAATAATAATAATAATAACAATAATAATAATAATAATAATAATAATAATAATAATAATCCAAACGCCTTAATTTGTTTTGTATCCTGCCTTTTCATTCTGCCTTCTTTCATCCAAACACAATGAAAGCTTGTGCTTATAAAGTATGACAATTTTCTGGGGTTATTTTCCCCCTTCCTATTCTCTCTGTAATACAAATTCCAATTCCTTTACTAAATGTCCGGCCAATCAAAATAAAGAATAAGAATAAAAAATCACACTTATTTTTGTTCTATATTAAACCATGAAAAAAAAAATCTATGTTATTCCCTGACCTCGCCGTAAAATTCCATTCTTGGTTGGCTTGGCTGTGCTGGAGTAGGAGTCTTCTTCGGAAAAAAGTTCTACCGAAACGATAAATCCTTCTCCTCCTTTTTTATCAACTCCACCAAGAAATCACTCCATGTATCAATGGGTCCAGGCAAACACCAATGCACACAATCATTCGCCAGTGTCACATTTTGCTGCGGCCAGTGTCCGTATTTACTGGGGTGACCATCAGGTCTCAGGAACATCGGTTTGGTTGCATCGAATAACCTAAACCACAGCCCTCTCTTTCTTGCTTCTCTCTGAGCAATTTGAAGCTCCTGTAATTGTATCGTGTACATATCTACAGCGTAATCCTCCATGGCAGGAGCCTCCTTCCTCTTTAAAGGCCTTGTCCTTACACAGTTTCCACCGGCGTCCCAGCGTCCATTTTCAAAATGCGAGGTGGCATAGGTCCTAAGCACTGTCAAACCCTTAAAATTTTCTAAGCTATAAATGGCCCTTAATGCTGTTCTGAAGGCTCTTCGATAGCTAAAAGACGCCGTGCTGTAGTGAGTGACATTCTCTATCGGACAGTAGAGGCAGCCTACGAACCGGCGGTTCAAGTAGAAATTGGTTGGCCTGAAGAACCATTGTCCCCCGGAGATGATAACGTAATCATACCCCACGATGTTGCTTCTCCAGTCTTCATCAAACTCATCAAGATATAGATTGAAAGGGAGGTTTACGTTATCAGGATCGGTTTTTTTTACCCTTACCAAGTAAGGGGCCCAAAAAATCGACATGGTGAAGTTGTACTCTCTGTATTCATGGCGTTGGTTCTGGTCAAATGGGTTCGAAACTGTCACAGGAACTGCAACCTAAAAAATGACATTAGAAACGTAAAAAATCTATGCAGATGCTTTCGGTGAAATGAGAGTTTCCTTTTCTTTTTGTTAACTATATTACTACATTGTTTGTTTTGTTTTTTATTTTAGTGCTTGTTTAGAACTCGAGATGTCCGGTTTTTAGAATATAAAAATTTACCACCCAAACTAAGCCACAACTTAGAATGAGGTTGGGAGAGTAACTAGTTCATGAAAGCATAAGTGATATTTGTCCTAGGAAAAACGTTAACTACATCATTAATTTCTCCCTCTTTTTTTTTGTGTAACTAAAGATATTCACAAGCATATTAGTTTAAGATAAGAAAAGATTCTTTCAATTAAATGTACTTCAAAAAATTTTAAAAACTTGTATTTTTATCTTTTAAAAATAAATACTATAATTATCTTGACCAATACTTATTAGTTGTCGGTCAATGTCAAAGGTGTATGAACAATGAGAGAGCAAATTTCTTCGTTACTAGCAGAATCAAGTTGTGGGCTCAACACAATACCAATATGTTAACAAATAGTTACAAGATCAAACAAACGGGAACCACGTTTTCATTTTCAAACCTTATAAAAATGTCAAAGGACTAGCTGTAATTCAGGTGTCTAAACCCTTTTTCTCTTACAATATACTAGAATATTGTGTTCCCCCACCTGACCAATTGCTTGCGGGAGTAGCAAAGGAATAAATTTATTAGAGACGGATACAAATGTAAATTATTATTTTTATTTCACAATATAAATCTAAAAAGACTTATATATATAAATTAAAAATTCATAAATTTTAAATAATTTTAAAACTAAATTTCAAAAAATACTCATTTAAATCTTAAAGAACTTATATTATATTATGAAATGAAAGAAATAATAAAATTCAACAAACTCTCTAGAATTCTTCTAAAGCATGTGCAGTAACATGGTATTTGCCTAAGCTTCAGTCAACTGCCTATTATTTGTGTACATATTTTGAAATATATATATATATATATATATATATATATAAAAGATACGAAATATAAATTATTTAAAATGACGATTACAGGTTTTGCAAATTCTGAAACTTTCCCAACAACATCAAAGTTGAAAACTTAAACCACCACCACCACCACCACCACCACTACTACTACTACTAATAATAATAATAATAATAATAATAATAATAATAATAATAATAATAATAATAATAATAATAATAATAATAATAATAAATCAAATTTACAGCTAGCCAACAGGGGCAGAATTGTATTTCATTGGCGGATGCTAATTTAAGCTGCTGCTTTTTGTGGATTCCTTTCTTTTGTCTTTGCTCGTATTGTTTTTCCCTTTTGTCTACTTGAAGAAAGGAGATGAAAATTTAATCCTGGGATTTATGTTTACAAAGTTGTCAAGACAAAATCTTATGTTTCAAAATTCGAATACTTAAATCCGGCAGTGCATTACTGGTAAGGACAGAGGTCCTCTGAACAAACCATTATATATTTACTTTCTCTATTACCTAATTGTGGATGCAAATTTTCTAGTGGCTTAAGAGGAACTAACAAAGTCAATTACAGCAAGATGAGACTCCAAAGCCATGTGGTTGCTCGTTTCTAACAAACCTAACTCGTAGAAAAGATAACAGAAACAAGTAGATGACCTTTCACGTCGATGAAATTTCAAAATTTTCTCAAGAAAAAGAGAAGAGAAGAAGCAGAAGAAAAAAGCAATGATGCATGGCGTTGAATTAGTAAAGGGGCGGCTTACTCTGGACAAGAGGCATAACAATGACTGCATATGATTTCTAGCCACGGAATCTCCAACAAAGGCAAGAGACTTTCCTCTAACCAGTTCCAAGAATTGATGAGGGTCGAAAACCGGCAGCTCACAACCGTCCGGTTTCCACTTCCATTTGAGAAACCCCGTATCAGGCCTTCCAAATTTCATGCAATTCTGATGCTCTTGGATTGCGAAGCACGTTAGGTTTGTGTAGTACGGTGCTTCTGGGTTTGGAACCCATTCCCCGGAAAACAAATCGCACTCTTCCTTATCTATCAATTCAGATGATTCCACCACCCTACCATCACCGTTACCATCAGCGTGACTCGGCAATCTCACCACTGTTTCTTCCGGAGGTGCTTTCGGGCCACGTCGGCGACGGCCAGACCGTTTCTTTCCTCGCTTTTCTGGTTTTCTGCCAACTAGCGGTTCGCCTCGACTTCGATTCTGCCATGTTGCTTCTGCAACTTCCAATTCACCCTTCTTAGGAGCTTCTTTTTCTGATAAATCTGTTGCCTCCGAGTCACCACTTTTAGGAGGAGAATTTGTTTCTCTTGAGGGTACCGATTTACCACTGTTTCTCGAGTCGCAGGGGTGTGAACCGTCGTCCTCTACAGGACATGGTTCGTCCAAAGCAGCCGGCCTAATCGATGCCTCCAAAGAATCCAAAGAAGTAACTAGAGAAATTTTCTTGGGATTTACGGTATTGTATCTTAAAGAAGGATAATATATGGTAATTATGGTCAAAAGGAAAGTAAGAAATACGAGTGGGAATATCTTTGGTGATTTTCTTCGTGATTGTGGTTTCCCAAAGGGAAGCTCTGTGGATTGAAACTTCATGGAGGAGGTAAATTGAGAGAAGGAGAGCAAGAAAGGGAACGTAGGAGACGAAGAAGAAAGGAAGCAACAGAGGAAAGCAGGGGAAAGAAACGCATGTTGCGGAAGTTCCTAAACAAAGCAATGGTTCTCTATTGATTTATAGTAAGGCCGTAGGATTAAGATGAAAGAAGCTGCATGTAGATGGAATGGATTTTTACTGGCAAAATAAACTTCACTTTCAAGTAAATGCCACATCCTTTATTGACCTCCCTCCACTTCAAATTTTTTAAGAAAAAGAAACTCTTTAACCAATATAAGATAAACTTCATTCTCTCTCCAGCAAAATTAGGGATCACAATGAAATTTTTGATAAAGTTTGTTTTTGTTTTCGATAAGTTTTGACATTGATAAAAGGTATTCTATCATATTGATCACTGATATATATATATATAGAGAGAGAGAGTAATTATTTTAGAAATATTAAAAGAAATCTAGTTATAGTCAAATATTTAATTTAACACAAAACAAATAAACAAATATTGTTTAATATATTAAAAAACTTTCAACACACAAAAATATAAAAGAAAGAAAGAGAAAATTAATAAGTAAAAATGTATTCCCTCCGTACTAACAAAATTGACCTACTTATTATTTTGGATTGTCTCAAAAAATTTGACATTTTTCTTATAAAAAAAATTTTACTATATAATTTATTATAAAATAATCAATATATCCCACATAAATTATTTTTATATATTTAAATTTGACATAAAATACTATGAGACCTACATATTTCTTACTTTTATTATACTATATCATACTTTATTGTTATTATATTCTAACTTTTACTTTTGCATAAAATCTCGTACCAAGTCAACAACTATCAATTTTAGTGGGATGGATGTGAAATTATTTTATTCATTAGTTATGATTATATAACTAATAATTTAGTGTTAGGATTAGTTTTTCTTGAGATCAATTGATTTTAGGTTTTAGTAATAATATTTATCGATGGCAATGGCTTTGGCAGTTGAGTTTTACCGATTAGTACGGTCCTATTACCATCCTAATTAATATGTATTTTTAGAGAACTTTTTAATTTAAATAATGAAAATCTACAAATTTAGAAGTCACTTTCAAATATCCAAAACCTTACCAAAATAAAATATTAATACCATGCTCATTTTAAGTTATTACTAAAACCGCTATCTCATCAATGTCTTACTACTGGTGATAGCTATTTCTATTCAAAATTATATCTCACAATCAATTGTCTTTTGAATTGATCAAAATAATTAATATTGAAAATTTTACATTTATATCTTTTATTCGAACCTCTTCTAGAAGATATGGGTTATGTGAGCACCATCACATAGCAATTAGGGGTTTATAGGAGTAAACCCGGTTCATTTTGTCCACAGTTGAACCGTGGATTAGAACCAAGGTCAACCGTTCAAAAACGGTTGACCACGGTTCACGTCAACGATTCGATTCAAATTAGAATTTTTTTACAACCGTCAACCAACAATTTAAATCATCGATTTTATTTTTAAAAAAAAATAATTGACACGTGTCAACATATTAACAAAAAAAATTTAAAAAGAAAAAGGAAGGCCATAATGGCCATAATAAATTCATCACTTCTCAACTCTCCACTTTCAACTCTCTCCATTCTCAATATATATTATTGTTATATATTTTTTTTTTTGAAAAAAAATACCTCATCCAAGTAGGTCTAAGGATAAGGAAAAAATGAGTAATAATACTGGCTTTAATTTAAATTTTCAACCGGAGACTTTTACTATTCAATCTGGTTATCAATCGGCTTCTGATTTTTATTCAAATTTTTTTCAACGACATTGTCTACTTCAACAACTGATCAACTAGTGCAAGTTAATGATGAAGAAGTTGAAATTCAACAACAACATCATCAAAAAAGTGATTTAAAAACTGATACTACATCAAAGAAAGTACGAAAAAAGAGAATTTATTGATATGTTAACCAAGTATTTTACCATTACAAAATTGTCATTCGGTGAAATGAAAGCTAAGTGTAATTATTACACTAGTGTTCCTAAACATATGCATTCAAGTCAGGAATGTGTTATCGCACGTTCTTTCAACATCTAAGAATGCACCATCTTCAAGAGTTTGATTTCGATACGAAACAACAACAAATTATCGGGTACACTATTACTACTTCTACTCCGTTTGTTGTTTTATTTAAATATATTGATACAGTAAATAGATAAGAATTAGCTAAAACAGTAGCTGTAAAATATCTTTCATTTAATTTTGGTGAAAATTTATAATTTAATAAATATTGTTAAAATATTTTAAATCCTGCTGCAAATAGTGTTCTCCACACTACCCTCACATGTACACTTAAAAAATTATATGGGGAAAGTAAAAATCAATTAACATAAATTTTTTAAATTTTCCTAATAAAATTTCTTTATGTAGTAATATTTGGAGTGATCACTGACAAACTCATTCTTATATACGTCTTACATGTCATTGGGCAAATAATGAATGAAATATTCAAAAACAATTAATTGCTTATAAGGTTTTTAACAGTCCACATTTTGCTAAAAACATTTGTTAACTATTAATTGTTATTTTAGAAGAATATGATTTAGTGAATAAATTTTTTTATTTCTTTTGATAATACAAGTGCAAATACTACCTCAATTACTAGTTTTAAAAATATAATTAAGCCAACTTTTGGAGGTAAATTTTTTTATGTTAGATGTATATGTCATATTATAAACTTATGCATACAAGATGATTTAAAAAGTCTTGATTTTTATATTAAATCAATAAGAGTTGTTTTTTCTTATTTATGACTTAGGCCTACAGTTAAAAAGAATGCAGTCAATTTTGTAGACGTAATGGCATGAAACCAAAACAATTTTCAAAAGATATTCCAAATAGATAGAATTCAACATATGAATTGCTAAATGAATCTTTTCCATATAAAAAACTTTTATGTATTTTTTTTTTTTTTTTTTTGCAAATGGAGCTATTGGAATACATTTGTTTCCTCAACAATGGAGTGTTTGTGAAGGTATTTTACATATTTTAAAAATATTTAATTATGCTACTTATAATTTATCTGGTGTTTATTAATTTTAGTGCTATTTTTAATGAATATTCTAGTACTGCTCTTTTTATCTTTGTGTATTAATGTTATGAAAATAAATAGTTAAAATATTATTTAGATATACCTTATATTAATTTAGTAGTTATTGTTTTTTATCCACGTATGAGAATTGAGAATTTACAAGAATATCTTACTAATTATTATGATTCTTTATTTTTTAAATATAATATTGAAGATAATGATGATGATGATGATAGTATTAAAATTCAAGATCTTACATATCCTCCTAATACTTTTCGTATAATAGCTAACGTAATGAATATTCTTCACGACTTATATTATGGATATTTTAGAAGGTATGGTGGGGTTATCCAAGAAACTCAAAATATTGATATTCTGATATCCGAATCTTCAAAAATTAACCAGGCAAGTAAGATGATGGTAGAAAGATCAAAACGACTAAGATGATCTTCAAGTTCCACGGCGGAATTTGAATTATATCTAATTTATAATTTGTAGTAGAATAAAACAAGTGAAAATTTTGATATCTTCAAGTGGTGGAGAGAAAATGAGAGCAAATTTCATGTTATAGCACTAATGACTAAGGAGATTTTTGCTATTCCTGTCTTAACTGTTGTGGTAAAACAAGCTTTTAGTGTTGAAGGAAACATTTTGAGTGAAACTCGCTCAAGAATGGTACCAAAAGTTTTTGAAGTTCAAGCATACTTAGATGATCGGATTAGAATTGAAAATCATCAACAAGAAAATGTGCAACCGGATCTCAATGAATTTTTAGATATAGACACAGAAGGAACTACAACAGCTGAAAGTGAATACCATTAAAGATAAAAAATGGTTAAAAGGTAAGAGAACTACGAGAGTTTTGATTCCTCTATACCCTAAGAGGATACGTAGGCAGTTTAATTTTATAAATTAAAATTAAGTTCAAACTCTTTTTTTAAATATATTTTATGTTTGTAACTTTTTTTTTACTTATTTTTCATACTTTTTATACTTTTTTTAAAAATAAAAAACTTTAAAAAATAAATTAAAAAACTGCCAAATTAAAAATTGGCCAACCACAACCGTAATCGTCAACTGTCAAATCATAAAATCGGGGTTATATATCAATTACACTTTGACTTGTGACCCCTTACCCCATCATACATCACACCCAATCGGACCCTAACATCATTTCTCTTATCAATAAAAAAACATATATCTCACAATCAATTACGCTTTCTCTTGTGACCCCTTACCCCATCATACACCACACCCAGCCGAGCCCTAACTTCAGCAACAAATATTAAATGTTACTAGTAATTTTATATCTCTTTAAATTACAAAAATGGACATATATACATTTAAACACATCGTAAATTTAATGCTCTCAGAATTGGAGTTTGATTGAGAAGAATTTAGGTAGGATTGAAGGTAAAAGTTTTTGTTCATTCAAGATTGGGTTCTCGAACTCCGATGGTACAAGTTTTGATGGAAGAGATGGCTGTGGTAATCGAGCTTGTCGAAGGGCCTTTATCAAGTTATCCGAGTTCGGCATGTTCGAATTCAAATAGTAATATTATGAATTTTTTAATTGAATAAAAGTTGACAAATATGAATATTGTATATTTATTATATATTATAAAATATTTATTTTTATACTTTTGTAATGTACTTTTTAAGTAATTCAAATGCAAACCTAATTTCGGGTTTTCGAGATTGTCAAATAACTGATCAAGTTGAGCTTGATTTTAAATTTAAATTGAACTCGAGTTTGAATTAAAATTTAACTTAAAAATGTCAAACTCAAATCTTGATTTAAGGTTCGAATTAAATTCAAGTTCAAATTTGAGTCTGGACTAAAAACATCAAGGTTCAAATTCAATTTGAGTTCAATTTTGAAAAACTCTTATAAACTTGATATTTTATTTAATTGCTGTATGTTTTTCACGAAACAAGACAGACTTATATACAAAGAGGAAGGAAAATTAAAAAAGGCAAAATAACAAGATACAAGTTGTTTACTATATTAACTCCTTGGTTATAGGCATGAGTTGATGAGAATTAACTCCTTGATTATAGGCAGAATCTTATCCTTGATTTTCTGCAGTGATATTTGTTTCCGTTGTCTCTGTGAAATATTTTGTTTCCTCAATTATCTTTTCTTCCTTATTAGCCCCTTTCAATTATCTTTTGTTTCCCATCTTGTCGCGAAGGAAAACAAAAGGTGCCTTTGGTAAGGACTTGGTGAGAATATCTGCTATTTGATGTGAAGATGGCACAAACCATGTGACAAGATGACCCATGGCTACCTTTTCTCGGACAAAATGATAGTCTATTTCGATATGCTTTGTCCTCGCATGAAAAAAATGATTAACCGACGTATGAAGAGCGCTGAGATTGTCGCAGAATAATTGTGGAACATGAAGTAAAGGGATGCCAATGTCACGTAATAAAAATGTGAGCCAAGTTAATTCAGCTGTGGTGGAAGCCATGGACCTGTATTCTGCTTCTGAACTAGATCGAGCAACTGTAGGTTGCTTCTTTGAACACCAAGGGATGCAATTTGCACCTAAAAAAGCACAAAAACCTGTTGTGCTTCGTCTGGTTAAGGGACAACCCGCCCAATCGGCATCTGAAAAAGCATACAAAGAGAGAGGACTGTTATAAATGAACCGTAAGCCATAGTCTTGTGTACCTTTAAGGTAGCGAAGAATTCGCTTGACTGGTTGAAGATGGAGTTCTGTGGGGGAGTTGAAGAATTGACAAACTTTATTTACAATATGTTGAATGTCTGGTCGAGTGAATGTGAGGTATTGAAGAGCGCCAACAATACTTCTATAATAAGTAGCATCGACACCATTTGATTTTGACATATTATCCTTTTCTTTGAGAACCATAGGAGTAGCATTAGGAGTACAATCTGCCGTCCTTGTTCGGTTGAGAAGATCCTTGATATATTTTCCTTGAGAGAGAATGACTCCTCCATTGAAGTATTTAATTTCCACACCTAAAATGAATGATAGATATCCAAGATCCTTTATAACAAATTATGCACTTAATTGATGAATTAAGTTAGAGATAAAGGAGTCATTATTTCCAGTCACCAATATGTCATCTACATAGATGAGAAGCAATATTGTAACAGAATTTTGACGATAAACAAATAAAGAAGAATCTGCCTTACTACAATAAAAACCAAGATGAAGAAGAAACCGAGATAAGCGATCAAACCAAGCTCGAGGAGCGTGCTTTAGCCCATAGAGAGACTTGTGAAGAAGGCATACATGATTAGGTTTGTGTGGATCCACAAAACCAGGGGGTTGTTCGATATATACAATCTCCTTTAAATTGCCATGCAAAAAGGCATTCTTCACATCCAGTTGTTTCATGTGCCAGTTTAGAGAAGTTGAAAGTGCTATCACAAGATGAATAGTAGTATGACGAATAACTGGACTATAAGTCTCATCAAAATCAATACCTGAGACTTGTGTAAAACCACGGGCAACAAGACGAGCCTTGAAGTGCTCAATAGATCCATTTTCTCGTTGTTTTATACGATAAATCCATTTTGATCTAATAACATTCACATTTTGTTGTCGAGGAACTAGTGACCAGGTTTGGTTTGAATGAAGGGCCTGGAGTTCCTCTTTCATAGCCATAACCCATCGAGGATCCTTTAGAGCAACATAATAATTTCGGGGTTCAACAGGTAACTCGACTTGAGATAGATAGCATTCATAATCTTGTAGATGTTTTGGAGGTTACCTATGGCTTTGAGGATGAACATAATTTTCACTTTCATTATTGTCGATATTTGGATCAACAATATGCCTAGCCAAGTCATTTAGCAAAGTGAGAGTTTGTGTATCTGCCGGTTCAGCTGCAACTAAGGTTTCATCTTCATAAGGCACATTAACATCATGCAAAACTCCATTATTGTCAGGAGATTCAACATTATTGTCATTATAGCACCTGTCATGATCATTATTTTCATCACAACAGTCGTTAGTAGTTATAATAGATGTTTGAGTTGCTGACTCTGCATTTGTTCCTACCTTTGGAGGTTCAACTTCAAGAGTGACTTTAAACCATTCATCAAGTGCTGAAAATTCAGCAAATTCTAATGGCACAGGAATTGATTCTTGAGAAGAGGGTTTATAGAGGAATTTACCTTCATCAAAGACAACGTGTCTTGATATATATACTCTTTTTGTTCGAGGTTCATAACACCTATAACCCTTGTGAATAGGACTGTAACCAATAAATACACAAGGATAAGTTTTCTTACCAAATTTATTACCTCCTTGATGTCTTAGAAAAGGAAAGCATAAGCATCCAAACACTCG
Organism: Voacanga thouarsii; assembly: GCA_026120185.1. Classification (NCBI taxonomy): domain Eukaryota; kingdom Viridiplantae; phylum Streptophyta; class Magnoliopsida; order Gentianales; family Apocynaceae; genus Voacanga; species Voacanga thouarsii. The sequence goes on from JANUWF010001017.1 coordinate 10,884,012, forward strand.
CAAGCTTTTGTAATTTGGTTCTTTGTTATATAGTTTAGAGTATGGAAACTGATTGTGTAAAACTGAGGTTGGCATTCTGTCAATTAAATAGACAGCTGCAATAAAAGCTTCAATCTATAAAAATAATAGCAAGTTAGCATGAAATAACATAGTTAAACCTGTCTCAACAATGTGCCGATGCTTCCTCTTGGCCACTCCGTTTTGCTCTGGTGTTCCAGGACATGAAACCTGGAGCTGAATACCACAATTGCTAATATGACTGAGAAAATCAAAAAAGTTAAATTCTCCACCGCCATCACACTAAAAAATTTTTATTTTTCTATCAAATTGATTTTCTACTAATTTTTGAAATTTTTGAAAACAAAGAAAAAAATCTGACTTTTTCTTTAAAGGATATAACCAAGAAAATCTTGAAAAATTATCTATAAATATAACATAAAACTGAAATCCTTGATTTGAGACAGTGGGAGTTGGTCCCCAAAGATCACAATGTACTTTTTGTAAAGGATAATTAGACATATCATTATTCAAATTAAAGGGTAATTTGCAACTCTTTCCGGATTAGCAACTAACACAGATAGAAGATTTAGTTTGCCAATTAGTGACATCAATGACTTTCTTTCCTTTTAACAGAGATAAAATCTTTGCACTTGAATGTCCAAGGCATTGGTGCCACAAAGAGAATGAGTTGTCCCATTTTATTGCCGATAAAGCTTCTTGGAAACCAGGTTCTAAAGCATAGAGTTGTCCTTGTCTATGCCCCTTCCCTATTGTTCTCTTGTTTTGATCCTTAATAAAAAAATCAAATGGTGTGAATTCAACAGTACAAAAGTTATCACTAGTGATTTTACTTACTGAAATTAAATTCTTTTTCAGTTTCGGAACGACAAGAACATCTTTTAAATTTAATTCTCTAACACATGCATTTCCAATATGTGTTATATCAAGTTTGTTTCCATTTCTAACATATATAACATCCTTTCCTTTATATGGTTTTGTATAAGACAACATACCTGTGTTGTTGGTCATGTGAGCTGTAGCTCCCGAGTCCATGTAAAAAGAAGGGTCATTGTTGTTTAAGGTGAGAGCTACTAATGCTTGTGGTAGATCTTTTGATTGATAGGAATAGTCAAATCTATACCAACAATCAAGAGCAACGTGATTCAGCTTACCACATATTTGACATGTTGGTTAGTCACTTTTTGATTATTGCACAGCTTCGTTTGTTCCATCCTTTTTGAAGTTATTGGAATCAGCATTGTTGTAACGTCCTGCTAGAGTAAATCCTCTACCTATTGAATTAAAACTCCCGCGACGTCCACGTCCACGTTGGCTAAAGAGTACTTGATTATATTCAATATAACTTTTCTCTTCTTCCTTTTGAGAAGCTAGGGTTTGCTCATATCCCTGAAGAGTAAGTAAAAATTAATTAAATTTAGGATAAGGAGATTTAGTTACCATAGCTAGACGGAAGCTTTCATATTTTGCTCCTAGTCCACGTGCAAATTGAAAGACTTTATCAAGATCATCTACTGGTTTCTTGATAGCTGTTAGGTTGTCACAGATTGATTTGAATTCTTTTGTGTAGTCATCTAAGGATCGTGATCTTTTCTTGATGGTCACCAGCATATTTTTCAAAAGACCTTCCTTTTCAATTGTGATTGGCAGCAGTTGTTCTTCTAAAGAACTCCACACATCGTAGGCAGTAGCATCTTCTGCAATGGATGGTTGAGCTTCTTCTTTTATTGTGCCAAGCAACCATGAAATAAGAAGACCATCATTTATTAACCACAAGGTATAGGCTGGATTCACAATCCCATCTTTTAGCAAACGTTCAGGTTTGTCATCATTCTTTTCCAAATGATGAAGCACGCCGAGACTACGAGCCAGATGAAGGATTTGTGATCGTCACATGAGATAGTTATTGGAGCCTAGTTTGATTGAAATCAAACTAGCACATTGATGGAATGATTGTAATGTAAGCTTGGGTTCTTCCATGACTGATCAATAAGAAAATGGAGGAATTGGGCTCTTGATGCTTGTGAGTTTCAAGGCTCTGATACCATGAAAAACTCTTATAAACTTGATATTTTATTCAATTGCTGCATGTTTGTCATGAAATAATGCAGACTTATATACAAAGAGGAAGGAGAATTAAAAAAGGCAAGATAGCAAGATATAAGATGTATACTATATTAACTCCTTAATTATAGGCATGGGTTGATGAGAATTAACTCATTGATTATAGGCATGAGTTGATGAGAATTAACTCCTTGATTACCCTTGATTATAGGCAAAATCTTATCCTTGATTTTCTGTAATGATATTTGTTTCCGTTGTCTCTGTGAAATATTTTGTTTCCTCAATTATCTTTTCTTCCTTATCAAATTTCGAATCAAACTTAAAAATATCAAGCATGAACCTTGATTTAGTTCAAATTAAATTCGAATTCAAATTTAGTTTAGAAATATCAAGTTTGAACCTTGATTTAAGGTTCGAAATAAACTTGATCTTGAATTTGAGTATGGCCTAAAAATATGAATTTGACTCAATTATTTTTAGATTGGATTCAAGTCAAGCGTAAGAACATCGAGTTCAACTAGAATATCTCTATCGTTTGATTCCATCCTGAGTAACTTTAGTAGAGATGCAACTTGTAGTAGAAGATGAAAGTCTTCTAATCCTATTAAAAAAAAAATTGACATATGATCTTTTGTCGCCTCATATTTTAACAATGCCATCAGAAAGCGTATTAAGTCAGAAAAGTTAAACAATTTACAAAAGACGAGGTTGATTGACCCTTTATGCTTTAGAGATGTTAACTGTAATACAAATTGGTTTGAAAACTAAGGATAAGATAGTCAATTTATGAATTATTAACAAAGACTTGAATGAAAAATAAGGTGTATCGAGTTAGTATTTCAAATATATCAATATAATAATATTAAATTCTTTTATGTAATTATTTAATTTTATTAATATTTCATGATATTGCTATATTTAAATTTGTTCATTATATTACTTTTTAAGAGGTTTAGTTATCAAACTCCTTTCTTATATAATTTTTAATTTTATTAATTAATAAAACTGGTTGAGATCTAAGTTAAACCTCCCACTACTTCCAGGTATTTTTTTTTATATAATTATAAATAGTCTTTCTATTTAAATTGTAAAACATAATTAAAAAATTAAAAACTTTAGGGGGGAAAAAAGGAGGAAGGGCTGCACGAACCAACCCTCTCGGACCGCGGTCCTTTCGGTCTTAGCAGTCCTAATAGCTAAAAGCTAATCCGTACCAGTCCCGGGCCAACCAAAAAAAAAAAGAAAGGGCTGCACGGAGTAGTCCTCTAAAACCCAATTCTTCGCTCGTAATGGCCGGTCCGTACCTGTCACAGGGCCACAGACCGACCCGTCATGTCCTTGGGCAGGCCCAACATCTGTGCGAGCTGGCCCGCTAGCCACTAAAGTTCACCCCACAAAAAGAAATGATGTCTGTCTTTTCCTTTTGGAGCATAAACAGATGAATGGAAGTTGGGCTACAGAACGAGGATCTTTCTCGGAAAAGAAGGAAAACTTGTTGGGCCTCAGTTGGGCTAATTCCCAATTCGAGAAATTCAAAGAAAAGGAACCCTCCAGGAACCTGGATGATGGGCCAATTGTCTGACGGAAAGAGATACGAGCCCGGGACTTCCGTATTCCATAGTGCAACTTTTTACAAGGGTACCGCCGTACCGTATAGGTTTGACTCGAAATTAATTTTTAAAAATAAATAAAATTTGCAGTCTACATCAATCCCCATATTTGAGGCTTGCAAGCAAAATTGGGTCAATTTTTCTTGAAAAAAACATATCAACTTGTGCAACACGTGGTGGCGTTTGTGACCATTTTCTACAAATCTATCCAATCAAAACAAACTGTACAATTAAAATTCTTAAGACGGTCCATTAGAAACTTATTAATTACATTATTAACGTGACAGAATAATAATTAAATTAGTTTTAAATATTTTTAATTATGTTTAAATTTAACTTTAAATGAGAAAATAATTTCTTTTCACCATAATATTCATTTTCGATACATATCATTTATTTATAAAATATCATATTCTCTTACAATTTCATATGTTTCGTTTTTTAATTTTAAATTCTTTTAGATTTTTTATATAAAAATTAGAAACAAAAAATAAATTTAATCACAAGTCAAGTAATTGATTCACATCTCAATTTAAAAGAAAAAAAAGAATATATTTGCACTATCTTGCTTAAAAAACACACATGCACCATCAATCAATAATTATCCGGAAAGAGACATGATGAACTTGTGAGATTCATATGGGATTCTTTTAATTTTTGACAAAAATTTTCCTCATTGCATTGTAGGACCATGATGAAAAATTTCTTTTGAATACTTCGAGGAAAGAGGGTTGCAAATCAAGTATACAAGTAAATTTTAATTAATTTAAATTATTATAATATCACGTTACTTAAATAAATTTATAAATAAGTTACGTAGAGATAATAAATCTCTTAAATGAGGAAGAATTTATCAATTGTTTGCTTAGAGGACTTGGGAATGGGAAATCAAAATATAGTAGAATTATACCCACTATTTATACTTTGAAAATTACATGAATAGTAAATTTGTGGATTATATGTTTTGAGAAGTCATAGTACAATTTTTATTGCATTAAATATAATTTTTTAATACATATAGTTCACGTAGATCGAGTCTATGCTAGAATTTTCGTTTATACTTAGATAAAATTTATAAGTTTCAAAATAAAATAATTAAAGATTTGATACTTGAAAATGATTTTTTTTTTTTTTCTCGGAAGAGTAGTAGGTCTTATTTATCATTCTATGCGCTCCCTCTTTGCCATTACTAATATTACAACTGTTTAACTGCGATGCGCATTATGAACCAAATTAGATAAGAAAATTACCTAAACACATCATCATAGTAGTCTTTGTTATTTCCATTTCACATTGTGAACCAAATAGGATAATAAAATTATTTAAATCCATCATTATAATAAGCTCCATTATTTTCATTATCATTGTGATTCTTGAGTGGAAACCAAACTCTTTCATGCTTAGTAATTTTGGTCGATAATGTATGATTCATCTCCAATTATTATTTTTTTTCCAAGAAGAAATAAAGTAAAATGGAGAGAAGGGAAAAGAAGAAGTATTCAATATTATTTTTAACCATGAATTTTCTTCATTTTCACCTCTTTATATTTCCCTACCCCCCCCCCCGCCTCCCCCTCCTCTTCTTATATTTTGAGCTCATACTTATTTTAATTGTTCACTTATACTTATTACAATCGCAAAATTTTAACTTAATACTACATCTGATTCATAATAAGTATCGTTTTGACTAAATAATTTTATTGCATAATAAGTTATTTTTTACAAAAAAAAAATTGATACACTTTAATATAATTGTATAATATAATAAATTTTATAATTTTCTACACTTTTTACTATTACCTACAAAAAATAAGTCAAAATCTTGAACAAGTATTGAGATGTATAAAAATAAATGACTTGTACTCAAATTTAATAATTAAAGGGATACTAATCATATCAATTAGTTTCTTAATATATATAAAAAATTTTAAAACGATACTCCATTCGTCCCATAATATAAGTTGTTAAAAATTATTTTTGTTATCCCAAATTATAAGTTGTTGGATACTTTTTCAAGAAGGTTTTAAAACTATTTTTACATTTTTGTCCTTATTTATTGTTCTATTTCTCCCTCTTTCTCTCTCATCTCTCTTCTTGTTTTCAAAACATTTAAATAGGGGTGTTTTAAGAAAAAAAAAATATAAAGTCACTTTTTTTTTTAAAATCTTAATATTTGTCAAATTAAGTCAAACGATTTATATTATGGGACGAAGTGAGTATTTATTTGTGAATAGGAGGTAATAATACGCATCAAATTCATATTTATTTTATTTCCAAAATTTACAAGAGACAAAAGAATCAGTTGGGTTGGAGTTGGGAGAAATGGTGAAACTTGGCCAGCTCGGAGGCTGGCCTTACTTAATGCCCTTGTTGTGAAAGCCAACCGTTACTTTGTATTGTATCATCTCCCTCACAAAATCTCTCTAGCTTTGGCTCAAAGGCCTCTTCTCTCTCTCTTTCAATGCCCCTCTAGCTCTATCCATCCACAGTTGAGAGCCAAGTCTCCAAAGTCGTCGCCTTAAATTCTCACCTCTAAATGCTCGCAAGTAACAAGCAATCATTAAGGAAATTCTGATCAGGTTTCTCTTTCTCCTTAGACTATCTTTTTATATTTGTGCCATAAAAGACCCCCCCCCCCTTTTTCTTCTTCCTTATTTGAGTTATTGCTTGAGCTTAATTAGATTAACTTGTGCTCAAATAATAGGTTTGGTGAGCAACGACGATGATGGGTTTGGAGAAGCTGATGGTGAACTTGAAATCCAAACTGAGGAGGTCACTGAAGATGAAGAAAGTTTACGACAAGATTGAGAAAAGCGATAGCATGAGAGTGGAAATAAGGAGCAGAAAGGCTCGAAAGCTCATCGAGGAAACTCTCAAGATTGCTGATTCTCCCAAGACTCGAAGCTACACTTTCTGAATTAGATGTTATACAAAGCTACATATGCATTTCAGAATGTTTGTCTTCCTTTCTTGCTTGTTCCTTGTGCTTCCTCCTGATTTTTGGGTGGTTCTGTAATTATGTACTGTTTGTTGTTTTCACCAGGGCCTTCAGGAATTGAGTGGAGAGATATAGAAGGAAAAGTGATTGTGTATTTCAGTGCATCTCTCTCACACGCACACTGCACAGACATCATAGATGGCATCAGGTGAATAATCCATATCAATACCGATAGTAGGAGTTAAATGACCAAGAATATTATACTACTCAACTTCACCCCTTTTTCTCCATGTGGGTACAAACTAGATTGGAACTTCGTGCTTGCTGCTGAGAGTATTTTAACAAGAGAGATATTTCATAATTTGAACAGCTTGCTAATTGAGAAAACAATAATCTGGTACAAACTTTGTCAGGGGAGCGGCTTTCTTTGTCCAATATAATTTTTTAGTTTGGGACGGGCAGGTAATGCATTGGAGGGAATGGCCATGTGGTTTGCCTCCTCTATTTGACGAGCTCACGTTTTTCCAGTTTTGTATTTCCTATCACTGTTCTAGTCGAAAGCTGCCAAACACAAATGCAAATAAAAGTAAAGTAGGGGAAAAGGGCAAGAAACCATGCATGAAAATCCAAGAACTTGCTCTAGTTGAGCGGATGCACGGCTTGAACTATCTTAATCTTGTTATAATTACATGAGAGGACTTGGATTTAGTAGATGAACTGTTCAAGAAACTTAATTAATTTGACTAACTATTGAGCCTTTCCCACTGATACAAGCCAGTAGACAGACGATGATGGATCTGGACAAGCATGTTGTTCGACCTTTTGCTCGGGACGACAGAGTTGTTTTATTTCTGTTTCTTACCTGCATAAAGAAGCAAAATACAATGATGACACAAAGGTTGTCTTGATGTTGGCTTTTACTATCAGCAAAGACGAGAAATGAGTCATGAGGACAAAATGGTGCGCAGAAAGGTATAATAAAGCCATGCGAGTTGGACCTTTCTTTGTCAGCCTGGGTATAAAAGGTGTAAAAGTGAAAATATGAGAACCAGAGAAAAAGTAGGGTAGGAGAAGAATGGATAATTTGGATAATACTTGCAAGTGGATTTATTAATCGATCTCATGCTCGACTTAAATTTAGCTTTAAAATATGAATTCCACTCCCAATGTACGGAAATTCAATCTTACAATTGTTCACTAACAGTACAAACATCGAGAGAATCATGATTAGTTAAATTATATTGTGAAAATTGAATAGTTTAATACTTAAACCTTTAAATTCGTGACAACGTATCTATACAATATCATAGTATACAATAATTAGATTTTCTTCACTATTGCTAGGCAAATTGTTAGCTTTGTTGATAAAGATCCACACTTTTCCAATCACATATCCATTAACATAGCAAGTTCATTGCATCAAATATGACCAAAAAATTACAGAGAAAAAAAAAAGCGCAATGACTGGTTCAATTTTCATAAATTACGGCATCAAGAACTTATACCATGACTACACTTGGTGGAATAGAGAAAAACATTTTGGCTTAAACATTTCTCTCATATAGTTTGGTTCCCTTGTCTAGTCTTTCTTTCCTGAAAGAATAGGAAGAGAGGGAGGTAGCCATGATGAGGAGGGCAATGACACCAATGTAGATCCCCTTATCCGCCCTCCAGTCCCTCTGGAATTTGGCAAGATAACCTGCTTTGCACGAATCACAATCATAGCATTCCCCATTCTTGCTGTTGCTCCATTTTTTGCACTCACTGTCCTCAGGAACAATTCCCGAGTTTGGGATTTCCCAGTATGTTTCATTCTTTTGCACAGAGCCACAGCGTCTTGGAGGAATGCAGCAGCCCAACTGAAAATGAACACATATCATGCCATTTTCCAGATTTATTACAAATCATTGTGCTTCCTGAACTACTAGAGAAGAACAGAGAGATGATCAAAACCTCAAGGTAATGTAAATTCTCCTTCCATGCGGGGTGTGAATTTGTCGATTGATTTCGAAAGCCCTCACATAACTCAATGTCAACAAGACACGTTCTAATGACAAACCAGTTCTTGTCATTCACCATAGCTCTGCGCAGCAATGGCGAAAATTCTTTGAGCCAATTCCCATTCTGAGCCTTCTGCCAGGTAGCATTTGCAGAGCCTTTGGGTAATGCTGCAAATATGAAGACACTGGCAGTGATAGCCACCACTGTTGAAATAACCACCGCCCATAGATAAATTAACTGCAATGCCCTGCTGGATTTACAACAGGAAGCCATCAGCCCTATCAAAGACATGATCAGCAAGAAAATTGAAATCATGAGAATCATTCTGGTCGAGTTCCTGCAACATTGTTTGTTTGTGGAATGATGATCATTCATCAAAGCATAAGTAATTTGAGAGATTGAGAATGCCAAAGCTATAACATTCAGAAACCCCAGCACAAGCCTGCTACAGCTTGTCATCGTTTATCAGAAGGGATCACATCCAAGTCACAGTTACTGTGGATCTGTGAAAAGCTAAAGCCCTGTTGAAGCAACGGAATCTAATTCAAGTTCTCGAGAATTTGTCGTGAAGTTTGTAGAGCTTGGGTTTTGAATTTTGGAAGTTGAATCTATTCAAATCTCTTTCCCTATTGTTTGTTAAGGAAAGATAGGAATATTACCGTGCTTATCCACAATTCCAGCTGCTGACCAAGGAAAACTATCCATAATTCTTTCCAAAAGTACCAATCAAAGGTAGACCAAATCCCGCTCCATATCACTATGAAAGGGAAGGCATTTTACCATGGTTGAGGAAATAAAAGGTATTTTCTCAAACAAAAGGGAAAGCCGGAAAGTATAAACGGATGAAATTGAAAACAAAAATGCAAGCAAAAATTGTGGCGTGCTATAAGCATCTTGTTCAAGGAGAATTAGGTACAAATACAATATGGATGGAGAATGTCAATTAATTTTACTGGTTTAAGTTAAATATAAGTAAAAATAAAAAATAAAAATTATGACAAGTATAAGATATCTTTTCCTACACAACTCAACTATGATAATAAAAGTTTAAAATTTTATTTTTATAATTGTGTACTAATTACTATCACAAACTGAATATTTCTAAGTTACCACATTTTGACAGTCAAGATCTTCAAAATGCTCTCTACAAAGAAGTGCATGAATTTTTTTTTCCTTTTTGAAATAAAGTGCATGATGTTTTGTTCTTTTACAAGAACATGCCTAGTATTTTTTGTTTTTACTTAATACTGCTTAGTAGCAAGTAAGCAAACAAGGAAAATAACTGAGAAAAAAATGAGAAAAAAGCAAACAAGGCCATGGTTATAATCTTGTGTACATGATACCAAAAAATTTAATTTTTCTGAATACAAAAAATATCACTGTTTCCTTTTATGAATTTTTTTTAATCAAAAAGATAAATTAAAGTAATTACACACACACACTTATATAAGGTCGAAAGAAGAGTTTTCAGGGGTGAGAAATAAAGTTAGAAAGGATTTAGGGCACCCCTAATGCAAGACTCATTCTCTTTAAAATGAGAACTTGTAGGAGATGTCTTGTAAACCAAATCCAAAATCTGGCAAGTGTTAAGGAAAGAGTTTCACGGATGCAAATGTGATAGCATCTGTGCATCCTATGAATATCCTCTACACGCAAGCAAAACTATCAGTTGGACAACAGCCTTCGAAGATTTCTGCAATCTGAACACGCCCATGGAAATATTGGAGGATCCAGGCAATAGGAATGAATGCAGTATCTCTGGCAGATATGGCAACTAACAAGAAGATCCTCCGGTTCTCGACAGTTGCATTGACCACAAACTAGAGATCCCTGTGGCTGCATACACCATTGGCAAATTATGAAAACAATTAATTAGCTAAAAGAGAACATCAAACACAAAACAAAATCAATAGATCTTCATGAATGATATGGAATCCTACACCAACTATTTTACCTCCCATCCAAAACCATGCCCCTCTTACTCTTATAGAATGTCAGATAAATTTTACATGCATACAAAAGGAATTTAGCATCTCAGGGCAAAGCAAGGAAAACTATAGTTACGGTTGTTTTTGAATAACAGATTAGCAAATTTTGGCAACCCATTGTCAAACGCAAGAACTCAAACTGTGATAACCAACAACTCAGTGGAACTAGTGATCACCTAGTGAACCCTCTCGTCAAAACTATCAAATTTGGACACAGAAAAACAAGAAGGGCGTATCTGTCAATGGGTTGGGTATACTCAGACTTGGACACGGACCCGATCCAAAACTCGTTTATTCCGGATCTACTATAAATGTTTTATTCCCCGACCCAACTCAAATACGGATACTCCTTTAGTCTATATAATTGAGTCGAGATATGGAATTATAATATCCGTATCCGTTTACCTGATTACCCAATTAATTTAAATACTATAATGTATAATATATTACACATTATATATTATATTATATCATATGGGAGAAGTTATAGTGTGCTACTAATTGATCTCTCCTAAGATTTCAAGCTTGTAAACTATTTCTTACGAGTTTATTCTTTGTCAGTAAAAGTATTACCTCTACCCAACTGATAATTATATCCTTTCTATGTTTATGACTTCTGCTTTTGTTGGTTAAACTTGTAAAAAGTTCAGTGGTAATATTTTTTCATGCATACTTGTATGTGAGATTTATAATCAATTTTTTTCCCTCTCTTTCCTATGATACAGGGGAGACATTTTACACAAGAATATTTTCGGTCCGCATGCTCGGGTATTGATCTTTTTATACCATATCCAGCGGGTATTCAGGTCGGGTCCAGTACCGGATTTGCTAATCAAGTTTGAATTCGGGACAAGGGATCCGGACCCGATCCAACCCGTTTGTAGCCCTACATGTGTGTATGGGTGAGACAAAGAGAGGGAGAGTGTGTGTATCTGCATGACACAGATACTTTTAAACAAAGGCAAAGGAAAAACAAAATCTCTTGAAGAGCTGAAATTCTTTTCTGCAGAAAGTCTTGAAACAGGAAAAGGAAGGTTACTGTTCTCTAACGATGGGAGCATTTTGATAGTTAGCAGTTCAGTCCAATCTATCTTCTTATGAATTCAGGTTGTTGACAAACGTGATAACTAATTGGAATCTCCATTTCCAAAAATAATGCTATCCACATCAATGTCAACGCTTAAATTCAATTGATCCCATCCAACAATACATAAACTTATACAGTCCAAAATGTTTTTACTAGTAAACCACACTGAAACAAAGTGAAAGAACACGAAAAGCATAATTCACGAAGCTACTTATGTGCTGGTTAAAAAATGCTAACACATTTCTTATGCTACAATATATTACTTATGTCCATCACAGATATAATAAAGCATTCACAACCTAATGAGAATGAAAATTATTCATGAAAAGACAAATTCTGAACAAATAGTAACAAATATCAAAGCAACTGGAATAAGTGTCAACTTACATTAGAATGAATGCTCAGTGTTTCGACATCAGGAACAATGTGAACCATTCTCACATCATCATTAGGAATAGTTTGCGTATATATCTTCTGATCAGAAGAGACAGCATCTTCCACCTCTATAATCTCTTTAAAAATAGTCTTACACAAAGGACATGTTGAATTCTTCCCATTTGAATTCTGCAATCAGAACAATATGAAATATTCCCAAATTACTTTAGAAACCAAATAAAAACTAAGGGATTACAAACAAGAATACTGGGTATTTTGCTTTCATTGTCACATGGACAACAGTTAACTCGTAAGAAAATTAACAACATTAGACTTTATTTAGCCACTTTTAAGCTAAATTTTGCTAGAAAACCTAGACGATGTGGGTAATCTCATATTTGTTGGGATATTCACTCCAACGAATCACAAGATATTATTTTAATAATTTAATCTCACAATTTAAGTATCTGTGATATTCCTATCAACAGAAAAATACATCAGATCATTTCAGGGAAAATATTACAGGCACCAGCATTAACAATCAAATCATGACCCCATATGGAGAGTGGTGACTGGTACTTATTCACTAATACAAGTCAATGGATTTGATAACACAATACTGGAACTCAGGTTCTAGGTTAATGTAGTACAAGACATGCAGATAGAAAAAGAGTATGGTCAATCATGCCTCTGACATTACAAAACAAAAGCTAATTAAATTTTTCAAAGAATTATAAATCTTCTGTACTGATTCTAGCATTATATTCTGTCTTGCCAATATATTGCTTCCCAGAAACCAAAAACTCAACAGACCCTTAAGCAACAATAAGATGGTTGTCCCAAAGAAAAAAGAATTGGAAAAAAGAAATGTAAGGTGCAGAAACTATACCATATAATCTGTCCAACTTCTGATGCATGGATAACAAAATCGGTGACCGCATGGCAGCACCCCCCTACTAGCACTAAAATCAGTCCAGCATATGACACAAGACAACTCAGTTGATGCAGGCAAGCTTGCAGCACTTTCCTTGTAATTTACATTTATATCGACATCCCAAACATGAGGAGATGTCGAACCCTTTGGGTATGGAGTCTGGTCTTCACAGTTGAGGATATCATCCACAACCTCAGTTTGCTCAAGATCATTTAAAAGCTCATTTCTAGTAGACCTCTTTTCTCCGTAGGTAGAATTATCTACATATTCATGCCTCTCAACATCTGAATTATTATCAAAAGCAGCAGTGGTCGTATGCTCCTGAAAACCAGATACCGTATGGCTTTTTTGCTCAGAATCTGAATTTATCTCTAAAACCTCCCTTGTAACTTTTTTCACTAACCTACGCTTGCGGCCTTTGCAAGAGGGTTCAGCTAAAGCAGAGTTTCTTTTCATCTGCCACCAAGATAGCATGGTCAGTACAATACACTTCCTCAGGCTATCTTCACAAGCAGAAGTAGGAAGAAAAAGCAAAAGACTAATTCTGGTTAAAAACATTAAGGGAAACAAAGTCTTCTCACTTCACGATGCCAAGAGCATACTTTCTGATTCAGTGACTTGTCTTTCCAAATAGGACAAACAGGAATGAATATAAATCACAGTAGATTTTTGTTACCTCCACAATAGGAATTTGAGATGAAAGAGGCTCATCAAAATTATATCCACTGCAAGATGATTTGCCCAGCCTTGAACTTCTGTTATTTGTTTTTCTCTTTGGTCTAGATTTGTTTATCTCCAGCTGAGGCTGCAATCATCAGGGTATATTGAAGTTAACACAATATTAATACAGTGATATCTGCCCCTTTTTGAAACAGAAGTAAAGAAAAGATCATGGAAGGATTCATCCAAAGGTCACAGGAAAACATCTTTTCTTGTCATTGAGATGCATCTAGTTAAGATCGCTTGTAGGATTTCTAAAATCAGAAATTGAATCCTGTGAAAATCACTAACTGTAAAATTATTTGGGCAATCTTAAGTTAGATGACTTAACAAAAACAGCAAGTTCCAAACTCTACGCACAAAGGCGTCTTTTGTATTGGCTGATATCTGCTCTGACTATGCTTGTACTTTTTAAAAAAAATTAAATCTCCAAAAATACCAAGGTTGTGCTCTTCCATAAATGAACCAGAACTGTATAGATATTTTGATAAGATTTTATTCAGAAAACCTTAAAAATATTGATCCCAAAATGATACTAAAATTTCATACATAACCTGAAGTATCTCATCCTCAGATACATAGAATAAATGTTGAAAACCATCCACCCTGGTATAATGGTTCAATAATCTGAATGTAACTAGTGTCTATAAGAAAGTATTGACAACATGAACTGCACAGTCAACTAAAAGTGAAAGGATTTCAATGCCCTTTATTCATGAACAAAAATCAGGCCAAACCATGGAGATCCTTCATGTCATAATTCAACCATAACTTCTTATGTTCATACATTAGGTCAAATATCTCACCTTATCAGTATATAAAGAAATATTCAACAACAGAGGCCCCACCTGTCGCCCACTGCAAAGAGTTAAAAGATCTACAAAAGTGAGTCCACCATTAGGAGCAAAAGTAATTCATGTATCCCAAACTATGAATAAAAATATAGATTAACAAAGAATATATGTTAGCAATTATTTCATTTATTCACAACTGAAATGCATAAAATATGTTTTGAAGTTATTCAACATCGCTCGCCAAGTTCACCATTAAGCAGCATGGAAGATTACTTATTTCTGCATACGGCAATAATCAAGGAGAAACTTTGGAATTAATGCTAAAAATTTCAGCATTTTTCCAAGGCTGCAGCTGCACTGAACATAGTCAAAGCTGGCATCTACAGATAACTGGAAAATAAATGTTACTCTATTAGTTCTCAAAATGTTTGGGTTGGCAGCCATTTTCCTCCCTCTCTTCATAATTTCAAATATGAGCAATTGCATAAGTTTGAGGCATTCTTGCAATTTGCATTTAGAAAAACAAATTATGCAACTGAATTCAAAAGTTTGAGGTAATCTTTGACAAGTATATGGTGAAATACATGAATCCCATGGAACTAGGTCGATTCAATAGCTGACTATAATGTCCTGACATATCAGCATCTAACAGAGATGCTTTCCCGATTCTAGGTTGATCCATCTACAATCTCTAACATGTTGAACACCAATATTCTAATTAAAATTATAAAATCCCACAGAGAGAAAACCCTATTGATAGAAAGAAGTTGCAAATTGAGAATATAACAACAAAAGTGTGAAAACAGGGCAACTCACGGAGTCTAGTAATAGCTGCTTACTGCATACCATTGAAAGGTGTATGGATATTCTGGAAGTCGTCTTCCTTTCTTAACACAATCCTCAATCCACTGATGATTAACTATGATGATCTTAAAGTTCCTTGCGATCTCATATTTCCTACCTTCATATTTCCAACACACCTAGACAATAAAATCGACAACAAAAACCAATAGCCGAAGTGAATATGTACTAATTCAGATACAAATAGACTTTGCAAGTGAATAAACAGATAATTCACATCACCAAAGCATACCAAATGGGTAATTGATTGATTCATAGAACCAACATAACTTGCACCAGCCTTGGATATAAGTTTGATGAGATTGAATCTTTCGGTGCCTTCGTAACCGGTCACTGTAGCTACCACTGATTCCATGCCTTCAATTGGCAAGTTAATCGAAACTGTACATCGACGAGACACTGCTTAGTTCAGATTAGCATAAGAATGAAAGAAAACAAACACAATTTTATTGAAACAACCGGAGACATCAAAATGGAACCCTAGAATTAGTAATTTCACTGTAATACCGAATCACAGGAATATTATCTCGTTGGGGAGGGAAAGAAAGAGAAGATACCTGTGGATTGCCGTCTACGCGACGCCGAATCGTCGACCATGGAGGCTCCCAGTCCGGAGAGCTTTGCCGCGAAAGTGAAAATTTGAAAATATTGGTAATGAGCCGTCTGCTGAGGTTCTATGTGTTTTTGATTTTATATACCAAAGCAATTATCCCTTTTGGTCCTCACATTTTACTAAATATGGCACTTGTCCCCAAAACGTTTCTTTTATTTACTTTCATCCTTAATCTTTTTGGAGTCCCAAAATGGTCCTCTAAGCTATTTTTTTTCTGAATTTTCTAGGAGTAAAATTGTCTATATAATCATTACAAAATCAAGCAACCAAATTAGATAAAATTGAAGTAAATTGATTATGAATATTTTACACTTGAAAGATATGCCCCCCCCCCCAAAAAAAAAAAAATGGTATTTTGAATTATTTCAAAACTCTCATAAAAGTTTATGTATGAAAGTAGTTAAAAAAAAATGGTTAAGGCACAAAAACAATATCTTATTTTTTTAAAAAAAATGAGAATCAAGAGAGCTAATTAAATATAGGTGGGAAAAAAAATTTTCCTAATCCATTCCAATTCAAAATTTTATCTTTAATTTAAATAATTATCGTTTCTCAATAATAATTATATACTCATAAAACATTCATATTTTCTTTTTTCATCCTACTTGAACTCTTCCTTAATAATATATATTTAATAATTTTTTATTACATTTAAATAAATTCGTCTCAAAACAATTTCTATCTATTAATAATGTTTTTTATTGCACTCTCCATATAAAATTTTGAATTTGTATAAGGAGTGCCTAACTTTCCATCTTCCAGCCTTCTAGTTAAATAAGATTTTTCTTAATCATATTTACACTATTATGTGAACAACTAATCATAAAAAACAATTAGATTTATAGATCTTTGTATATTTAATATATTTAATATGGATCCCAACCATTTGTTTACTATAACTATAAAATCTCAAGATTTTAAAATTTGGGAAGAAGAACACAGTTGGAGTGATATTAATAATATAATAGAGGCATTGTAATTGTAGCTATTTTTTCATATGGCAAACCTAACTATCCTCTTGAAACGTTCTCAATTTGTCTCACTCTATTTATTTACCCCAACAACCCCCCACCCAAAAAATAAAAAATAACCAAATGGTAGTAAACTTTTTTTTATTTAAATTTGGAAATAGAAATGTTTTTTTTTTTTTACTGTAAAAAAAATGTATTTACCCTCCCCCTCCCCCCACAAAAAAAAAATCACTTTCAATCAATGAATTTAGACACCATCATATTATATGACTCTTTCATAGAATGAATTTTAGAGTATGAGAAATCTAATAACCATAAATTTTTTAATGTAACCCTATTGGGTGTACTTCAGATTTTAAAGTAAATTTGTTTAGTTCAACCTTAAAAAAAACATGTTTTTTGTACATGTATTTGTATAACATGTAAATAAATTATTGGAGAATTTGAGACTACCAAATTATACAGACTCAAATCTAATAGAATTACTTTGTAAATGTGCAAAATAATAATAATAATAACAAATATATTTTATAGAACTTTCCCCAAAAGAAGAAGCTTTACTCCAATTTACTTTGGATCTCAGCAGTGTTCTTGAAATTGAAGTTAATCAACAAACTTCCATCTGATTTCCTCAGCACAAAGCTCTCCACCAAAACATAGCATCCAAATCTTCTCCAACCAGTCTCACTGCTAATCTCTCTTCTCCCCTCCACTCTCACATCTCCCTCTCCTGCATCAAACCATCCTCTACTCTCTTGCAGCCATCTTAGCTTCTCAAAAACAGCTAAGTTTAGACCCACACTTGCTTTTCTCCTATATCGCTCTTTCACCCTGAACCAAATGAATCCATCATCCAAATTTCTGTTTTCTTTCTCTGCTTCCATGCCATAAACTAGAGTCACTAACCTGTTCACAGAAGTGCTGACGACGATCGCATTGCCTTCACTGCCATCATTTTCTCTTGAATAGATCTTTTCCCACCACTGCTTGAGAGTCAATTCGTAGAACAGAGATTTTTGCATCTGTTCTCTTACTTTGGTTCTCTCGTTTACGAATACAAACGGGCAATACCATCTGCCCATGATTATTGGTGGTGAGCGCCGGGGAAGTAGAGGAACATCTAATCCAGGGAGTTGAGATAAAGAAGAATTATGGAGACCTTGAGCTTCTGTTACATGAAGTTTGAAGGAATCAGTAGTATAGACTTCCCACCCTTTTCTCCTGAGAAATTTTGGAGGGCAACCATCTCCGGCAACAGGCAGAGCATAGAAAGTTCCACTTTGATAAGTTCGAATCTCAACTTGTTGATATATGTCCCTGTGATCGAAGGGCTTCGGTGTCAAATCCATTCTGACGTTGTTAAAGCAACAACTCTCAATATCTGCTTCTCTAGAACATGTGTATACCTGCCTGTGGAAGTAGTCAACAAAAACTTCAAAAAATTAGAAAATTATCTTGATTGCCTCAAATGTCAGAACATAGTGAGTGTATATACAGACAACAATATGAAGGCCAGCAACTGCTGCTCTAGCAACATACTAGGATTGAAATTTTGAATGTAATTATCAAGTGGATCACAGCAGTAGTAAACAATGCAATGGCTTAGTCAAGTGTACTGTGTAATGATAGAGGGATCACCATACCCTTTGTGTCTGCCTTTGACTTTAATGACAAAATAACGATTGGATGACAATGGCTGCCCTGGAACAGGCAGGAACCAAACCTTGGTAACTTTGGCCTGTTGATATTCTGATGTGTGAACAACCTTCAAGATCCTGTCTTGAGGAAAAGGTAGCCTACTGATTTTGTTGTTCTTGCACACGCCGCAACAGAAAGTATCCATTTCTTCTGATTCCTCATCGGTAACAAGTAGAAACCCTGAATATGGAGCCTGTCTTGGTGGCTGCACAAAGAGGGCTCTGGGGAAGTTTCGGTAGAGTGAACGGGGCCTTGTGACAAACATAACTGCCTTGTTTGCTCGTGCTCATGTATCAGAAACTTTAGTTAGCTTAATAGTTTCCTTAGCAGTTGATAAATTAAGATATCAAGCTGAATTCCCCCCCCCCCCACCCAAAAAAAAAATGGCACTTCAGTGATCTTGCAGTAAGGGGCAGTAGCAAGGCAACAGATGTTCTAGGCTTTTACTTACTAGTATAAAATAGTATGTAATATGCTACAAGAGAAAAAAGATGATAAAAGAAATGATAAGATTGGAACGTGGAAAGTAGATTTCTTGCATCATTTTCCACTTCCTTTCCAATGCATTATCCCCATAAAAGTACTGCTTAAAGTTGTTATCTTTCGCTGTTCCACTTCGTTTCACCAAAACAAAGTCGTCATGGTAAAAAAGTAGGGAGTAGTGTCTCCACAGAAATGCACGCCACACAAGATATTGAAGAATACTTTAATTAAAGCCAAAAAGCATGCTATAATGATTGAATTTCTACATATTCATACAACACAAAAGCCTTCTCCTCAATTCATTATTGAACAGCAAATATAGCACATAGAATAGCCTGGCCTTTGAAAAGAACCCTAAGAACAAATGAAAAAGGAAAGGATAATTACTGCTTATGGTAGCTGACCTAGCTTTCTTGATTCAGCAGACAGTTATTCAAATTGGAAGATCCAATTCAGGCAATCATTACTTATGCATAATTATTATTACCCCATCCGAAGCAGCAATCAATCACCAAATTCCTAATCAAAGCTGCTCATAATTTGATTTTCATATATGCCTTTATAATTCCCATCATTTCACTTCCAGGAAACCGTCCAAGACATCCTCTTGTTGCTGCTATCTCATGAAACTCACAAACAGAATCTCCGGCAGAAGCCTTTGACTGTTTGTTTCTTCTTTCTTCTAGCATCCAAGTATCATTTGTTATGTCTTCACCAGCCTGGATGGTCGGAAGCGGAAATGGCTCAAGGGAAGTTTCTAAAAGCATCGATTCACCACCTAATGCCCCCACAAAGTCTTTTAACTGACACAACGCAAATGGAACTGGTTCAAAACTGTGGTCTCCATATTCAACTGGAGTAGAGTGGTCTCCTGTGACGCAAAGGAAATATTGGAATTCCCCTGTTGATTCTGTTTGCCAGAGAAGCCTAGCCAGCTGTCCTATAGCTTTATCAACAGCTTCCAATCCCTTAACTTTGAAAATGCTAGCTTTATCATGGCCTGCATCATCTATTGCCTACAATGCCAACAAAGAAATTTCAGGGGTTTTAAAAAACAGTTGAAACAGGAGTTCCCAAGGCAGCTCATATTAGAAACTGTGTTTTGAGTAGAATTAGATTCAGAAAGAGAACAGATAAAAATGAAATTTCAAAATCCCCACCTTAATGTGAAGGAACCCAAAGTCATAACCATCTGATCGACCAGGTTTATGTTCATCCTCTCCAGGTACAAAAACATTTGGACAAGACCCTAAAGGGGCTGATAGTGCCTTAGCAATGGCTGTTGATTTGGATGTCAACAGAGTTCGGTAGTCTCCTGTAGCTCCTTGAGCTTCAAGAATGTCAATGCCAAGGGATAAGCCCAAGCCAGCAATTATTTTAGTAGGAGCTACCATGCAAGGCCACAGCCCATGTTTCATTTCAAACTGAGGGACCTGAATTGCAATACAAGCAAAACGGAAAGTCAAATTGGTTTTTTCAGGTTACAAAAATCATAAGCAGAGCTCTATTATGCTATTCATAAAGCAAATCTGTTTTCTGTAATCATACACTAAAAATGACAGTGCAACTTTCCAGTGTCATTTAACATACCTCAATTCTTATACCACAACCTCGTAAAAGAACAACATTAGCAATGTTTTTTCCTTCTGCAGCCCTTTTCGCATTTAACGGATGAGCAACCAATATGCGAGAGATTTCCTTGGACAACTCATTAACAACTACAGCAGTAAGCTTTGCTTCAGCAGTTTCATCAAGAGCTTGAGCTTCTAAAAGTAGGCGATTGTCCTTTAAGGGGTCTGTCCCAGATATATTTCCACTTAAGTTTGGCCCTTTTACAACTACCCCACATCTATGCTCTGTTGCATACCTAGAAAGGGCAGTGTGCAGATCAATATTTTGTGAGTCGCAAAATTATGAAGCCAAATTTGACTTGTTAAGAATTTGTCTGTTCGTATATTAGTTGACATTTGCATAATTATGTTAAGTGGGAAGAAAAGAAAATGTTGTGCAGATTAGACCTCAAGGAATGATCATGAATTGTGTAGTGACGAAATCATTAATCAAGAAAAGTTGATGGTAACAAATAACTAAAACTCGCAGAAAAAGGTCATGCAGTTCGTAAATCACAGAATAAGCTAAAAACACTTGCACCTGACTCTAACTTCATACTGGGGAAAAGATGGAAGCTTTAGTCCATCCAATGCAGCACATAAAATAGGTCCTTCCTCTTCAAAATGCCTATCAGCCCTCCTGCTAATCACTATTCCAGTTTTTTCATCCAGGGTTGCAAAGTTTGACTGAGGTACAAATTAGAACGGCAAAGGTGAGAAGCAGCCAGATGACTGACATATAAAAGATAGAACCATACAATATTCTCCATAAATGATAAGAATCATCATGAATGCAACAAGCAAAAGAATTTCCACGAAAATATTCTGCTCAAACAGTCATGAACATCCCTGGGCAGAGATGAGAGAAAAGATTGTAAGGCCTTAAGATTTCCTTCAGTACATGAGCAGGAAGCTTCAGCACCCATTCCCTCTGCCTCTCCTCAAAATAAATTCTTTTTAATCACATCAAAGAAGATAAAAGATAGAAATAATAAGGATGTTTGCTAGATAGTAACAGAAATAATACACTGCATTACATAGTGATCTACGCAAGATAATTAACACGTCAAATTGGATTGATGCATTTTAATGTGTTAGGGACACTACTATTAGTTGCATTGTAAGGAACATGAAGAGCACACAATTTATTCAAAGATCTTATGCAATGGAATAAGGAAGAAGAAAGAATCAAACTCTTCAATAGCAGTAGGTGATAAAGAAGGTAAACCAACTAAAGTTAAACACGTCATCCATACAAAGATGCCAGCAAAGAAAAAGAGATGTAACTCTTCTTCAAAAGAATTAAAAATAACAGTTATTTGAGTAAGCCAAGTTGCACTAAGTTACCATCTTTCTATGATATGTTCTTTATTCTGCACTTTCACCTCACTATGTTAAAAATGATTTTTTTTGGTCCAAGTTAGAAGCAAATATGTCCAATTCAGTATTGTAAAACTTTATTCATATCGAGATTCTTTTAAAATCCACAAGAACTGCAGCATTGCTAATCACACATGATGTCATCAAGGCCCTAAAGGAACACAACAAAATTGCAAATAAAACTATGAACTGCATGATTTTGTATTTAAATAAAATAAGATCTTAATGACAAAATGACATTTATAACTATTTGTGGCATAAATACTTCTAGATGAATTAGAAACAAATTCATTGGACAAAGACGAAAGGGTGAGAACATACTTTAAAAGCAATGTCCCCAGGTGACATTGCTAGTCCAGCACCCATAGATTCGAATGCACCCCGACCCCGGTAATATACCCTAGGGTCATATCCCAACAAAGAAAGATGCGCAGTATCGCTTCCACAAGCCAATCCCACTTCTACAGGATCCATAAGACCATTGACTCCAGCAGAAGCAACACCATCTAAATTTGGAGTTTTGGCCACTTGTAAGGGAGTTTTGTATCCAAATCTCGGCAATGATACATCACCCAACCCATCAATTAGCACAAATGCGACCCTCTGTTTTGGCTTATCCATATTAACCATGCTTCTATACAATGCAGTTAAGTTATATCCTGTCTTTACTTTGCTAAGTCAATAGATGGAAAGAAGAATCTCAAGCAATAACAGCGCAGATCAGTTTGGCTTATTTGAAGACACTGCTTATAATTCCTACAACAAAAACGGGGAAAAACTGTCAGTCAATATATTCTTAAGAAGAAAATATAATTGGAATGCTACAGGTGCAACATATAAAAACAGCATCTTGATCTTGCAAACAAGTAGCTAAATTGCACAATACTCTCCAATAACCCAGACCTCAGAAGGTGAGACAGCACAAAGCGTTTAACTTTATCAGTGTCCTCAATATGCCACACGGCATCAAATTCTACTTTCAACTATTAATTCGATTCAAGAAATTAGTCATACAATTTGATAAAACTAAAAGAAATATACGTTTACTAAGCCTGTGAAACTTCAAAAGCATCAGCAAGATAATTCATTTACAGATCATCTTCAATAATCCCACGTCCGAAGCAAATGCTCCCAACTGGGCAATCAGCAATGAAGGAAACCCAGATACAAATTTACCTTCAACAGTCCAAGAGAACTGAGAGAGGAATAACAAATCAACCAAGGTAATACAAGGCCAGACCCGTGATTCTCTGAAGCCACAATGAAGGGAAAGAGAACAGTTTGATACTAAATTGCAAGAAAACTAAGGAACAATTCTGGAAACAAATTAGTAAAAAAAAAACAGAGGGCAGCTAATGTGTATGAATAAAATGATGTTGGTGGTATAGCAATCAAATCATTCCAATCATTACCTACGGAAAAAAGCTCGAGTCTTTGAGCTTTTATTGAATCTGACACTGTGTTCTTGAAGGCTCAACAGAAGAAGGAAGAACACAAATGGAGAAGTTCTGCATGCAATTTTGTGCCGACCACAAAGGTAGCAAAATGGTTTCGCAAAGGTTTGCGTCAATTCCACTCTACTCCTGCCTGTGCGCGATTTGATACTCCCAGAAAACGAACCCACAAACTGAAAAAAAAAGACAAGCAATTCTTGTTGGGGGCCCATAGTATCAAATGTATCAAACTAACCAAACTGTCCATTCTGCACCATAGACTCATAGGCCTAAAACTTCTTGGCTCAAGGCCCAAGGCCTAAGGCCCATAAGATGCGTGATATTTAATAGCTTAGGATGTTCATAAAACTATATTCAAACACAAGCATCCCGCTTTTTAATTCAAATTCGTACATAATCGTATTTTATTCGAGTTGGTTTTTTTATTCTTTAAAATTAAATTTATATTCAAATTTATTTAATTATTATTTAATAATATTTATATTTATATTTGAAAACCTCAATTAACGATCGAGTTATTCAAATTTGTTTATTTTATATTTTTATTTTAAAATTAATAAAAATAGTTAAATATTAAATAAATATAATAATATAATTAATTTTAAATTTAATCTTAATACTATAATATAAGTTTTATTAAGAATAAATATTAATATTATAAAATATAAATAAATATTATAATATAATTAATTTTTAAAAATATATAATATATTTAAATAAATTCGAATATATTCACGAACACGTTCAAATTTATTTATTTATTAATCAAATTTAATATTTTGTACGTTTATTAAAAAGAATAAAATCTTGTTTAAATACAAACAAATTGGAATAAATTTTTGTTGACAGATTTATAACAGCCCTTGTTGTTGGATAGGGGAAAATTGGTGAACCATTGACCGGAGGTGGTAATATTTTCTTCTTGACGAAGGTTCACGTCTTGTCAAAGAATATTCTTTTTAGAAAATTTAGTTTTTTAAAATTTTTTAATCTTACTTTTCTGCTTCTGATTTTTTTTTAAAAATATATATATTTATCATTTTTGCATTCAATTTCTTATTAAAAAACTAGTCAAATCAAACGTTCTTTTATTTTTAATTTTCTGCAATTTGTTCTTATTAGACTTGTCAAAACTTGGAAGCCTCTCGTCTCCATATTCTACCAACTTTGACCCACTTACTACGGTTATTTTCAAATGAATATTTTTTTGATAAAAAATAATTTTAATTGTAAAAAATATTATCTTAATCAAACTAAATTAAAATATTAATTTTTAAATTCATAATTTTTTATAAATTTAAAATTATATTTATTTTTAAATTAAATATAATTACAATCTAAATATTTCAACACGAAATTAACGTCATAACTTGTCTCCAAACATCGCGTCAGCGAATAATATTCAACATCATAATAAGTATCATACTTTTTATAAAAAATATAATTTTTTATAAATACAGTGACTTTTATTATTATTAAATTTTTATACTAATATTTAATTAACAGTTTATTAAATTGGACGGCCCTAATCCACAGAAAGGTCATTGTCAGACTACGATTGACATTGCATGGAACTGACTCGGCAGTATTATCCTTTTTTTCTTTTTTTTTTTATAAATGGCAGTATTATCCTCAGTGCCAGTATTATATCCACTCGTTTCCCACACGCCCGCAATTTGCATGACGGACCGTAAGTTGACAACTTGACTCCACCCAAACAAAAGGTAATGCAACTCAATATGCAAAGGATGTAATCGCATCTTTGAACATTCTTTATGGTCGATTCTACATTAATAAAAAAAAATTATAGTCTATTTCTTGATAATATAAAATTCTAATTTTTAAAATTTTTATCAATATATATAAAAGTAAATCGACTCTATTATTATTACCGTTCTTATATGATCACAATTTACACCGCCAGCACCTGCAACACCAATACCTCCATGGCCATTATCAACATTATTCTCGTTAAGCGATAGAAAAACTTATTATTTTTCCATTAACTATATACTTTAAATCCTCTTAACCAACACATGTATTTCTAGAATACTCAAGAAAACTCATTGTTAGGGATGGATATAGTTGTCTCTCTAGGACTTTTAACATTTTTTTATTTTATCTTAATAAAATTTTTATTTTTATTTTTATTTTTAAAAAATATATAAATTTATTTTTAAATATTTATTTTCATATAATTTAAGGTCGCAGGTGACTGAGACTGCTACACAAAAAGACGAGGGTCAAAGGTTGGTTCATTCAAAGGATTCAATCCCAACAAATAAATCCAGATTTGGAAAGGCTTTCCAAGACCACTAACTATGAATGACACCTTTCCAGCCAACACCGGCCGCAGCCATCACTATCACGTGGTTGTCCCATGGCCCCGAGGCCCCCGACTCATCTGACTTGGCAGAAATGGCCAGTACTTTGACGCGGGGCCCATGATGTTGCGGTAAAGCATCTTTGCTTCATAGTACTTACCTTCGGTTTGATTGGCAGGAAATTAACGTTGTAGAAGAAATTTAATTATTTGAAATTTAAATTCATAGAATATGAATCTTTGAAAATTCTTTAGATTGCTTGAAAAGTACAGAGATGTTAAAAAAGAAAGTAAAGAGATTCTTTTAAATTGTTTGGTTTATTAAAATGTAAGTAGAAATGAAATTTAAATTTGTTTCAAATTACTTAAAATAAATTTGATTCAACATAAAGTTTTCAATTACTCAACATTTTTTTTAATTTAATTTTTTTTAAAAACATTTTTGTTTTTGTCTTGTTTTTGTACTTACTCTTTTGTGTCCTATCATCACTCTAGTGTATCTAAATTTAAATAAATAAATATAAATTTAAGTTCAAAGTCATAGATACTTTAATTTCAAACTTAAAAACTAATCAAAACTAAACATTAATTTGTAAATTTAATTAATAGACCTTTATTTCATTAAAATTATAATTTAATATCTTTCATCTGTAATCTCCAAACTTTGTATATTTCATTAACAGATTTGGTATGACTTAGTAGAGCTTATTTCCAATCAAAATATATTTCAGTTTATAACCTATATATATATATATATATATATATATATATATATATATATATATATATATATATTGTCACGCTCTAAATCCGGTGATGACATAGTAGTATCCCAAAATGGAATACTGAACTCGGACCCAGAAATAGACAAAACAAACTAAAATAACCCAAATGTCATTAACTAAAATACAATCGAAACAAAATTCAATAAATTTGTATTATTTCAACAAACACTAAAATCTCAATTGTCATCAGCACAAATCTAACATGAATAATGCATTACATAAGCTCTTCAGAAAAATTACTCTAGGTCCTCCTCGAACAACTTGTCTAACTCTTCCTCTTCCAATTGAGAACCTGAAATAATAGATAAGGATTGAGCTCACTAGCTCAGTAATGAAAACATGACTTAACTGAGATTGAGCAAGTTACATAAGTAATAGATTCGCAAAGCACATAGCCTTTCAGCAAAAATTTGTAATTTGTCATGGTTAGGGGGATGGTTGCAATCCAGGCTCAAGAAAATTCTCACATTTAACTCAGAACAGAGGTCGGTACAACAAAACATTAGGATTCTTGGTCAAAAGTCAGAGAATCAGAGTTTTGAAGGAAATTGGAAAGGTTGTGTACTACCTTAAGAAGATCCCAGATTATCACACAAAGAAACAAGATGAGGAAAAAGAAGAACAATGAATTCCTTAGTTTACTCAATACTAAATCGAATGATGCATAACCAACACCCGAATACTGAACCAGTGTTGTTTATTCAAGGAGAATAATGACAAATCAGTTAAGGGGAAAAAAACCATCGCCTGTACAGAAGAAAATCAGCACCAACATCGAACAGAGGAGGGCCGGCGATGGGTGCCGCCTTGGTGACACTAGGGCCAAGCAGAGTGGGGCTAACCCCGGGGGTCGCCAGGAAAGCCAGCGTCAGGTGAGCTCTGGAATGCACAAACACGATTTTCAGAGCACCAAAGGCCAATTTGCAACATCCCAACCCTCTGAACCAATCTAACCACCCACTTTATTAAAGAAAAACACTAGTTTTGTTTATCAAAAACCATTTAAACATAGATAGATAGATAGATAGATAGATAGATAGACGTATTTAAATATAACTTAATTTAATAAAATGATTCATGTTTGGGGACTGGGCTTGGCTTAACTGATATCAGTCCCCTAACTATTGTATTCTATTAGGAGAAGGGTCGGTACACAGAATAAGTGGACTATGTATTGTATCCCCCTAGCCTAGGACTAGTACACTGAACATAAAGGGATCATCCCTGCCAATTCCAAGCCCCTGACATCAAACAGAACAGAATCAGAAATCAGAATAGTGCTAGAACAGAAAAAATCATTTAACTCATAGACAATATATATTAACGTAATAACTCATTCAATGAAATAATCTATTTATCATGCTCAATCCTTGTTTATACAAACATAATTTTCAAAATCTCAAAACAAAAAGAGAATTTAGTAAAACACCGATTAAGAACTGAGAACGCAGATAAGTCAGAATACCTTATTAGAAACATTGAATCACAGACTACTCTTATCACCTCCAATTCCTTTTTCTTCTACAATCCCAGTTATCAATATCCTATTAGAATCATCAGATTTACAATTTCCCTAAATTAGAATCTCAAAATCAAGAACCTTATATACCAATTAAACTTTGACAGAAATATAAGGGAATACGAATTACCTAAACCTGTAGTTTCAAGCACTTCCCCTTCCCTTGCCTCGTTTTCCTGGCCCTTCTTCTCTTCCTGAACAATCTCTGAATAGTAAACAATGCAAATGTCAAAAACAACGTACTGACAGAATGTAAATCAGTCTTAAGAGTAATAATTGCTAACAAGTCCCCTAATTACTCTCTCTATTAATTAAGCCCCTAACACATAGGCTCAAGCCCAAACCATCTATCATAAAGAGAAAGTCCCGAGCCCCCAAATGGACAATGGTCTCTCTCTCTCTCTCTCTCACACACACACACATATTGTTTAAATTTTTCTAAAAATTTGAATTCTTGTAGAAAGGATTATTGAAAAAATTAACCACCCCAAAATAACTAAATCCCTATAAAAAAAATCAAATCCCATAATATGATCTTATATGACTGTCACATATTATTGTTTAATATAAAATTCAAACGGAAAAAAAAATCCAGCTTGCTCAGAGGAAGAAACGAAAGAGTAATACCTACTTAAGAAGTTCTTTAAGAAATTACTTTTTTTCAAAGTTTTCAATAGGTATATATATATATAGTATAGCAAATGTACATCTTTGATAAGTATCATTCCAACTTCGTGTCATTGGGAAAATAATAAACCTTCAAATTTTCTAAGTTCATCATTAAACTTGTGTATATTCTTATGTTTTTGTTGGTCGGGAGTTGTAATAGTTTCTATCACTTTCAACAATTAATCTGTATTTTGTTTGAAGTGACTGATAAGCATGTCTGTCATGTGCTCTAATCCTAAAACCAACCTATTGTTGCTTCTTCTTCTTTTTCTCCTTGTGTTTTTAGAATTTCTTTCGTCTCTTCCTTGAGTGTGAGTAATTCTCTTTATCATCTAAATCAATTTCTAATGGATCTATAGACATTTTTCCTACAGTTATGAAAAAGACAACAAACTATTGTGATTCTACTTTGTGTTCAAATTGGATACCGGCTTCTAAGAATACCCCAACAAAATTTTGACAATCCAAATCATCTTCCAATCACATCCTTAACCATAGATGGAACTAGAACCTTAAGATTAGGGGATAAGTAGCAATGGCTACTGGGCTAGTCCGTGGCTAGCAATCAACCTGGCTACCTTAAGGTGGGTCGATTTAGCTGGGTATGTAGACCGCCCAAGAACCGGCGGGCAAACTTGCAAGAGGCAACGACTATTTCATCTATTTTTTGAAAAAGTTTGCCCCCGACTTGCAAAATTTTATAAATACCTCATAATTCACTTCAAAACTCACAAAATACTCTCCAACTTTCTATTTTCATTATTAAAGGAATGATATTGTAATTTTCAAAAAATTCTTAAATGGGCAAAATATAAAAATTTAAAAGTTTTTTTTATTTTTTTATTTGTAAGATAAATTACAAAATTTTAAAAATTTTTGGGGGAGAATGGTTGAATCTGTCGATGTCCCTAGCTAAAGAATGCTCACTGTAAAGAATTATTCGGGGGTAGTTGGTTGGTGTGTCACCTTTTGATCATTAAGGTAATATCTTTGACCTCTAAATAATGCTCGAAATTGTTTTCCATTTATATATCATACATCCACTAAAATAATAATATCATAGCATAAAAAAAGACATAATTAAAATTTAAAAATTATTTAGAAAAACACTTTTCATAGTTTTTGTTCTAATAAATTTATGTAAACTTATTTATGGTTACAAACTTTTAAACCATTTATGTTCCAACACTTGTTATATTGATTTTTAAGTTTATAAATTCTTTGTGAAAGTTGAAATTATACTCGCATTTTTATATAAAAATTGAATATAATTTTAATCTAAATACATCAATTCGAATACTATGGTCAAAACTTATATCCAAATATTGTATTAGTGAATCATATTCAATATTTACAAAATCGAAGCGACACTTTTCACGAGAAAATCTAATTTTTTTAACATGATTTTATAATTGTTATTTTTTTTATAATTTTTAATTAGGAGAAGTTAAGTTTAGAATTTCTAACCTAAATCCACGCCCATATCAATTAATATTTATTAACTAGACAAAAATATCATTCTACTCTTCTAATTTAAAATTTTTGTTTGTTTTTATTTTTAACTCTTAAACAAAATTATATCTTTTGAATAAATATCAAACTAATATAAGTACATAAAATTATGTACAAATAAAATTATTAAAAAACAATGACTCGTACAAGAATTAAAATTTATATATTTATCATATATTGAAAATTTTATTTCTATTCATTTTTCTTCATATTTTGTAAAACTTATAAAATTATATAATAAGCATAATATAGGATTCTATTTTATTAAAAAATTATTAATTCATTTGCTCTTAAAACTATGTATGTTATTAATAGATTAATATATATATATATATATATATATATATATATATATATATATATATATAATAGAGGACTTATCAAAGACTAAAAGAAAAATCGACAGACACATTAAGAGGAAAAAATAATTAATAATTGTTCAACTTTTATTAAAATAATATATATATATATATATATATATATATATATATATATATATATATAAGTGGCATAGTTAATTGAAAATAAGAATAGAGAAGGGTATATTTTTTTAATTAATAAATATTAATAGATAGAAATGTGAGTTTAAGCTCTTCAAATCCTCTATGACATTTTGTGTGGCATCTTGTGTAACATGGTTATTATAGAATTTGCTTTTTGTTTTAAAATAATTTTCTTTTCTACGTTTAGTTATTACAAACCTAAGTCCTAAACTAACGAGCTTAACCTAATTGTTTAGGTTTCACTTTTTTTTCCCCAACTCTCCTTCTTCACACATTTTCATTTTTTTTTTATATATTTATCACAAAAAGAGAAGATAAAAGGAAAAATTAGCTAATTTGCTCTATGACAAACAAAGGCCGACATGATCAAGTGTTTCCAAGTTTTCAGTATTCTTGAAGAAGTGGTTGTCTCCTTGCATTTGCTTCCAGAGGCTTGCGATGAGGATTATGTTAGAAAATAGGGTACCTACGAGCACAGATAGGCAATTCAATTGAATTGAACAAGCACCGTCTATACCCGATCAGGACTCTAACAAATGCAATTATCAAATATCAATAATACCGGTAAGGTCAAACAGTCCAAGTGTAAAGTAACTAAATAGAATTCAAACTTAACAAATAAGTCAGTAATGGACCTGAAAGACTTGCTCGCAGTTTTTGCCAAAACGTACTCGGTGCCAACTCCAATAAATGTACCTGGCACCGGCTCTCCTCTGGACAAGCTATGATGCGACGTACAGTAATGCTGACTGAATCCCTAGTTCAATTATGGTTTTCCTTCAAGAAGTTATTCGCCATACTTCGGTGCGATGGGTATAGAGACTCTCCTTGCAGGATAAGACGGTCTCAAATCGTTATTGACACACACCAACTGCAATCACCTCGAAAATCTTCTCAGTTCACCAGTCTCGTTTAGTCAAAATACTATGGATCGTGGTAGGGAGAACGGAATAAGCGATTTCTCTCTCAATGAAGCAAAAAGTACGAAAAAGGTTAACCCTAGCCGTCGCTCTATTCGTTTCCTTTTAATCTCGCCTTAGGAAAAAATCAAAACCCAATTCGAATTAGGAGACCCTAATTCCAATCAGATTTTATGTTTCCTTTTTCTTTTCAAGTTAGAGTTAATTGGGCCAAATAAAAATAGTGGAACGTGAAAATATAGGCCAAGCCTAAGCCTGAGCCGGGCCGAGCGACACATGCGTGGCATCCTCCATACCTTGGGCTTTTCTATCAAGTTTATAGAAAAATCTTTTAGTATATAAAGGCTTCCACACTTCTCAATTTTTTCCATGTGGGACTCATGTCTAACATGAGTTCCCAAATAGTTAAACACTCAACTTTAACAACATTTAATTATGGATTCCCACAATGAAAATGGCTTCTATCATAATCAAAACAATCTCTAACATGTCAAAAATAACTCACATTAATTGTTCTAGACTAACTAATCATGAGTTAAAAGTTATTAACTCCCAAAGTTACCATTTTCAACAATCCCCCACAAATCTATAGTTAAAGATTATTCAGGATTTATATAATTTACTTTCGACAATAGTACCTTCCGATTTGAACCACTACCTAAGTTATTCAACTTATGCCCCCATAAGAACAGATGGATTTAAGCTTTGAATCTGAACCTTGAATATGACGGATTCCATTGGTAACAACAGACTATCGGCTATGGAGACAATCTTTAGAGTTGACACGTTATGGCATGTGTCCTGATATTGTCTCATGAGTGTATTCAGAGAAAACTCAATTCCTTTTAGTTGCGGCCACACAACAACACTCACATAATTGGCAATCTCCAAGAATGTACTGCTAGCATCCTCTCTAAAAGATTTGATCTTATTTAGAGTCAAAACTATTACTCATTGCAGTAAACGCACTACAAGCTTTCAGGGAAAGGACATAGATACAAAGGTATCAGAATTGGTGCCATATTCACTCAAACAACTTGTTTATACCACATTGAACTGCCTTATGGGATCTCCACGTGGTCAGTTGGGTTGCCACTGTAGGTGAATCATTGTTGGGTTATCAGTCCCATTTCCAACCTGGATTTAAGGAACAAGGATGTTTCTAATCCCTTAGTTAGGGGGTTTGCAATGTTATATTTAGATCCAACAAAATCAAAAAACACCACCCTTTCAGACACTAACTCCCATATAGACTTAAGTCTAACTTGGATGTGTCTTTTAGTCTTCTGATTATACTTGGTACTTTTTATCTTTGCAATTATGGTTTGACTATCACAATGCACAGATATAGCAGTAACGGGCTTGCTGATCATTGGTAAAAAGGACAATAGTTCATACAGCCATTCAGCTTCTGTTTCAGTAGTATCCAAGGCACATAACTCAGCCTCAAAAGTTGACCGAGTTATCAAAGTCTGTTTACAAGACTTCCAGGCAACTGCTCCGCCACCTAATGTAAAGACATATCCAGTACAACCATTACTACCAGAGTTTTTGACTATCCAACTTGCATCACTATACCCTTCAAGTACAGTAAGGAATTTCCTATAATGCAGCCCAAGGGACACTGTTCCCTTCAAGTACCTTAGTACTTTATCCAAGGCCTCTCAGTGAGTCCGATTTGGACAACTTGTATATCTTGCCAACTTAGATACAAAAAATGAAATATATGGTCTTGAGCCATTTGCAAGATATTACAAGCTACCAATAATTCGAGAATATCTTAATTGAAACATAGGAACACCACTTTCATTCTTGAACAAAGCTACAGAAGGGTCACTTGGAGTTTTAGCAATTTTACAATTTTGATAACCATATTTCTCAAGAACACTCTCAACATAGTGAGTTTAAGAAATGGTTATCCCCTCAGTTGAGCGAATCAATTTTAGGCCAAGAATCACATTTGCTGCTCTCATATCCTTTATTTCAAACTTACTTTTCAAGAATAATTTAGTCTCATTAATTATCTCAACATTGGGCCCAAATAGCAAAATGTCATCCATATGCAGGCATAGTACAATACATGCATTACCTTTGACCTTACAGTAAACACACTTATCATTCTCATTTATGATGAAGCCAAGTGATAGAATAGTTTTATCAAATTTTTCATGCCATTATTTGGGTGCTTGTTTTAGACCATATAGGAATTTAACAAGTTTATAAACTTTCAATTTATTTCCTTTGGTTACAAATCTCTCAGGCTAATCCATATATATCTCTTATTTAAGATCACCATGAAGAAAAGATGTCTTCACATTCATTTGGTGGATGGTGAGACCATATATAGAAGTCAATGCAATTAGCACTCGAATTGTAGTCAAACGAGCAACAGGAGAGTAGGTATCAAAATAGTCTATTCCCTATTTTTGTCTAAACCCTTTAGCAACTAATTTGGCTTTATACTTATCTATGGTCCCATCTGGTTTAAATTTCTTCTTAAATATCTATTTGCATCCAATTGTAATGCACCCAGTAGGGGAGATTTACTAGTTCCAATGTCCCATTGGAAACAATGGAATCCATATCACTTTTGACAGTTTCTTTCCAATGCCCTACTTCCAAGGAAGTCATGGCTGCTTGAAAGGTTAAAAGTTCATCCTCAACATTGTAAGTGACAAAGTCACTTCCAAAGTCCTTGACTACCTTAGCTCTCTTACTCCTTCTAGTTTCTTCCAATTCATCAGTTTGAGTATTGAAACTATTTGGACCTGCCCCCACATCTTTCATCATTTCCACATGATCAGGAATGGAATCAAATGTTAAGGCTGAATCTAACGTAGAAACATCTTGAGGCAAACCAATTTTCATGGGAAACACATCTTCAAATAATGTTGTATCACGATATTGAATAATAGTGTTAACATCTATGCCAGGTATTTCAGATATAATTATCGAAAACCTCATGGCGTAGCTTGTTTCCACATAGCTAATAAAGATGGCATCAATAGTTTTTTGTCCTAACTTCTTCCTTTTGTGCTCAGGTATTAGAACTTTTGCAAGACAATCCCACACACGGAAGTATTTTAAGTTAGGTTTCATACCTTTTCAGATTTCAAACGGAGTTACCTTTTTATGTTTATAAAGGACTCTATTCAGAATATAGCAAGCCGTATTCAAAGTCTCACCTCACATATACTTAGGCAATCCAAAATTTAAAAGTAAATTGTTGATCATATCTTTAAACGTTCTATTTTTTTTTTGTTCAGCAATCCCATTAGACTGAGGAGAATAAGGGGGTACCTCCTCATGAATTACGTCATTATTATGGCAATATTCAACAAATGGATTAGACCCATACTCTACATCTCTATCAGATCTTAACCTTTTAAGTTTCTTACCAGTTTGAGTTTCAGCTTCATTTTTAAATACGAGAAACTTTTCAAGTGCTTTATCTTTATGTTTAAGTAAATAAATATAGCAATATTTACTGCAATCGTCAATAAAAGTAATGAAGTATTTCTTATGATCCTTAGTCAACAAACCATTGAATTCACAAATGTCTGTGTGAACTGAGTCAAGTATTTTTGAATCCCTTTCAATTGAATGATAGGGTTTCCTGGTTATTTTAACTTCCACACACACTAGACATTTATTTTTCTTATCAATTGAATGTTTAGGTATTAAGTCTAAATTCATCATTTTTTTAACAGAATCTAAATTTAAATGTCCAAGTCAACTATGCCAAATATCAGTGGATTCAATAATGTGCACCATAGGATAAACAAAATTCTCAACAGAAGAAGTTTTATTCAAATTAGAAATAAATGGTTCAACTCTTAATTTAAACAAACCATCTGACAAATAACATTTGCCACCAAAAGAATTGTAGTGCATAATCACTACTTTATTACATTTGAAAGTGAATTCATAACCCTTTTTAACTAAACATGAACCGCTAAGAATATTCCTACGAATTGTTGGAACATGTTGCACCATATGAAGAGAAAGAATACGCCCTGAAGGAAACTTCAAGTCCACGCGTCCAATCCCCAACACATTGGCTGCAACTGAGTTCCCCATCTTCACAGTTTTTCCTTTAATAGGCTAGTAAGACACAAAAAACAATTTATTAGTACAAACATGCACATTTGCTCTAGTATCAACCAACCACTCAAGTGACTCATAAATAGTAAAGACTTTTAGGTTAACAGAAACATACATTTCATCATCATTAGAAGTAGTGATACCAGTCCCAACCTCAGTGGTACAAACCTCAGCAAGGTGTATACTCAAATCAGCTTCCACTTGACTAGTATCCTTTATCACCACATTGACTTGGGCTTCAGAATTTGATCTTGTTTGACTTTGGGCTTTTTAGACGGACAGTCTTTAGCCCAATGTCTAACCTAACTACAATTCCAGCAAGGTTTGTTAGTTTTCGATTTCTTCTTGGCCTTGCCTTTTGTCTTGTTAATATTCTTAGAGTTTGAATTAACCTTCACATTCCTCTGATTATTACTCTTCTTCCCAGTAGTCACCACATGGACATTAGACTCCACAGGTACAATATGACTATTCTTTCTATGTTGTTCCTCAATGGATATTAATTTCATCAGATCGTTTAGAGAAATCTTCTTCGTCTTGTGTTTGAGAGACATACCAAAATCCTCCTAAGACTTAGAAAATTTTTCTATCACTAACATCACTTGGAACTTTTCAAGAAGTTCCATATCCGATTCATGAAGAGAGTGAATAATCAATTGCAACTCTTGAGTCTATTCAGTCACAGACTTGCCCTCAACCATCTGAAACTTTAGGAATTTGGAGACATAATACCTTTCCAGACATTGATCCTTGATATTATATTTTCTATCCAATTCATCCTATAGAAACTTTGCTGTGTATGACTCAAAACAATAGATATCAAAGAGAGCATTTGTTAATGCTGACAGTATTGCCCTTCTGCCTACATTGTTCCTTTCATCCCATGCAGTAATCTCAACTACTCTAGGATGCCTATCAGTTGGTATAGGCCTGTCTACCTGCACTGCTGACAATAAGTCCCTCATGGTCAATCAAAATTTCATGCATTGTTGCCAACGCTTGAAATTCTACCCTAGACCAAATTTGTCCGGCAGAGCATTCAAGTCAACCAAAGGCTTATACGCAACAGATGCAATACCTGACGAATTGGCCATTGCACACAAATAGATAATTGCAGAATAACTTCTCGAAGACTGTTAGAAAATAGGGTACCTACGAGTATAGACAGACAACTCAACTGAATTGAATAAGCACCGCCTATACCCGACCAGAGTTCTAACAAATGCAATTATCAAATATCAATAATGCTAGCAAGGTCAAACAGTTCAAGCATAAAGTAACTAAATAGAATTCAAACGTAACAAATAAATCAGTAATGGGCCTAAGAGACTTACTCGTAGTTCTGCCAGAATGTACTCGGTACTGACTCCAATAGATGTACCTGGAGCCGACTCTCCTCTAGACAAGTTGCGATGCGACATACAGTAAAGCTGACTGAATCACCAATCCAATATTGGTTTGCCTTCAAGAAGTTATTCGCCCCACTCTGGTGCAATGGATACAACGACTCTCTTTGTAGGATAAGACGGTCTTAGATCGCTGTTGACACACACCAACTATGATTACTTCGAAAATCTCCTCAATTCACCGGTTCCGTTTAGTCAAAATATTATGGATCATGGTAGGGAGAACGGAAGAGGCGATTTCTCTCCCAATGAAGCAAAAAGCATGAAAAAGGTTAACCCTAGCCATCGCTATCTTCGTTTCCTTTTAATCTCGCCTTAGGAAAAAATCAAAACTTAATCCGAATTAGGAGACCCTAATTCCAATCAGATTTTATATTTTCGTTTTCTTTTCAAGTTAGAGTTAATTGAGCCAAATAAAAATAGAGGAACATGAAAACATGGGCCAAGTCTGGGTCCGGCAGGCAACGCGCATGGCATCCTTCATACCTTGGGCTTTTCTATCAAGTCTATAAAAAAATCTTTTAGTATATAAAGGTTTTCACACTCAATTTTTTTCATGTGGGATTCATGTTTAACATGAGTTCCCAAATGATTAAACACCCAACTTTAATAATATTTAATTATGAATTTTCACAATGAAAATGACTTCAACCATAATTAAAATAATCTCTAATATGTTAAGAACAATTTTCATTAATTATTTTAGACTAACTAATCATGAATTAAAAGTTATTAACTTTCAAAGTTGTCATTTTCAACATATTGGAAGTCAATTGAAATTAGTTTCAATGTGAAGCTTTCGAAAGAAAGTTATGGATCGACAAGGATTAGGCCTTGGTAAATAGCTTTTTAAGTTTAGCCAAATTAATGGGATAATGATGACCCAATATTTCCTACATAATCAAGCAAAAAATCCCCATGAGAATGGAAAATTCTTAGGTGCACCCGGTGCACGTGCACTGAGTGTTTTGGGCACTTGTACCACCCGCAACATAAATTGTACATCAAATTCTGTGTACAACATTATCAGCGGATGGTATAAGTGTCCAAAGCACTCGGTGGTGCGCGTGCACGTGCACCTAAGAATTTTCCCATGAGAATTCCCTGAAAGCACCGCAGTGGCTCCTTTGGTCCGGGGTGAAAGACTAGGGAAATTTGAAAGCTTTTGAAAGCTCCCATGCGTTAGATGTATACACATATTATTTTATATTTGTAATATTTTTATTTTTAATATTTTTTCTACTGTTATGATCTTTAATAATTAAATATTAAAAATAAAATATTCAAAGAAAAAATTGTATAATAAAAATATTATAAAAAATGTCAAAAAGATTATTCGAAATAGAATTTAAGTGTTAGTAATATAGATTGTGTTATAAAATTAGAGTAGTGTTAGAATAAAATCTACACACTACAAGCTAAGAAAATTCTAACTATTCTTTGCACAAGAATTTCTCTTCAAACTTCTCTCTTTCTTTCTCTCACAATTCTTTTTCTAATCTTTCTTTCACAAAATGATGGTGTATTACAAGTTTAGAGCATAGCTCTATTTATAGAGCTCTAATTAGTGGAATACATCATGGCATACATCATCTTCAACTAATCTCAATTAGTGGTGTCTCCACTAAATGGTGGACATCCATAAAAATCTTCTAATAATTCACATAAATCCATAATTAGTGGAGCCTCCACTAATTAATGGAGATTCCAATAATTCATAACACTCCCCCTTGGATGTCCATCCATACATAAAGAATATGCCTCGTTAAAACCTTACTAGATAAAAACCCAGTGGAAAAAAAAATCTAGTGAAGGAAAAAGAGTACACTATTCTATATGTCTGTTTATTACTCTCCCTGATGAGATGATTCCTTTAAATCTTTAAACCGACGCATACCGATTTTATATCTCAACTTCTCAAATGTTGCAGTCGGTAAAGTCTTCGTGAAAATATCTGCGAGGTTATCACATGACCGAATTTGTAGCACATCAATTTCACATTTCTTCTGGAGTTCATGAGTAAAGAAAAATTTTGGTGAAATATGTTTTGTCCGATCTCCTTTAATATATCCTCCTCGTAATTGAGTTATGCAAGCTGCATTGTCTTCATAAAGAGGAGTTGAAATATCTTTGATTGATGATAATCCACAACTTTCTCGGATATAATGAATCATGGATCTTAGCCATACACATTCTCGACTTGCTTCATGAATGGCTATAATTTCAGCATGATTTGAAGAAGTAGTTGCTATAGATTGTTTTGTAGAACGCCATGATATAGCAGTATTTTCACATGTAAATAGATAGCCCGTTTGAGAACGTGCTTTATATGGATCAGATAAATAACCAAAGATCTCGCATAACCAATCAATGTTGGGCTGGTTTTATTTGAATAAAATAATCCGAGATCAATTGTACCTTGGAGATATCGAATGACTTGTTTAATTCCATTCCAATGTCGTCGTGTTGGTGAAGAACTAAATATTGCTAATAAATTGACAGCAAAAGCAATATCAGGTCTTGTATTATTAGCAAGATACATCAATGCACCAATTGCACTGAGATATGGTACTTCAGGACCAAGGAGTTCTTCATCATTTTCTTAAGGTCGGAAAGGATCTTTATCCACATTTAATGATCGGACGATCATTGGAATACTCAATGGATGTGCTTTGTCCATGTAAAATCTTTTTAGCACTTTTGCTGTATATGTTGATTGATGAATAAATGTTCCACTCTCCAGATGTTCAATTTGTAAACCAAGACAAAATTTGGTTTTACCAAAATCCTTGATTTCGAATTCTCTTTTTAAATAATCAATTGTTTCTTGGAGCTCTTCAGGAGTTCTAATAAGATTAATATCATCAACATATATAGCTAATATCACAAATTTAGAACCATATTTCTTAATAAAAACACATGGGCATACCTGGTCATTTTTAAATCCCGCTTTCAATAAATATTCACTAAGACGTGTGAACCACATGCGCCTAGATTGCTTCAGGCCATATAATGATTTCTGCAACTTGATAGAGTAATTTTCACGAGGATAATGTTTATATGCTTCAGGCATATGAAATCCGTCGGGGATTTTCATGTAAACATCATTTTCTAAATTTCCATACAAGTAAGCAGTGACAACATCTAATAGGCGCATATCTATCTTTTCATGTACTGCCAAACTGATAAGATATCGGAGTGTAATAGCATCAATAACAGGAGAATAAGTTTCATCATAATCAATACTTGGTCTTTGTGAAAAACCTTGGGCTACTAATCTCGCTTTATATCGAACGATTTCACTCTTTTCATTGCGCTTTCGCACAAATATCCATTTGTAGCCAACAGGTTTTACACCTTCTGGTGTTCGGACTGCAGGTCCGAAGACTTCACGTTTTGTTAGTGCATTTAACTCCGATTGAATCGCATCTTTCCATTGCGACCAATCTTTTCTATGCCGACATTCATCAATCGATATTGGTTCGGGATTATCATTATCCTGTGTAACATCAAGAGATATATTGTATGCAAATATATTATCAATAACAGCTTTCTATCCGATTCCAACTTCTACCTGAAGTGGTATAATTGATAGAAATTTCGGTGTTACTTTCATCAACTTCGGTTCTTTGTCATCGCTTTCTCTTGGTCTTTATCATTCTTTTCTTCAATATGATCTTCTGGATCATTTAATCCTCTTTTCTTTCGAGGATTTTTATCTTTAGAACCAAGAGGTCGGCCATGCTTCTGGCATGCTTTTGGCTCAGCAGCTATATGTAAAATCTTTTGTTCTATTGGAACTTCAATTAGAATATGAGCATTTATAGCTGGCATATGCGATTTTGTTACTCTTCTAGAGTCAACAAAAGCGTCTGGCATTTGATTTGCAATGCTTTACAAATGAATTATCTTTTGAACTTCAAGTTCACACGCGCTTGTATGCGGATCAAGATAATTTAATGATGTTGTCCAATCACGATCTTTTTTATGCTGTTTTGGTTCTCCCCCTAATTTAGGGAATAATGATTCATCAAAATGACAATCAACAAATCTTGCTATGAATACATCTCCTATCAGGGGTTCAACATACCTGATAATAGAGGGAGAATCATATCCAACGTAGATCCCCTTTCTTCTTTGAGGACCCATCTTTGTACGTTGGTTTGGTGCAATTGGAACATATACAGCACACCCAAAAATTCTTAAATGAGCTATATTTGGCTCAGAACCAAAAGCCAATTGTAAGGGAGAAAATTTGTAATAACTTGTTGGCCTTAGGCGTACAAGTGCTCGCAAGCATGCAAAATAGCATGTCCCTAGCCAGCTTGTCGGGAGATTTGTTCTCATTAATAACGGTCTAGCAATTAATTGTAACCGCTTAATGAATGATTCAACTAGACCATTCCGAGTATGAACATGAGCTATCGGATGTTCAATAGTAATGCCAATTGACAGGAAATAAGCATCAAAAGCTTGGGAGGAATATTCTCCAACGATTATCTAGACTGGATCCTTTTGATCGGATAATCTAGAAATTGCGCTCTTAAGCGAATTATTTGGGCAAGCAATATCGCGAACGCCGAGTTGCGAGTTGATAATAAACTAACATGCGACCATCGGGTCGATGCATCAATTAAAATCATAAAGTATCCGAATTGCCCACATGGTGGATTAATTGGTCCACATATATCACCATGAATTCTTTCTAAAAATACTCGGAGACTCAAACTCCACTTTTGTTGGAGATGGTTTAATAATCAATTTCCCTTGAGAACATGCAAGACATGAAAATTTATCGGATGTCAAAATCCTTTGACTTTTCAAAGGATGACCATGTGTA
Organism: Voacanga thouarsii; assembly: GCA_026120185.1. Classification (NCBI taxonomy): domain Eukaryota; kingdom Viridiplantae; phylum Streptophyta; class Magnoliopsida; order Gentianales; family Apocynaceae; genus Voacanga; species Voacanga thouarsii. Next base: position 10,926,192 of record JANUWF010001017.1, read on the forward strand.
TTTTCAATTATTCTTCGCATCATAATAGCTCCTGGATAACCCAAACGGTCATGCCAAATGATAAATGTAACAGGATCAGTAAATTTCTGATTTACTGAATGATGCATTTCAATTGCATGGATTTTTGTGCTATATAGGCCAGAAGAAAGAGATGGCAGCTTTTATAATAAAGATTTCTTACCCGACATTATTTGAGTAATACAAAGATACTCAAAACTATTTTCTTCCATTGTTTCAATGTAATATCCATTTCGGCGAATATCTTTAAAGCTTAATAAATTTCTTCGAGATTTTGAAGAAAATAACGCTTTAAGAATAACAACATTTGTTCCTCCGGGTAATACAATATTAGCTCTTCCAGAGCCTTCAATCAACTTTACACTACCACCTATAGTATTAACATTTGTTTCTCCCATCTGCAGGTAAGAGAAATATTTTTTATCTTTCAATATGGTGTGTGTTGTACCACTATCAATTAGACATATATCTTCAATGCCATTTGTGTATCCGGTAAGCGGAATAATAACCATCTGGGCATAACAAAACATTTATAAATGTAAATACTCAAACAATAAAAACCTTAAACGATAAGTACTATTACAATGCCAAAAATATAAAATATAAAAGAAACATATTAAAAGTAAACTTTTAATTATTTTGAACACTTCCATCACCAATCAAATGCTCAATTACAAAAGAGCAACTATAAGCATGTATCCTCAAGTTCATATGAACACTAGTGATATGAATAAAAGATGTGATGCTTATTATTAATAGAAATATATTTTTCCCTTATTATCTTTTCTGTTCCACTTCAAGGTGGCCAGTATTTCTCTGTGATAAGGGAAATATCGAGTGTGTTCATGACCATAACCACGGCCACTGCCACAACTACGACTATAACGATGGCTTCTACTGGAGCTAACATCATTCACTTCTGGGAGTGTTGTTGAGCCAGTTCATCTGGCTTCATGATTTCTCAATAATAACTCATGTTAAAGCTGTCAATTTTGGATACGCTTTTTCTCCGTAAAATTTTTAACTAAGATGTAGTTTTATACATCACGGAGTTCACGGTTTTACAATCTTGCAATTTCAGGTGCAACCATTCATACCGTGTAGTGGGTAGTACAACCATCTTCAGGTGGTCAAATCTTTCTTTTTATCCACATGACATATGGATCTCCTTTTTTTTTTAGCATTTAGAAGCATTTTTGTATGACTTTAAAATTTTTTTTTTTCAGAAATATCAAGGGCTACAAATTCGAATTTAGCGAGATCAATAAATGCATACCTGTCTTCTGGCTTTAATAACGGCAGAGACTCGTGCTGATAATGTGTTATAAAATTAGGGTAGTGTTAGAATAAAATCTACACACTACACACTAAGAAAATTCTAACTATTCTTTGCACAAGAATTTCTCTTCAAACTTCTCTCTTTCTTTCTCTCACAATTCTTTCTCTAATCTTTCTTTCACTAATCTTTCTTTCACAAAATGATGGTGTATTAGAAGCTTAGAGCATGACTCTATTTATAGAGCTCTAATTAGTGGAATACATCATGGCATACATCATCTTCAACTAATCTCAATTAGTGGTATCTCCACTAAATGGTGGACATTCATAAAAATCTTCTAATAATTCACATAAATCTATAATTAGTGAAGCCTCCACTAATTAATAGAGATTCAAATAATTCATAACAGATTGAATATTTTTTTAATTAAACAGCAAAATAATTGGACGGCCCAAAACTACGGGAAGGTCATTGTCAGACTACGATTGGCATTGCGTGGAACTGACTCGGCAGTATTATCCCCATTCCTCATTGCCAATATAATATACACTCGTTTCCCACACACTCCTGCAATTGGCACCAGAGACCATAAGTTGACAACCTGACTCCACCCAAACAAATGGGAATCCCAACTCCATTGCAAATTGAAGGCCCCTTAATTCTAATAAGGAAATCAACTCCACATTACTTAACCATTGAAGCTATGGCCACCATTCCCATATGATCACAATTCACAGGCCGAGCACCTACAATCCCACTACTTCCATGGCCATTATCCTCCTTGGGAAATAGAAGAGGCTGTCATTTTTTCATTAACTATGCACTTTGAACCAGCACTTCCTTCTTAACCGACACATGAATTATTATAATTCTTGAGCAAATTCATTGCTATATACCGATAAGAGTGTCGACGAATCGAATTTTTATCTAATATGTTTGGTCTCGATTTGTTAATGATTCGGTTTCAAATGTTATTTTTAGGTTTAAATTTTAGACGAGTCGAATTCGAATGTCAAGTATTAGGCTCGTGAATATATTAGATTAATTAATATATAAATTGTATTATTTATAATATATTATATTATGAACAATTTATTTAAATTAAATTCAGACTTAATTCAAATTCGAATCAGAGTTTGAACTCAAATTTAAACCTTCGATCTTATTATAATCGAATTTTGAATTTAGTTCAAATTTTAAAATATTTTAAACAAATTAAACTCAAGTTGAAATTTGACATTTAAATCAAATTCGAATTTGAAATTTGTATAAAAATAATAAAACTGGCTCGATTATCTTATAATTCGATTCAAGTACATTCTATAGAAAAATATGACTGTCTTTTTAGAACTTTAAAAATAATTTTTTGATTTTATTTTAATAAAGTTAAACTTTAAAAAAAATAATTATATATATATTTAAAAAAATTTAAAATATAAAAGTTTCTTTCACTATTCCTTTTTATATAATGTAAGTTCGGGAAACGGCTTCACAAACAAAAAACATAATGAGGATCGAAGGTTGGTGCATTCATAGAGTACAATTCCGACAAATAATCCAGATTTGGAAAGGCTTCCCGAGAGCACTAACCATGACACCTTTTAAGCCAACAGCAGCCGCACCCATCACTATCATGTGATGTGGCTGTCCCATGGCCTCTACTCATCTGACGTGGCAGACGTGGGGGCGCAAGATGTTAGGTTCGGCTTGGTTGGCGAGAAATGAAAGTTCTACGAGAAATTTGATTGCTTGAAATTTAAATTCGTGGAATATGAATCTTTGAAGATTCCTTTGAAAAGTTCAGATACGTTAAAATGGAAAATTCAATAGAATCTTTTTAAATTGTCTGGTAATGTAACTTGAAATGGAATTTAAATTTATTTTAAATTGTTTAAAATAATTTTGGTATAACATAAAGTTTTTTAATCACATTTAAATTACTAACATTTTTCATTGGATATATTTTTTACTTTTGCTTTTTTTTTCTTGCTTGCTCTTTTGGTTTCCAATCATCACTCTAGTGTATCAAAGTTTAGATAAACAAATATAAATTTAGATTTAAAATAGTAGATACTTTAGTTTCAAAACGTAAAAAATATTCAAAACTAAATATTAATATCACACTTAATTAATGGACCTTTATTTTATTAAAATTATAATTTAATATCTTTCGATTATAACCTCTAAACTTTATATATTTCACTAATAGATTTGGTATAATTTATCAATTCTTATATCAAACTAAAATATATTTAAGTTTATAAAATTAATATTGTTTAATATAAAAAAATGTTGAATTCTTGTAAAAAAATTTACTATATAAATAAAGTGTACATTTTCTTATAAACCTTTTTAAAAATAAAAGAATTTGTGCATTATATGTTTATTCTATATGCCTATTTTGCATCCATTTGTCAAACAATCGAATAGTTAGATTTTATCTCCAGTTAGTCTATTTTTTAGAAGTTTCCACGATGGTGATTTATTCTTCTCCTAACTTAACATATTCTTCCTCTTCAGTTTCTAATATATATATATATATATATATATATATATAAATAGATAGGCATTTCTTTTCTTACATAGCTATGCAAAAGACAACTAATTTATTATGATTTTACCTTGTGTTCTAATTGGATTCTAATCTGAACTTCTAAGAATTCCTCAACGAATTTTTAACAATCTAAAACATCTTTTAATTACATCCTTAATCGGGGACGAAAATAAGATTTTAAAGTTGGGAAGTAAGTTATATTAAGGGAATACTGTTATAATTTATGAAATTATTTTTAGAAGGTAAAATATAAAAAATTCAAATTTTTTTTAAAAATTAATCTTTTAAACATAAGTTTCAAAAATTTTAAATTTTTTGGGGTAGCAAGCGCCGTTCCCCAATGCGCTTTGAATGGAATCTAGACAATCACATAGCAACAAAAGAGGATAAGGTTTCTTGTCTTTTTTTTTCTTCTTCTGGTCAACACAAAAAGAAGAGGTAGCAGTCGGTGTGTTTAGTTGAAGAATATAGAGAGAGAAACAAAAACAGCCGGAGAAAATATAGAGAGAGAGGGAGAGTTGTAGTTTTTTTCTGTGTTGAGCAGTGAACTTCTACTGCACATTCGGACGGTGATTTCTTCTCCGATTTGGCTCAATTTTGGATATGTTGTAGAGGAGAGGCAGAGCTATATTCTGTACGGCAGAGATCAAGTTTTGACGGCTGGATTCAGAAATACTGCCGCCAGACAGTGACAAAAATCTAGTGCATTTTCTCCAAATTTTCTTCTCTATATGTTGGTTTTTTAATGAAGTTGTAGCTTCATTGGGGCTGTATTTTTCAGTTGTATATGGTGGAACTATATCTTGTATTCTTCATGTTGATTAATGGAGCTTTTAGCGTGGATTCGAAAGTCCCGTGGTTTTTCCTCTTCACATTGGAGAGGTTTTTCACGAAAAAATTTGGTGTGCTTTATCCTTGCATTTTGGCTGTGTTTTTTGTCTTCCATTATTGCTGCCATTTTTCATTTTCTTGGAGTTCCGAATTTTCATTCAAGTGTGAGGTTGATAAGGAGTAGAGATTTACAGGAGGTTTGAACTTGTTTTTGTTTCGCTTTTTGCACGTGCCCTTGTCCTTGGTTTGTTTGTCCCCAACAAAGTGATGCTTCATATTAAAAATTCTTCGGGGTAGTTGGTAGTTGTCCCACCTTCCAATTATTAAGGTGGCATCTTTGACCTCAATGGTGTCAGAAATCGTTTTGTATTTGTATATCTTGTATTTATTAAAAAATATTTCAAAAAATCTTTAAAATTTAACTACTCATTAATAACGTGAGATTATTTGAGCGTATAGTAGAAAATGTTAATTAATTAATAAAAAATTTTATTTTTCTTAAAATACGTAAATCGATTAAAGTTGACAGATAAAAAGAGACGAAAGGAATAATATCTTAGCATTAAAACAAAAAGACAAAATTAAAATTTAAAAATTATTTAGAAAACACTTTTTACATTTTATATTCTAATAAATTTATACAAACTTATTTACCATCATAAACTTTTATTCCGTTTATGTTCTAACACTTGTTATATTGATTTTTAAGTCTATAAACTCTTTATAAAATTTAAAATCATACTCATATTTATAAAAAAATTAAATATAATATCAATTTAAGTATACCAATTTGAATACTAACATAAAAACTTATATCCAAACGTTGTATTAGTGAAATAATATTCAATCTCACAAAATTGAAACATGAGTACCACACTTTTCACGAAAAAAATATAAATTTGTTAACATGGTTTTTATTATTATTAAATTTTTATAATTTAAACCGTAAAATAATTATGCAATATTTATACTTCAAAATTCGTCGGCCCAAAACCACGGAAAGGTCATCGACAGACTGCGATTGGCATTGCGTGGATCTGACTCGGCAGTATTATCTTCATTCCTACTTGCCAATATAATATACACTCGTTTCCGACACTATTTCCTGCAATTTGCACGAGACAGCCAACCTGACTCCACCCAAACAAATGGGAATCCCCCACTTCTTGATACTACTCCAACATTGCTTAACCATGGAAGCTATCCCCGTTCCCATATGATCACACAATTCACACACCCGACCCCGACAATCCCAATACCTCTCCGGCCATTATCAAGTTATTTTAGATTTATAAAATTTGTTTATAATATAAATTATTTTATAAAATTTTATTATTATTTTTTAATTTTATCATTCCTTTCAATTTCTCCTTTAACTAATTATGATCAAATTCTCTCTAATTATCAAAATAGATAAATATTTAATTAAAAATATTTTTAAAATTTTAATTTTAAAATTTATAATTCTTGTGTATAAATCTAAAACGACTTATATTATAAAATATAAATAATATTAAATATTTGAATTTAGTAAAATTCAAAGAAAGAGAATATGATAAATTCTGAGTTCATAAAAGTTATAAATAATATATTTAATTAAAATAAAATTTATTTTAATAAAAAATTAGTATCCAACTATAGTCCTAATATTTCTTTTTCTTTTTTAACTAACACATGAATTTTTGTCATCCGTCCTTTAGAACTTTTAAAAAATTTTGATTTTGACTTAATAAAATTAATTTTTTTAAAAAATAAAAAAAATATTTTTTACTAATATTTATCCTCATATAATTCAAGTTTAAGTTCCGCCGTCAGGGAGACTACTGCGCAAGAAAAAAAACCATGACGCGGATGGAAGGTTGGTGGATTCAAAGAGTTCAATTCTAACAAATAATCCTCCTCAGATCTAGAAAGCCTTTCTTTCCACAGCACTGACTCTGAATGACGCCTTTCAAGCCCACGCCAGCCGCACCCATCACTATCACGTGGCTGTTCCATTCTAATACGACTTTCTGACGTGGCAAAATGGAAAGTAATAACGGCGTGGGGCCCATGATTTCGGAATTCAAATAGTACGAGAACTTCGCGTTAGTAAATATTTTTTTATAATTATATAAATATCATGATCAGTTATTTAAATATTATATATATTTTGATAAATAAATTTTAAAATGATTAAAATAAAATTATTTTATTAAAAGATTTTTTTGATATACAATTATTTTTATTAATGTTAAATTCCTATCACTTTTAATCTGAGTCATAAAATGATTGAGTAATTTTTGTGTTTTTTTATTTTAAAATATTTATTTATGAAATTTTTATTTTTTATTAAATTTGATTTGATTAAATTTAAAGATAATATTAAAAATTATTAATTATTAATATATAAAAATATATAAAGAGTTAAATATTATAAAATAAAATATAAAGACTAAAAGATCAAATAATATAAAATAAAAAAATATAATTTTCAACACCTTTAATCGATGTATAAAAAAATTTATGAACAAATATTTTAAAACGGTACAAATTATTTATCTCCCAATCTGTTCGGGTAAGAATCTTAGTGTATTTAATGTTTCTCGTAATACTAATTTATTATGTATAGTAATCTTTTTTATTTATTGATATTTAAATTTATAATTTAATTCATATCTCTATTATCTAATTTATTAAAAATCTATATTTTCGTATCATTCGATAATTTTTGTAAAAAATATAGAATTTTTAAAAATGAGAACGGATGTCACATCTCAGGGCCTTTTAGTTGCGGCATTGCATTTATTACAATTAAATTAGTCTTAGCATTATGTACACTAAAACCAAAAAAAAAAAAAAAAGTTTTCTCCTTCATTATCACGTGGCAGATCCATCTCCTCGTACTCAGCCGACTCAGCATTACATAGTAAAGACAGCTAAACACTCAACGGACAAATGTTTCGACGTTGACGGCACCGATTCAGTGCCCCGAGCTTTCAACTTTTAACTTTTCACCCGGCCCCTGACCTCTGATGGTGAGAGGTGATCAGTAATTCCACGTGGTAAAAAGGTAAATATTTTCGAATTGTGTCTATATAAGTGGCTCCGCATCCCTGCAAATGCACCACTGACTTGTAACAGAACAGTCTAAGGGTTGCACTCTCTTTCTTGTTCTGTCGTCCAGCTTTCTCCCAGCCCATGGCCAACCGCGGTGTCGCCAGACCAAAGTTCCTTCAAAGCCTACCGTATCTTGTCAGACGACTGAACACGGCTCCATCACCGATCGCTGCGGTTTCGCCATTAAATTTTGAGGACAAATCCATTGAGACCACCATAGCCAGCCAGACTCCCTTGACACAAGTTACAATTGACAAAATCATCAATTTTGAGGATGTTAAGGGGTTGTTTTCCACGGCTTCAACATCAATGTTGTTGAAATCTTCGGCCACGCTACAAATGGCTTCTTTTGAGCCTATGGTGGATGTGGGCTTGTGGGTTTTGAACTCCGGGCTGATGAGGACGCCGATCTTGAAGGATGGAATATTGGCAGCCGTAAAGCGTTCGTTTTATCATCATTTCGTGGCTGGTAAGGACTTGGAGGAGGCTGGTAGCACCATCACCAGGCTATGGGATGCTGGATTGAGAGGCATGTTGGATTATGGGTTAGAACATGCTATGGATAACGAGTCGTGCGACCGCAATATGGTCGAGTTTATTAAAACAATTGAATCAACGAAGTCTCTTCCGCCATCATCTGTAAGCCTAAGTCATTCTATTTTCAAATTCTAGTTTTCTCGTGGTGCTTGCTTTGCATGTTTAGGGGCATCTTTTCTATTCTCACCGGAGAGAGAGGAGCGCTTTGACTTGAAGATTTTTCCCATATGTACTATCAGATTGTTGAAAGTTGTTTTGATTTCCTTCAAATCATTTCAGAATGTCTGAAAGATATGATATTTTTATGCAACAGGTAAGCTTTGTCGTAGTGAAGATCACAGCAATTTGTCCCCCTGGTTTGCTTAGAAGAGTTAGCGATTTGCTGAGATTTGAGTACAAGGATCGTGCTTTCCATCTTCCATGGAAGGTGAAGACTTTCCCAATTTTCTCTGATTCTAGCCCTCTTTATCACACACCAATAAGGCCACAGCCTTTAACCACAGAAGAAGAGCACAATCTTCAATTAAGTCATGAAAGATTATTCAGGATATGCCGACATTGCGTCGAAGCAAATGTCCCTGTATTGATAGATGCAGAAGACACAATAGTTCAACCAGCAATTGATTATCTCACATATTCCTCAGCAATTATGTATCACAAAGATGAGGATCCCGTTGTTTTTGGAACTATTCAAACTTATCTCAAGGATGCGAAAGAAAGATTGATAATAGCACAGAAAGCTTCCGAAGAACTGGGAGCTCCGGTCGGGTTTAAACTAGTCAGGGGAGCTTATATGTCAAGCGAAAGACAATTAGCTGCTTCTTTGGGAGTGGAGTCTCCGATTCACAAGAACATTGAGCAGACGCATGCTTGCTACAATAGCTGTGCTGATTATATGCTTGAAGAGGTTGCCAGTGGATCAGGCGCAGTCGTTCTTGCAACCCACAATGTCGAATCAGGTAGAGAAAACTGATCTAACAAAAGAAAACAATCTTGGGGCTGTGTTAAAGGAAAGAGAAGGCAACTACCTAACACGTACACTTCTTGATTATGGGCAGGGAAATTAGCAGCAGCTAAAGCAGTAGATTTGGGGATCGGGAAGCAAAGCCAAAGGCTCCAATTTGCTCAACTATATGGAATGGCGGAGGCAATGTCTTTAGGTTTGAGAAATGCAGGATTTCAAGTTAGCAAATATTTGCCATTTGGACCTGTAGAACAGATTATGCCCTACCTCTTAAGAAGAGCTGAAGAAAACAGAGGTCTCCTATCTACTTCCTCCCTTGACAGACAATTGATGAGGTAAACAATGGGAAAATACCCTTTGCTTGATTGATTCAATGTATGGTTATGTATTATAATGTGTTTCCCTTGCTTACAGGAAAGAGCTTATGAGGAGATTCAAGTCTTTATTTGTTGAGGAAGAAGGCAAATGAAATCAAGACTCAGAATAAGCGAGAGTGATTTCTAGGAATCACGAGTGAAAGAAGATTGGTCGTTGACACCATTTATGGAATGGTAATTCATAAATAAGAAAGAAGCAAAGATTAGATTGATGGCGATGTGTGCCTGTAACGGAAGAAAAGAAGCCACTTCCAGTCCTTTTAGGCTAGGTTGGTGTAATTGTAAAGATTACGTACACCAAAATGTTGCTTGTACATACAATGTTGCTAGTACATTTTCTCGACATTTTCTGCAGCATTTTGTGTTTAGTAGATTTATCGATTGGGATGGTCCGCCTATACAGTGTTATATCTGTTATAGAATCCGAGAGGCAGTTTTAGGGGGCGGCGGCCGCGGGTACACCACCTAAAATTATACTAATTTATTTTAAAATTTTTAAAAATTTCTTTAAAATTTTATATTTCACACTTTTAATTTTTTTTTAAAAAATCATAATATTGTCATTCTAATATTTTTTATATAATTTTCCTCTTCAACTTCAACTCCTTAATTCCGTTTTATATAAATTCTTAACTATAATTGAGAATGATTGAGATGGTCCATTGTTTGTAATTACAATATTATTTTTTTTTCTTAACTATCATTGATTTACATAAAAGATGATTTTTTAAGTATCGTTAACTCACATAGATATTATTTTTATTACTTTTTTATACAAGATGATAAATATCAAGCAAGCTCGTTATATAAGATAATAGATATTAAACTTTTAATTCATTGATTAGACCATTCGAATAAAACCGACTAGGACTTCTCGACTCTTAGTCTCTTACCATTCGAATAAAACCTCACCATGTGAGAGTTCTTGACAACCCTTACACTACAACAAGACTTCTTCTGCATTAGATCTGTCTTATGTTACTGTTGAGCCCTAAATTTGAGCTATTGAGCCCTTTCTCTTCAAAATTTGGCAATTCTCATGCCATTGCCACCTGCAAGACATCCACATTATTTTAGACAAGGGCATAAGGGCAATTTTTAAATTTTTTTTTGGCAAATCCTTTATCAGAATTCAGGACTGGACTATTTATAGATGATGGATCATTTTTTTTGCAATCTAGTAGTCGTTTGAAAAACACCGGATAGAAAATGATGAATCATACACTGCCTGTGTTGCTGTTTATGATAGCATGTTACTCGGGACCATGACTATGATTCATGACAACTTGCCTATATGTAACGCAATACGCTGCAGGAAGCATAAGATATTGCTACTGAGGTGCTAATCTGGAAAGGGGGGGGGGTGGTCACAGTATCTCTCAACTTCATGGTTTCAAAGGATTCTGAACCAAAAGATCCTGCAATAGAGGAGAGTTCCCAAGGATAAAGGTTATCACCAAGAAGTAACTTGGAACACTGCTCCTGCATATGCCGGTTTGTGGTTAGTTGGCGTCAGCATCGACCTTGAAAAGCACCAACAAGAAAAGAAGAGTGGAAAACAACCAAAGTTTATACTCCTTCCATTCCATTAAAATTAATAATGATTGACTTAACACGATATTTTATGTAAAAATAAAAATAAAAATATAATAATAATATAATATAATAAAAATAAAAAATATATAAATTCTATAATACTTTATGTCAAATTTAAAAATATAAATATAATATATATGATATATTAATTATTTTATAATAAATTAAAAATATTAAATTTAATAGGGCAATAAGTATCAATTTTAGTGGAATGAAGGGAGTAATAGTCAAGAATACAAGTTGCAAGTGATTGACAGATAGGCATCTGATTGCTAAGCTGTAGTCCCCACGAGCGCAGACACGACTGGTATCCATCCCGTCAGAGCACTGGAAACAGATGCTGAAGCATTTTGAGGTACTCAACGCAAACAATAGGGCCTGGCCAAAAAACTGCAAAATTCCAAGCCTAACAAAACAATCAATTTTGATGTACTTGACAAAGAAAGAACAGGACTGCTGCTGCTTGGAACAAACCATGCTTGTATTTTCCAGAAGAAAGAACAGCAGTGCTGTTTCGCACAAACTATGCTTGTATTTTCCCTGGATCTCAAATATTCATGATCGTGAACCTTCCAGTTCTACTTCAAAAATTAAAATGTCAAAAACAAATTTGAACGTGAAACTTGCTTTATAGCTTAGAGAAATCATAGCTCCCTGCAATTAGAGAAAGCACCCACGGAAACAGTTTCCAACCTCCCTGCCAATGGAATTAGCCTATCATTAATCCCAAACGTAGAACTTTCTATTGCTTCCATTGCATCCTCCCCTGAGATATATTCAACCCCTGCGCATAAAGAAAGGCACAACAAACAGAATTAATAGTTTTATTGTAGATCTTAAACATCAGATCCTAACATATGAATGATTAATTAAATTCCAAAATCATATCGCAGGGCAGCTCCTTAAAACTGAGACATGAATTGAATTGCAAGTCTACATAATTTGGAAATGGAGAAACAGCAGTATTAGAAAACATGGCCGGTGGCCTTGCTTGTTCTATGATGGTCAGGAAAATTCCCTCGAGTTACCAGTGAAGCAAGAAGCCTAGTACATTTGAGCCACTCAGAAATGAACAGAAAACAGGGACAATAGTTAAGAGTTCCTATGCCCAAATGGCATCAAAGTACTTGAGAGGGAGAAGACAAGTTCTCCCATTAGACAGACTAAACCGCCATTAGGGAATGTTGAGGGAAAGAGGTGCTAGATGGGGGCACACACCTACCCATCCTCGCTGGGTAAAAATCAAAATACTGGGTCCACTGCCGATCCACGCCAAGCCCTGGAAGAGTCTAGGGCAACCAAAGGCTCATAGCTAGACAATTGCACCAATGTAGCCCACATTTATCACAATTGGGAATCAGAAAGATCTCAATCTCTAACAAATAGAATGACAGGCATTGTACAGTTGGCCAATCAAAAATTGATTTGTCAGTGCAACATATCTTGAACAAAGACTATGAGCAGCAAGCAAAGCATCTTAAATGGCAACGTTTGCAATATCAGTATCTACAACACCTTGGGTGAGAAATGCAACTAGGTTGCAGATTAAGTCCACATCATCTTCCTGGGCCCTCCTCTAAGATGCCCAAAAACTTTTTCCTTCCAGCTTCAGCCGGTTCTTCCACAAAAAGTTTCATTGAGAAACAAGCCAGACAGCAAAGAGCTTGTTCCAAAGCTTCAGGTCTACAAGTTACAGTAATAAACATAATATTTGCATGTCTGAAAGCCATCTATCTCAATTACCAGCTAAAAGAATTTTAGAAACTAGTAAATAGATAGAAATGGCAGCTAAAACTGAACTAATATTAAGAAAAAATTTAAGTAGTATAAATGCAGATAATTTCCAACTTGTCACCATCTACAGAACCTGTTACTGCACTTGTAGTAGTGTGCTTCAGTTCAACCTTATAAAAGTAGTGTTTTCAATCAATCCTGCAAGTAAATTCAGAGGTTTAAGCAGAACAGCTAAAACATGCTTAAGATACTACCCAGTCCTGAATTAGTTAGAAGCATACAGCCCAAAGGAGAATGCTAAGGGAATGTCTTGGAGCAAAAGAGATAATACCTGGTTAAGTGTCCGATCTCTTTCATCAGTGAAATTTCTTCCTTGCTTCCTTCCAACAGGCTGAAGTTCATCAATGAAAATTTCTTACAGTGCATTCTCCTTGCAACACTAAAAAAGTCTCAAATTCAAGGTGCCCATCTCCCAACAAATAACTCCACTATTCACTGACAGAAAACACAGAGAGAGAGAGAGGACTCCTGCTCTTTGGCTAATGCACTGGCAAGAAGTATTTTTCCAGTTCCCAGAGATCCCACAGCACCTCTGGGTAATTTGGCTCCTAGTTTACTATATAACTTTTTGCTCCTACTAAGCATGAAACTTTATATAAAGCATATAAATACACTGTATGAGTGCCGGTTACAAAGCAACAGATTAAAAAAGAAAAAAGGTAGTAAGAATACATATTATGTGGCATATAGGATCATGAAGTGAGGCAAAATATCACCCTGCAATATATCCAATATTTCTGGCAAGCCAAAAGCAAAATGCTGCTAGAAAAATTTTTGTTTCCCAATTATATTATGCTCACTATTGAACTGTTGCCAAGCAAAGAAAAGATTATGCCTTTCAAACTCATCATATGGTCCATATCCCCCAAGCAGGCAATATATTTACTGAATTACATTGGGAAAAAATTGTTTAAGAAGGAATTTATCAAACATCAAGCTCATCTTCGAACAACATTCCCACCTCGCGATGGCACCTCATACTTAGTCCCTGCACCAGTAGCAGGTGGTGTTGCTGATCCATAAGCTGCATTATTGACAGGTGCTACCTGTCCCTGAGGTCCAGCAGACCTAGATGATACATCATAGCTGGTACTTTTTGATGGATCATACCCTCCTCTTTGTGTATCATAGCCTGAGCCTCTCTGTGCATCATACATGGGTGCCCCATGCCCATCATAACTCGACCTCCTATGAGGTTCATACCCAGGTGCCCTCTGTCCATCCTGCCTAAGTCCACTCTGCGACTCATACCCAGCAGCAGCTACTCCTCTGTGTCCAGGTCCACCAATACCTCTCTGTAGATCGTAACCAGGCCCTGCAGGTCCTTTTGGAGTATCATAACTAGGAGCTCTCAACCCATCATAAGAAGCCCTGGGAAGAGGAGGAGCATGTCCAGGTCCAGATTGCACTCCAGTAGGGGGAGTAGCTCCAGAACCGACACCACCACTACCACTTGCAGCAGCATCAGCACCAGTACCACCACTGCTAGCTCCTACTGAAAGCGGGCCCCGACCCTGCAACCATGAGCAAAAGGATTTGATTGGGCTAAACAATGAATGGAGGAGTTGCTTTCCAAGATCACCTCCACTTTGCTTACAAATACCATGAGAAGCCTACAATGTCAGTAGCTATTCTCATTTTCTCTTAGCTGTACTGCATTTTTGCTAAGCAGCTAAGCAACTAAAATATCCAGAGTTGCCCACAACCTAAAATTACTAATCTTTAATCACCAAGAAAAAGATACATCTTGCAAACAGCATTCCTAAAAAAATATGTTAATCTTAAAACTAAAGAACAAACTGACAATCGACATCCACTGTTAGCACAAGGCTTTTCAAATGGTGAGGATATCAAAAGGAAGAGTAGCAATAGCAATCACCAAACTCAAATGTAAAGACACCATAAAGTTGAAAATTTCAAGAATTGGAATGTGCTGAAGCACAAGAAAATTATTCCTTCAAATTTCATATGATAATGATTCTTGTTAGATCTTCAAGAAGAAGAACAAGAAGATGAAGAAAATTACCAAGACTATGCCAAAGTAAATGTGCGAAAAAGAAGTAAACCTGAGAGATGCCAAATCCATTGCTGTAAGGATTTTGAACAGCATAATTCCCAGAAGCATCGTTTTCATTGTATCCAGTATGGCCCCCATATTGCCCACCTGCATTTATCAATTTGTGAGTTATCTAAAAGCAGAGTATTTTGCAAGAGCAGAAATCTAAATAAGAACAGCATTCCATCTAAATGATTCTAATACCAGTCAGTCTGTCAAAGTTGGAAGTATTAGTTAACTCGGCTCTGAGCTTTTCCACCTCTCTGGCCATTGTTACATAGTTCTTCTCCATCAATTGAAGAGATTCAAGGTGATCGTTGTATAGTTTCTTCTCATAGTCATATGTAGCTCTGTATTGACCAAAACAGAGAATATAACATTCCCCACCTTGAAAACCAAAAATTAACAAATATTTGCAAATAAACATGAAGGTGAAAAAGGATTGTGTATCAAGTCCATATTTGCATCTAACTAGCTCCTCAGGGAAAAAATAAATAAATAAATAAATCCATTGTTAGTATCTTCAACTTGTTTTGAAATGCAAAATCAATATCCCATCAAGTGTACATCAGAAGAAGCAATTATATATACGTGCAATAAGAAGTAATATGTGGTAGAATGATCATTTCACAATTCCAGAATACAATGAGATCATATTCCTTCTAGTTGTTCGGATCTGTGAACTGTGTAGAAGAAGGTGAAAAGGGCAGAATAATATACCTGCAATGTTGATACTCTTGTCTTAGACCATCTAGCTCAGAAAACAGAAAAGGAATTTGCTGCAAATCAGAGTGAGCCCTTTGAAGCTCTTGAGTTAGCTGCTGCACTTTAGAAATAAGATCCTGCCTTACAGCAACCAAGCTCTGTGCTTCAGCTCGAGCCTGCTGCAACTCCATTTTAATGGGTTGTGCAGCTTGTAGTTCAGCCTCAATCCTGTTAATTTTATCCAAAAGACCCCTTGTCTGCTGCTCCCTTTCCAACTTCATTTCTTCTATGTGTCCCTGCAACATTTGTAGTTCATGCTGAGCTGCAGCAAGTTCCTGTCTTAGCGTTACATGAGTAGCAGCAAGCCTCTGGTTTTCAGTTACAAGTTTTTGCATGTCAACATGTTGGGCAGCAAGCTTCTGTTCCATAACTTCTGAAGGAGGCAACATATCGTAAGGAGGAAAACCACCAGGTAGAGGATGGATTGGACCACCAGGCAAAGGACGTATTGGGGGCCCATAAGAGTCAGGATGCACCATGCCAGGGCCTGGAAGAGGCCGTCGCAGGTGAGGGTGGGGAGGTGGGATTCGACCTTTGCTTCCCATTGAGTTTTGAACTTGAACTGCCATGACAGTAAAGGTTGCATTTAAGTAGCTATTACTTTTCCCTCTTCATTTCTTTCGATAAATCATATACTTCTACCCCCACAAAAATTCCATATTTCTCATAATGAATCAATTGTAGCAATTCTAATCCCATTCCAACATATACATTGCATCAAAAGGTATTTGATTATGGAAAGATTACCGCACGTGCACAGGAATTTACGAAATTTTTCTAGAAAATTCTGACTATGCAAACACAAAACAAAACTATTTTTATCTCAAATCTAAATTTCGAAACCCTAGAACTCTACCAACTTCAAATAAAATGCCAGGCGCCGTCAGTAGAGATTGAGGAAGATTGACAGAAGATATAGACAAATAACAGAAGAAATATATGACACTCCGAATATGAGTAACTGAATTACGTGCTCGTACTAGTTAAAGAAAAATGAGAGAATTATACCGCCGGTAGACTTCCTAGAGCCCTGATTGGAGCTCGCGGTATTTTGGCTTCGAACCCTTTCAACAGAGGAGGAGTCGGCCGGTCACCGGTGTTGATGGTGGTCGAAGGTTGTGAGGGTCCAGGGAGCTTTGGCAGGGTTAAATGCTAGGGCTTTTGTATGTTTTTAACCATTTATTTGTATGTCTTCTTTTTAAGTTTTTGTTTTCTTTTTCTTTTTAATTATTTTTTTCCTAGCAATTCTATTGATCCTAAAAAATATGTTTATTTTCTTCCTCTTTAAGAATTTTAATTTTGTGTGACAGAGTGATGGTAGGATCTTACATTGTGCATTTAAGGACAAAATTTCCAAAGTTCTCTTTCATTGGCCTACCCCTACATATTAAAGGTGTAAGTGGGAATGAATTAACTTGGAATGAGTTTTGTAAAAAATTATTCCACTATTCCCTTTTATCTGTCCATTTTAATTAAGATGTTTGTCTCAATTTATCTGTCTCATTAGTAAATTAAGACGATATTAATTGTTATTTTTTCACAAATATTCATTTTTAATACAATAAGTATTGTGTACTTGTAATGAGGAATAAAAGTAAATTAAATATGCTTACCACACATAAAATTTTAGAATTTGATTATTCCTTAATAATATTAAGAAAGAGATTCTTTGAGGATAAAATAGAAAATATTAATTAATTAATTGAAAAACTTATATTTTCTTAAAACTTGTGAATCGATTAAAATAAACAAATAAAATGGGACGGATGGAGTATTAAATATGTGGGGTTTTGTGGGTTCAAAGAGAGCGAGAGTATAATGGTTTGTGAGTAGATGGAGTTTTTAGAGAATAAAAATTATATAAAATAATAATATATTTAAATTAAAGTAAATTTTAGTTTGAAATGAAAATGAAAAATCTTTACCTAAATATAACTTAAATAAATTATTTTTTTAAATATGAAAGATTATAATTTTATAAAATGAAAGGACTTTTAGGGAATAGGGATGTATTTGTGTACTAAATTTTTTTTTAAAGAATATTATTTTAAATTTTTAAATAAAAATAAATTTAATGTAAATAAATTTTATTTGTAAGATCTTAAAATTTTTATTATTTAATCAAATTAAATTGTAATATTAATTTTTATATTCATAAATTTTTAATAAAATTTAAAATCATATTCAAAATAAAAAAAAAATCTTAAAATAAAGTAGCTATGTTTATTATTCTCTACATCATGAATATTCTCCTATACTTTTGGGCTGTTTAAAATACGGCTCTTGACCGATTTTAATGCAAGAGTTTCTCAAGTAAAAACCTTTTTACCATAATTTTTATCTCTAAAAATTACCATAATCCCACAACATATTGTTTTGATACCCTTCATATTTGAGACAAAGCCCCATAATGCAGAAACTTAATACCTTACTATTATCTTGTTACATTTATATCTTTTAATATATTATATTACTCCTATTTTAAAATAATTATCACTTTCAAATTTTTTTTGTATTTCAAGTTATTTATTATTTCACAAAATTAATAGTATACTTATTATTATTTTTTAATTATACTAGTATCATTTATTATTCTACTAAACTATCATGTTAATTAATTTTATAAATTTTAATAAAAAATAATATGATTTTTTTAAATACAATTTTTCTAATTTATATAATTTATATTACAACGGCAATCATTTTGAACCGTAAGGAGTCCTCTCTCAACATACACACACCAGATCAAACACTTCCACATGAATAGGATAGGATGACTGCTAGCTTTTGATCCAGGTTTTTATGATTTACCCTCAAAAAACAAAAGCACATGAAACTCCTGGTAAAAACCAAAATCAAAATGGTGCCTTTATATGCACAAATAATGCCACAACAAAGAATGAAAAATAACCAGTACATTTTCTCAAAACTCTTCTGCAGTTTCTACCAATTTGTATCTAGTCGATTTGTTCCTTCTATAAAATCCCAGAACCATGGACAACTTGCGATGTAGTTGTTCTGCATAGCTTCTGCTTCTTGAGAAGCATAAAAAACACGGCTTCTTCAGAATTCGGCACAGAATATCACTGTTGGTGGTGCCAATCTAGGAACTGGTTGGCTAACGGGCAACAGAATCTCTCAACTTCCATGTTTCCAAAGGATTCTCAGCCAAAAGATTCTGCTACAAATGAGTAAAAATAAGAGCAAACTGCCAGCATAATGCCATCCAGATGTGTCCTCCATTAAACTTGCTTCCCTATAGCTTGGAGAAATCATAGCACAACAAGAGTTAGCACCAGAACAGGTCTATCAATCCTCCTCAAACAAATTATTTTGGCTATACTGACAAAAAGTAAATCAATGAAATTTTTTTTCCATATCTCAAAAGGGGTAAGGACAGGAAGAGTTTGTCTTAGCATCTCAGGCCTTAGTCTATTATGTTTCTTAGGAATAGAGAATGCCCAGAGAGAGGAGATCATATGTGCAATTTATAACTGTTTGAATTGAAGTGGTGCCTATGCTTTCCAGGAAATGTACATTGCACACTTTTGTTATTGCAAGAGAAAAGCCCATCCAATTGAAGAAATTTCCCAATTTTAGGTATAACATGATAAACAGCCAGTTATTGACAAGGGCCTTTCAAGATTACAATACAACATTATCACACTTTTTGTTCATCTGCCTATGCATAATAAACAACCATTTATTGACAAAATCCCCTCAAGATTGCAATACAACATTATCAAAGTGCGATTTTTCATCTGCCTAAGCATAATAAAAACAATAAATAAACCAACAATACAACATGGTAAAAAGTGTACCTATCAGCTTAGGGTTTGATAGCCCAATGGCCCTCCCTCTCCATCCTGTCTTGTATCACTCCTTGCAATTAGAGGAGGCATCCAAGGGAACAGTTTTCCAAGCTCCCTGCCAATCGAAGTACGATTCAATTGCCTATCATTAATCCCAAATTTCGCTCTTTCTATTGCTTCCATTACATCCTCCCTTGAGACATATTCAGCCCCTGTGCATCAAGAAAGCATGACAAACAAATTTAGTAAATTCAACTAAAGATTTTAAACATCTGATCCTGATAAATAAATTAGCAATTAAATTTCAGTTTCCTATTGCAATGCAAATTCCTAAATGAGAGAAACTGATTGCAAGTTTACATATGAAAGTGGATAACATAAGTACTAGAAAGCATCATGAGGTCCAGCAGTGTAGCACATTCTCTGCCAGTCGAGAAACCCTTGAGTTTCCCCTTGAAGCAAGAAGCCTGGAAATCTAATCATTTCCTTCTGAGCTCCTCATAAATGAACACCAACCAGTGACCATAGTTAGAGTTCCTGTGGCCAAAATGGTATAAAAGCAATTGACAGCAAAGGAACAGAGCAAGCATTCCAACTAGACAGACTAAGCCACAGGCTTATGGTTGAGGGAAAGATGTGCCAGGAGGCACACATGCCTACCCATCCCTGCTGGCTAGAAGTCAAAACGCTGGGTCCCCTGGTCACCAAGCCAGGGCCCCACAAAAGGATAGTGCATCAAACACTCAAAATCAGACAATTGTTACCTCTTGAGCCCATGTTATTCCCCATTTGGAAGACCAGAAAGATCTCTAGCGATGGTAGTGATTATTGAATTTAATCTCACAACAAACATTCTTTAACTAATTGAATATTAAGTATTGGAGAGCAGGCAATCAAAATTGATTTGTCAATGCAACATATCCTAAACTAACCTCTGCGAGCAGCAAGCAAAGCAGCTTCATTTACAATGTTTGCAAGATCAGCACCTACAAAGCCATGGGTAAGAGATGCAACTAGGTTGCAGATAAGGGCCACATCTTCCTCTAGGGGAACTTCTCTAAAATGTATGGCCAAAATCTTTTTTCTTCCAGCTTCATCTGGTTCACCCACGAAAACTTTCCTTGAGAAGCGGCCAGGACGGCAAAGAGCTTGATCCAAGGCTTCTGGTCTATTAGTCGCAGCAATAACCACAACATTTGCATCCGACTCAAAGCCATCCATTTCAGTTAGCAACTATAGAATTTTAGAAACTGGTAAAAGTTAGAAATGGCAGTTAGAGGTTAAAGAATTTTAAGAAAAATATTTAATAGCATAAAGGAATATTCAAGTCTATGTTGAACTAAAGGAGTACACTGTGTGCATATTGCCTTTGCTAAACCATGCAATGGAAGAAACCTTGTTCATTTTATGTTTCTGTCCAGTATTTGGGGGTACAGGAATCTAAAAATCAACATGTCAGAAGCATAGACTCAATAATAAAAATCTCGAGAAAAAGCTAGCATTCACGGAGCTCGAGGAAGTGAATTTCATTTTCATCATTATTTTCATATTGGAGACCGTACAGGCAAACTAAGCGAAGAAGGAGTACTAAATGACATCTTGAACCGCTTAAGGATCTCCTTGAAAGAGTGTTCCTTGGTCTGAATGCTACCAATAGATTTTTTTTTTTCTCTTTTACAATGATTATCCATTCAAGAAGGCATAAGATTTCCATCCTCTCACTTTATAAAAGTATTCTACTACCTGCCATTAATGTTAATAATGTCATCAGTGTGCATCAATTAGACCATTTTCTGAAATTCATACATCGCATCCATGCAATATTTCCTAGTAGAAGATGGTAGAAAATACCTGAAATATGTATAAGGTACTGCCAGTCCTGAATTAAGTAGACTGTAGAAGCATACAGCCTGAAAGAAAATGCTATTGGAATGTTTCAGACCAAAAGGAAACAATACCTGGTTAAGTGTCTGATCTCTTTCATCATTGAAACTTCTTCCACGCTTCCCTCCAACAGCATCAAGCTCATCAATGAAAATTATGGATGGTGCATTCTTCCTTGCAACACTGAAAAGGTCTCGAATGCGAGCTGCCCCTCTCCCAACAAATAACTCCACAAATTCACTGGCAGAAACTGAAAAGAATGGAACTCCTGCTTCTCCAGCCACTGCACGGGCTAGTAATGTTTTTCCCGTTCCTGGAGGTCCCACAAGTAGCACACCTCTAGGCAATTTGGCTCCTAGTTTACTATAATTTATTGCTCCTTGCAAGCATGAAACTATCTGAAAAGTAGAAACAAAGTGCATGAGCATCGTGACAGATGAACAAGATGATAAATGGATATCAAGTGGCATGCAACAGCATGATGCAAGACAAAATATCCAATTGCAATATGTCCAGTATCCCGGCAAGTCAAGAATGTTTCCAGAATCTTTTTCATTTTCGAACTATAAAATCCTTTGTGTTTTACTGTGAACAAGATAAAGAAAACTATGTGCTTTTCAAACTGTTTTGTCAAAATCTCCATGATATGGCCTGTATCCTCAAAGCTGGCAATATATCTACTGAATTACATATAGGAAAAATACCAATGAAGAAAAGCAGAGGTATTTCACTCCCAGGAAACCACACCCGTCATGACTCTTATTGAAAAAACAAGAAAGAACCAGCTTATCCAAATAATCAAAAATGAAAGAAAAAACCATCTCCTTATCATACTTTAATGCACGAAGCATGATTAAATTATTATAACACAAAATATTTGTAGAATAGTAAACCAAAATAAACCATAATTAATGAGTATAAATTAGCAATTCAATTTAATCTACTTCTCAGGACTTAGTCGTGTTGATTTGTGCTATAACCAGGTAGTCTTTTCCAATTTAAGAAACAAGAAATGTCTTCCACAACTGTGGAAGAAAAACAAGAGCTTTCAGGGCATGGTACTGCCAGCGTACAAGCTTCTTACAGTGGCCCCCAACAATAGTTGTTGTAGCTATTGGTCACTTATCAAAAACCCAAAAGAAGGAATTATCAGCAATACTATTTCTTCATTGATAGGGCTTACCTCCATAAGCTCTGTTTTTGCAGTATCCACACCCGCCACATCATCAAAGTGTATCAACTGATTACTTGATCTTCGTTTTCTAGCTGGACTATTGGCAGAAGAAAGCTGACGATATAGAAGCCACATAAGAGGAGTCAAGGGAATCCATAAAGTTAACACTGTAATCAACAAACTCCTTATTGATGAAAGTGCTGATTGAGGGGCTGAGCCATAAGAAGTTCCTTTTTCCCTCATAAGAGTAAGAAGATATCCTTCATCATGATCGATCTTCCTTGTGGAAAACTGCCATGCACGGATAGAAGCTCGACCTTCTGACATTTTAGCTGGCAAACTCCCACCCACTTGACCATTAGTGACAACACCATTGTTGACAATGCCATCGGACACGCTCTTACCAGAGACTGAGACTTCACCTTCTGATGTTTTAGTATGCTTGGTTGTCCATGAGTTTGTATTGTAGTATATACGACGAGTACCCTCCTCAAACAGAACTTTTGTCACCATTCCACTATGAAGACTAGCAATCAAGTCTGAATAAGGTACACCTTTT
Source organism: Voacanga thouarsii (assembly GCA_026120185.1). Classification (NCBI taxonomy): domain Eukaryota; kingdom Viridiplantae; phylum Streptophyta; class Magnoliopsida; order Gentianales; family Apocynaceae; genus Voacanga; species Voacanga thouarsii. The sequence goes on from JANUWF010001017.1 coordinate 10,949,491, forward strand.
GGTGATGGTATTGCAGTCAGTTTCAGAAACAAAAGGCAGAGCCCAAAAACAATTGACATACAAGTAGTAAGGGTCACTCTTTTGGAATTCTTGCGCAGAAACGTTGCAAGGCCATTTTTTATCGACCTTATTGGAAACTTTTTCAACCTTCTCGAGAATAAACGGAACCTTGGTCTCAATCTTAGAGAAAACTTCCTTCTAGTAACATAATTTTTTCCTTTCCCCAAGTGGGATTCTACATTCCCCTTCTCATTGACCAGAGATTTAATCTTACTGCTATACACCAATACCCTATGTGAAGTTTTGCAGAAACTGTAGCTCACACCCAATAAAGGCAGAGAAACTGAACGGTAGAAGGACTTAGACAATGAGCAAGTTATACTGTGATACCTCCTCAAAGAATTAGATTTTCCAAAATTAAGTTCCAATTTATCTAGAGCAATCAATAATCCACCATTTGAAACAAGAGGAAAAGATGCCATCTTTCTGCTACCATAAGCACTAATCTTCCATAACCCAATTCAAGAATTTCCAAGAATCACACTTTGCAGGAGCTATAAAAGAATGACTACCTTGCCAAGCGAGCAGTTAAAATTTCAGAAATTTCTTTCTTCAGCAACTTCTTTGGTAATAGGAAGAAAATAAGAGCAAGCAATCTTTGCAAAAATATCTTCTTTGCTGCAGCAACGCTATCAGAGTTTATATGACCATATCCACAAAGTGCAGCCCTGTGAAACCTTCTTTTGAGAGGGAGCACCGTGAATTGTTAACTTTTAATCTCATTCTCTCTCAGGTAGCACTCTGTCAGAGAGAGAGGCAAAAGATACTGTGCTGTTTGGCGTTGGGCCTCCGGCACGAGTTACCGGCATATAGTGGAAGTCGTAGAAAGTTGTGCGTTTTCAAGTTGATTTAATTCCCCTTACTGTTTCAAGTTAATTCCAAATTGCCTCCCCAAATTTGTGGGACTCTTTCTCGATCCTTGAAAAGTTAATCCTTCAATTGCACCTCCAAAATTTTCAAGATGTGCTGCAACCAATCCCTTAGATAGCCAAATGTGAGTAGAATCATTAAAGTGAAATTTGAAAAAAAAAACTTAATAATTAATAATACTCCTTTTAAAACTGAAATGTTTACATTGATTTTGTATAAAATTTTACCAATTGATTATATTCAAAATCCATACTGGAGGCTAAACCTAGATGTAATTGAAAAGAAATTAAATTGAGATGAGATTATTTAATATGATAAAAAAATTTATTAAGTATGTGATGTTAAGTGGAATCCAAATAAATAATATGATGTATTGTGGGTATATAATAAATTTCGAAAAGTGAAAGTAGGTAAAATAATAATATATTTAAAATAAAATAAAATATTTATTTATAATGGATTTATAAAAATCCTTCTCCAAGCAAAGCGAAGGATGTATTTGAATTGAGATTCAATTCAATTTAAATATATAATTTAATTAAAATAAATTTAATTTAAATAATTTTTATTTTTAAAATAATCATATATTTTATCTTTAGCTCTATTTCAACCTTATTTTGACCTTACTTTAATCCACATTTTTTAAAAGTTTTTTTAACAAAAGAAAAAAAACTAAAAGGGAAAAAAAGAGAAAAAAAAAAAGGTAACATTCATCTTCCGCCCTGTCAAAAGAAAAATTCACCGATGGCGTCCCCAAACTATTTTAGTTTGGTCCCTAATATTTGTTTATCAATTTTTTCATCTCTAAACTATTTTCGTTTTGCTAATTTGGTCTTCCCGAGTAGTTTTCTAGATGGTTTTCGTTGACCTTCATATTTTTTTAGAGATAAAAGTTAAAATCTATTTCTTTCCCTCCAAAACACATTTGGTCATGTGTGTGTGGGTGGGGAGGCAGGGGGTTCATACTTTTCATTTTCATTTTTCTCCAAAACAATTGCTCAGTTTCTCTATGAATCTTCGAAGAAACCTAATTACAAACCTAACTAGCCATAAGGACTCTCCATTGCCGGTGGAATGGCAGAAGGATTGGCAATCCTACATCATGTGGCCATTATTCACCTTGACATTTCTTTAGTTAATGTCCTTATTTATTTTAATTATTACCCTTTGGTTGGTGAAGTGGATATATCAAAGCTCCTATATCCATTTAGAGGGACAGCAAGTACTAGTGCTGTTGCTGGCTCATTTGGATATATTCTCCCTGGTAATTCCTTGTTTTTGCTTTTTCTACGAATCTACTTTTTGAGATCTTTTTATTTTCTAATATCTAAATATTTTCCTTTTTACTTCTGAATAGAATGTATATACGATGCAAGTTACAGCACTTGGAAATATTTATAGTTATGAAATTGTGTTGCTTGATATACTTACAATGCGATGTTGAACATTTTCGCATAGAAGGTGTAAAACAAATATTGGTCATTCTAGAAAAACATTTGTCAAATTTTTTTACTGAATTCCTATATTCTAGATAGATTCAGAATTTAATTGAATAGATGTATCTAGGGGTAATTCACTTTAGAATCGATTACTTGTTGATGAGGAATTTGGTAAGGGAATATACTTGGTGAACGCTTGCAAGAGGTGAAACACTAGAGCAGATACTTGATGCAAGGCTTAGCACTATCTCTTTTCGTTAGAGAAAGGAAATGCTTGTCGCACTAAAAGTTGCATTACTTTACACTAGTATTAGCAAGTGGGTCGGTTTGGCTTGCCGGCTGAACTGGTCACATTGTAGCGGCTTAGTCTTGGGGTGCGGGCTAGTCCGGGCTAGGGATTAAAATTCCTAGCTTGCCTAGGCTCACGGCCCGCCCGAGACCCAGTGGGTTGGCCTACCTTAAAGAGTATTCTTTTTTTTTTTTTTTGGCCCCTCACCTCAATGGTCAAGAAACTTTTTTTTTTTTTTACTTTTGGACCCCCAATGACTATATTTTCTCCTTAACCTCCAAAACTCTAAAAATATCCCCTAATTCATCCAAAAACTCACTAAACACTCTCTAATTCTCTCAAATTCTCTCCAACTCTCTTATTTTCATTCCTGTTTCTCTCATAATTCCCAAATCTCTTCATTTCCTCTACAAAAGTGTTAGAATATAATTTATTTTTTTATATTTTTTTCAATTCTTCAAACAAAATTTTCATATTTTGAAATATTATTGAGTAGCGGAATAGTGAATAATTCAAGTCTTGAAGAAGATAAGAAGAAAAGCTCTACAAAGTGTTATTGTTCTTGACCATCAATTAGTTAGTATTTTTTAATATTACATTCTTATTTTTTAGTTTTATTAATTGCTTATTTGTTTTAGTTAGTTTTTAAGTTAATTTATATTTTTTAACTCTCTTATTTCATTATTTGTTAATATTTTATCTTATTTTTTAAAATTTTTATTTGAATTTTAATTAATTGTTTTTGTTTAGATATAATAGATCAAAATCAATATCATTACTTTCATCGAGTTAAGTGGAGGAGAAAAAAAAAAAGAAGGAGAAAGGATAGGCCCGGACCACATTAGCATGGAACCGCCCAGCACGACCCACGGACTGGTCCTTTGGGCCTGACCCAACACGATCCAAAACCATACAGGCTGACTCACATGCCTATGCTACTCTACACAGATAGTACACCTACAAAACAACTTAAGATGAAGAAGGTAGTTGAAATGTTTCAAAGAATAACAAAATAATTGTTCTGGAGCTTCATTCATCTTGCTCGTTTAAAATGTTTATTGTTATAAAATTTGGGTAGTGTTAGAATAAAATCTACACACTACACACTAATAAACCTCTAACTATTCTTTGCACAAGAATTTATCTATTTCTTTTCTCTCACAATTTTCTCTAATATTTATTTCACTAATATTTATTTCACAAAATAATGGTGTATTACAAGCTTAGAGAATAACTCTATTTATAGAGCTCTAATTAGTGGAATACATCACGGCATATATCATCTTCTACTAATCTTAATTAATGGTGTCTCCACTAAATGGTGGACATCCATAAAAATCTTATCTAATAATTCACATAAATCCATAATTAGTGGAGTCTCCACTAATTAATGGAGCTTCTAATAATTTTAAGATATTCATAACACTCTTCCTTGGATATCCATCCATTACATAAAGAATATGTCTCGTTAAAACCTTACTAGATAAAAACCCATTGGGAAAAAAATCTAGTGAAGGGAAAATAGTACACTATTCTATATGTCTGTTTATTACTCCCCCTGATGAGATGATTCATTTAAATTTTTAAACCGACGCATACCGATTTTATATCTCAACTCTCAAATGTTGCAGTCGGTAAAGTCTTTGTGAAAATATTTACGAGATTGTCACATGACCGAATTTGTAGCACATCAATTTCACATTTCTTTTGGAGTTTGGTGACCTATGTTGTGTCCGATCTCCTTTAATATATCCTCCTCGTAATTGTGTTATGCAAGCTGCATTATCTTCATAAATAGGAGTTGGAATATCTCTGATATATGCACAACTTTATTGGATATAATGAATCATTCTCTACTTACTTCATGAATGGCTGTAATTTCAGCATAACTTGAAGAAGTAGCTACTTGGAGATATCATAGGACTTGTTTAATTACATTCTAATGTCGTCGTGTTGGTGAAGAACTAAATCTTGTTAATAAATTGACAGCAAAGACAATATCAGGTTGTGTATTGTTAGCAAGATACATCAATACACTAATTGCACTGAGATATGATATTTCAGGACCAAAAAGTTCTTCATCCTCTTCTTGAGGTTGGAAAAAATCTTTATTCACATCTAATGATCGGACGATCATTGAAATACTCAATGGATGTGCTTTATCCATGCCAAATCTTTTTAGAACTTTTGCTGTATATGTTGAATAAATGTTCTACTTGCCAAATGTTCAATTTGTAAACCAAGGCAAAGTGTAATTTTACAACTATCCTTGATGTCGAATAATCAATTGTTTCTTGGAGCTCTTCAGGAGTTCCAATAAGATTAATATCATCAACATATATAGCTAATATCATAAATTTAGAATCAGATTTCTTAATAAAAACATATGGATATACCTGGTCATTTTTAAATCTCGTTTTCAATCACTATTTACTAAGATGATTGAACCACGTACGCCCAAATGACTTCAGGCCATATAATGATTTCTGCAATTTGATAGAGTAATTTTCACGAGGATAGTGTTTATATGTTGTAGGCATATGAAATCATTTGGGGATTTTTATGTAAATATCATTTTCTAAATTTTCATACAAGTAAGTTGTGACAACATATAATAGGCACATATCTATCTTTTCATGTACTGCCAAACTGATAAGATATCGGAGTGTAATAGCATCAACAATAGGAGAATAAATTTCATCATAATCAATATATGGTCTTTGTGAAAAATCATAGGCTACTAACCGTACTTTATATCGTACGATTTCATTCTTTTTATTGCGCTTTCGTACAAATATCAATTTGTAGCCAACAGGTTTTACACCTTCTGGAATTCGGATTCCTGGTCCGAAAACTTCACGTTTTATCAGTGCATTTAACTCCGATTGAATCGCATATTTCCATTGTAGCCAATCTTTTTTATGCTGATATTCATCAACTGGTATTAGTTCAGGATCATCACTATCCTGTGTAATATCAAGAGATATATTGTATGCAAATATATTATTAATAATAGTTTCTATCTGATTCCAACTTCTATCGGAAGTGGTATAATTGATAGAAATTTCAGTGTTCCTTTCATCAACTTTTGGTTCTTTGTCATCAGTTTTCTATTGGTATTTATCATTCTCTTCTTTAATATAATCTTTTAGATCAGTTAATCCTCTTTTCTTTCGAGGATTTTTATCTTTGGACCCAAGAGGTCGGCCACGCTTCTGGCGTGCTTTTGACTCAGCAGCTATATGTGTAATTTTTTGTTCTGTTGGAACTTCAATTCGAATATGAGCATTTATAGCTGGAATATGCGATTTTGTAACTCTTCTGAAGTCAACAAAAGCGTCTGTCATTTGATTTGCAATGCTTTGCAAATGAATTATCTTTTGAACTTCAAGTTCACATGCACTTGTGCGTGGATCAAGATAATTTAATGATGTTGTCCAAGCAATATTCTTTTTATAGCTGTTTTTGTTCTCCCCCTAATTTAGGGAATAATAATTCATCAAAATGACAATCAACAAATCTTGCTATGAATACATCTTCTGTCAGGGGTTCAACATACCTAATAATAGAGGGAGAGTTATATCCAACGTATATCTCATTTCTTTTTTGATGACCCATCTTTATACGTTGGTTTGGTGTAATTGGAATATATAAGTATACCCAAAAATTCTTAAATGAGCAATATTTGGTTCTAACCCAAAAGTCAATTGCAAATGAGATAATTTATAATAACTAGCTGGCCTTATGCGTACAAGTGCTGCAACATGTAAAATAACATGTCCCCAGACAGATATTGGGAGATTTGTTTTCATTAATAATGGTCTAGCAATTAATTGTAATCGTTTAATCAAAGATTCAGTAAGACCATTTTGTGTATGAACATGAGTTACATGATGTTCAACATTAATCCCAATTGACATGCAATATGCATCAAAAGCACGTGATGAAAATTCACCAACATTATCCAAATGGATATTTTTAATGTGATGGTCAAGAAATTGTGCTCGTAATTTAATTATTTGAGCAAGTAATCTCATAAACGCCAGGTTGCAAGTAGATATTAAACATACATGTGACCATCGGGATGATGCATCAATCAAGACCATAAAATATTTGAACGGTCCATATGGTGGATCAATAGATCCACAAATATCTTCGTGAATTCGTTCGAGAAATGTAGGACTTTCAACTCCTACTTTTATTGGTGATGGTTTAACAATTAATTTTCCTAGGAAACATGCAGTACATGCGAATTTTTTTTATGTCAATATCCTTTTATTTTTTAATGGATGACCATGTGTATTCTCAATGATTCTTCTCATCATGGTAGATCTCGGATGACCCAACCGGTCATGCCAAATGTTAAAAGTAATAGGATCAAGTAAACTTCAAATTTACGAGATGATAAATTTCAATTGTACGTATTTTTGTAAAATATAGGCCAGTAGAAAAAGACGATAGTTTTTCTAATATAGATTTCTTACTCAAATGAATTTGAGTAATATAAAGATACTCAATCCCATTTTCCTCATTTGTTTCAACATGATACCCATTTCTGCGGATATCTTTAAAACTCAATAAATTTCTTCTGAATTTTGAGGAAAATAGTGCATTATCAATAATAATTATTGTTCCTTCAGGCAACAATATACTAGTTCTTCGGAGTTTTCAATCACATTTATACTACCGTTTATCGTATAAATATTTATTTCTTTCATTTTGAGATTAGAAAAATATTTCTCATTTCTTAGTATGATGTGTGTAGTTCCACTATCAATAATGCATACATCATTATTAACAATAACTATCTGAACACAAATATATATATATATATATATATATATATATAAATATGCAAACGTAAATATTATTAGAATATAATAAAAATACAAAAATATCAAGGTGAGACTTTTAGTTCTTTTGGACACTGCCATCACCAATTAAATGGTCTATCCTACCATCTGAGTATTCAAAAAAATCCGATACATCTATATGTGTAATATTGATATTAAGATCTTCAGGATCAATATCATCAACTGCAGCATCATTTACTGGATGTTGAGAAAAATTTGCTTCCACATTTTTATTTTTCAATGAAGCTTGATACAATTCAACTAAATGCTTAGCCGTACGACAGGTACGTGACCAATGACCTTTTATGCCACATCTATAACATGTATCCTCATAATTTTCTTTCATTTATTTTTCTTTTCCGTTATGATCTTTTCTGTTCCACTTCAGGTGACCAGTATTTCTCATAGTTTGATTATGATTGTGATAATGAAAATATCGAGCGTGTCTACGACCATAACCACGACCACGACCACGACTATAACGATGGCTTCTATTCGAGCCAATAGCATTCACTTCTGGGAGTGCTGTTGAGCCAGTTGGTCTGGCTTCATGATTTCGCAATAATAACTCATTATTTTCCTCTGCAATGAGTATGGTAGTAATTAAATCTGTAAATTTAGTATACCATTTTTCTCGATATTGTTGCTGCAAGACAATATTCAAGGCATGAAAGGTGGAGAATGTCTTCTCCAGCATATCTTCATCAGTCACTTTTTCTCCGCATAATTTTAATTGAGATATAATTTTATACATTGTGGAGCTATATTCATTCACGATTTTAAAATCTTGCAACCTCATGTGCAACCATTCATACCGTGCAGTGGGTAGTACGACAATCTTCAGGTGGTCAAATCTTTTTTTTTTTTTAAATTTACCCACAGGACATATGGATCTTTTTCGATAAGATATTCCATTTTCAAATTTTCATCGAGATGACGACGAATAAAAATCAAAGCTTTAGCCTTGTGTTGTGCAGATGCACTATTATTTGCTTGAATAGTTTCACTAAGGCCTTCAGCATTTAGATGCATTTCTGCATCGAGGATCCATGACATATAATTTTTTTCAAAAATATCAAGGGTTACAAATTCGAGTTTAGCGAGGTTAGCCATAGAGATCAATAAATGCGTACCTGTCTTTTGGCTTTGGTAACGGTGACTTTGGTAACGGCAGAGACTCGTGCTTAGTCTTCTGACTTTTGTAACGGTAAAGACTCGTGCTGATAACGTGTTATAAAATTTGGGTAGTGTTAGAATAAAATTCACACACTACACACTAATAAAACTCTAACTATTCTTTACACAAGAATTTCTCTCTTTCTTTTCTCTCACAATTTTATCTAATCTTTTTTTCACAAAATAATGGTGTATTACAAGTTTAGAGAATAACTCTATTTATAGAGCTCTAATTAGTGGAATACATCATGGTATACATCATCCTCCACTAATCTTAATTAGTGGTGTCTCCACTAAATGGTGGACATCCATAAAAATCTTCTCTAATAATTCACATAAATCTATAATTACTGGAACCTCCACTAATTAATAAAGTTTCTAATAATTTTAAGATATTTATAACATTTATCCAATTGTTATTAAATTATGCTCAGGAGGTGGTGGCCCGTTTTGTATATTGTTAGGTTAACTTCTGTTTCATGCCAATCATACTCTCTCTTGTACCAAAGAGCTTACTAGAAACACAACTTTGTGATTTGTTGAAGAAGAAAAATGTAAAAGAAATAGAGAAAACGTAAAAATACAAAACTCCTTACGTAACTAGACGTGTCTTGAAAAAAAATAATATGAATTTTCACTTTTACCTCATAAAAATGGAAAGATTGACAGAAATTAGTTAGAAAGCTATTTGAAAGGATCAAGTTGATAAAATAAAAATAGTTTGAGAATGAAAAAAGTTAAAAATAAATATTAAAGATCAAAATGGCCAAATTAAAATAGTTTTTGGGAGCAAAACGGCAAATTTTCCCGACCGAAATAAGGTTCAGTGCCTGAAGTAGCATTTGCGTGCGCTGTGGAGCACGAATCTAACGTTCCAATTAGAGACTCATGGTGTGTGCAGCAGTGAAGCTTTTTTTTGAGCATTCATAACACCAGATTTCTCTGCAAAAAGCAGAATCCTATATTGCGCCGACACTCCTTTTCAAGCAGGAGATTTGGGTATTCGGAAATGGAGTACAGAAGAATTAAAGATCAGGTTTCAATTGTGTGCCCAATTTACTTGGCTTATGCATATCTCAGTTACTAGTTGTAAATCCCCCATAACTATTCATAACCCTGCTTATTTTTGGCGCAAAGTACATGTTTATTTAAATTGTCTTTTATTTGATGTTTTGAGGAAATGGGTTTGGTGTAAAATCTTGTTTTGGTTTATAAATGCTTAGTTCAGATTGTTTTTGCTATAAAAAATGTCTTTTTTGTAAGTAGTTTTCTCTCAATATACTAGTTTTGCAGTAATGTTTTCGAAGCTGCCTCTCAGATTTGATTAGTTCATTGCGAACAATTAGTGCTATAGAGTCCACCAGCAAAATTTGTCAATATTTTATGCTGATTTCTTGCTTCAATCTGGCTTCGTTACGTGACTGCAGTTCTCAATTGTGGTTTGTAAATCTTGTCATGGGCTCTCCTTTTGCTAAGTCAAGTAAATTGCAACTAAAATTGCAAGTAATTGAGGTGTGGGATTTCTTATTAGTATGCATTTTTTGCTTGCTTATGCGATAAACCGCAAACGCTCTTGCTACTTGCACAAACTTCATTTCTGTATTCATATTGTTTTCAGTATTTTCTACATCCCATTCATGGATTTAATCATTGTAGGACAAAAATGGGGAGGAAGTTAATGAAGACATTGAAAGCTTACATGGGAAACCTCTTTCGACAGGTGAGTTCTTTTAACTTCGAGCAGTCACAAAAGTTTGAAGTTGTGTCTGTTTTCTTCAGTTTCTACTTTGGAAATTTGACGCAATACTTTGCTATCACAGGCTCCATAAATAATGTCACTGCTTTGGGGGCTGGCTCAAGTGACCTTTTGCAGTGGAAACGCAAGTATGCATTATTTATTTCTTTCAAATCTCGTCCAGATTAGAACTTTGTGGGGGGAGAAATTCAGATTCAATTTAGTCTTACGTCTTTGTCTGATTAAATTAGGTCAATTGTAACTCTTGCACTGACTATACTCACAAGTTCCCAAGCAATACTCATTGTCTGGTCAAAGAGAGCAGGGAAGTATGAGTACAGTGTTACAACTGCAAATTTTCTGGTGAGGAATTCTACCCCCTTTTGCATGATCACCTCTTGAAGCCTTGTAGCTTGAGCACCTTGTTTTATTCTTCTTCTGTGTTCAGATATTCAGGGATTTGTCTTAATTTCTTCCAAACATGACATTTTGCTTCCATATGTGGGATAGGTAGAGGCTTTGAAGTGTGCACTATCACTTGCAGCCCTGGCGAGAATATGGAGAAATGAAGGCGTTACTGATGATAATAGGTTACTTTCTCTTCTATTCCTTGCCTTTCAGATAATTGGACACATGAGTTTCAAAAAAAAAAAAAAAAAAGATTTTTCACATCCAAAACATGGTGCTTCACAATGATAACCATTGAAGAATATAATGTTGGCTTTCTGATTGATATATTTTGAACTTTTCTGCATGTATTCATCTACCTGGAGAAAAGAAAATAGAGATTGAACTCATGAGTCTACCTTTTTTACATGGAGTAAATAATTTGCTCCTGAAAGTTTGCTATTTGTTGGGAAGGGGGGTGGGTTTGTATGAAATTCATTGAATACATTTTTGTAGTAACTTTTTTTGTTGTTAAAAGACGCCATGAGCCACAATTGTTGTTTAGGCATGTTCATAATTGTTTTCAATGAATGCAGATGTTTGTTTCTTGTTTTCATATTAGTCCTGCTATGGTTAGGTTGAGTACAACATTGGATGAAGTTAGCGTCTATCCCATTCCTGCATTTCTTTATCTCGTCAAGAATTTACTTCAGGTAGGTTTTGATATTTCATTGCTGGTTACATTTCATGTTCATTTTGGTGGTTACTAATGATTTCCGTTTGTTTATTGAAACATGTCTGTTTTTGCAGTATTACATCTTTGCATATGTAGATGCTCCTGGATATCAGATACTAAAGAATTTGAACATTATCAGCACTGGTATATTATATCGAATTATTCTGAAGAAGAAGTAAGTTCTTGCAAAATTTCAAGGGTACTATCAGAAATGAAAAGATTGGTTATATAAGCAAAATAACTTAGATGTATAGTTTGTTTATATATAAAAGTGCGTGCGTAATTATATATTTACTTGTAGTTTTGAATAATTCAATGGCATAATGATAATAATACTACTCTGGGAACAAAGGCAAAAAGTATATGCATCGCTTATCTTCATCTGACTTTTCCCTTTCCATACGCACTTCATCTTACATGATAGAATTTTGGGATATTGTATAACGCCTTTCTTTAATTTGTTTAAGGTTAAGCGAGATTCAGTGGGCCGCATTTGTTTTATTGTGTGCAGGGTGCACCACTGCACAACTTAATCCGAGGTGAGGGCAAAAAACACTTTCTCTTGAGTTGAATATGATAAAAATAGCTTAAGCTGTTGTTTAATCATTTAAATGGCATGCTGAAAATGTCTGCATTGAGCTACTTATGATCCTATGTTTGTCATAGCTTGTAAATAAATGAAATTCTTGAATCACTTATCTGCTAAATTTAAAGTTGCAGTTATGTGTAAGAGGCGGAAATGTACTTTTCTTTCTTATTCCTCTCCTTTCCCACCATCGATTCTTTTGAAGTCTTAATTATCCTTCTTTCTTTGCCTTGTTCTTACAGAGTGATGTTTTTTATGCAGTTCTGACCACGTTCTTCAGACTCCTTTTCAAGGTTGGCTGATGGCAATTGTATGTTGCTTACAGCATAATACCATTATTTGAATAAAGCAGTGGAATCTTTAGATGATTATACTTGTTTGTATGACCATCCATTGTTCTTTTCAGGTCATGGCTCTTCTTAGTGGCTTCGCTGGAGTATACACAGAGGTATACATTTATCATGCACTTCACCACATGTTAATGCAGTTCATTCCGTGAGGACGGAATTTTTTATGTGAGGGTCGAGTAGAAACAGCAATAAGAGTTGGTTTGGGTTGGATCTTATATTTCAAATTTAGATTTTAAGATGAGTTTTGAGTAATTAAGTTTAAAACCGTCTTGGTCAATTTAAGAGCAATTTGCATTACTTTTCCTTCTTTCATATGTGTTTGTAACCATGAAAAGATGCTTGATAAAGGGAAACTAGTTTAGCTAAGTCTTTCTAGTTTCTATTTCTTTTTTGCTTCTCTCTACAGCTCACACATCTCTTCTTCCATCTAATTCCTCCTTTTTTATCTTTCTTGTTTCTTCTGTTCTGTTCATCTAGGCCCTGCCATTACCCTTTTCTCTCTTTCTTCTGTTTTCTTTCTTCCTCTCTGCGTATCCCTTACCTTGATAATCTGAATTTTCTCTTTCCTTTCTCTGTCTTCGGTTTACTCCACAAGCCAACGCTGCAGCTGAAACTGGATCCTCCTCTTCTTCTCCAATTGTGATCACTGCCCTCATCCTGTCTGTCTTTTCTTCCAACAATTGCTGCTGCTACTGGTCCCAAGCAACCCTTTGCTCTCTTCTATCCCAATTCTTAATTCTTGAAGTTGAGGTGTTATCTGTTCAGGATCGGAAGACCTTTGATCCCATTTTGGTGAGAACTTCTGAAATTGGTCAAAGTTCATTGATCCCACGATGGTAGAGCAGAGAAATACTTCAACAGTGGTCACAAGATGTATTTTGATCAATTATTATTTATATGTTTGAATTTTTTTCTTAGTTGATGATTCTGGTTATTATTAATTTGGAGTGGGGGGTGAACTGGTGGGCTTGAAAATTTTGGTGCTGGTTTGGGGTGAAGAATAGAGTATTTTGGGTTTGGGGAGAACATTTTTCTACTAGAAATACAGTATTAATTTTGCAGGTCTGGAACAATAAAAAAGTCATGAGCAATTTTGGAAAACAATTGTAGTGATAAAAAACCTAAAACCAAAAGCCATCAAAACATGGCCTTGGATTCTTTTCGCACACTGGTGATGTTATGGTAACGAGAAATAAGATAATGAGGAATCAAATGAGGGACTAAATTTCATCCTGACGTTTGTTTTATTTTCTGCAGGCTATCATTAAAAAGCGGCCATCGAGGAACATCAATGTGCAGAATTTCTGGTTGTATGTCTTCGGAATGATCTTCAATGCCATTGCAATATGTGTTCAAGATTTTGATGCAGTTGTCAACAAGTAAGAATTGATCGTGCTTATTTTATCAGTTCTTGCACTGTTGTTAACCCATAGCAGATAATGCAGAAAATATGAAACTGTACAAAAGTTATGGCACGTAGATCAGTTTGCAATATGACCCCAAAACAGTGAAAGTTTCATTACCACAAATAGCTCTGATGTTTCTTGTTATACTTGCAGTGTCTGATATCCCTTCTGTTTTCCCCTCTTAGTTTATTTTTCTATCACAGCAGTCCTAAACTCAATCTTAGGTCTACGTTCTGACTAAAACTAGCATGTGCTATTTGTTGAAATGTCCAATTTGAAGTGTAATCGCGACATCACACATCATTCATTGAAAATATTTAAACAATTAAATGGAATTTAATGAACCAAAATTTCACATTACCTAATCCAATTCTGTAGCTGAGCACCTGTGCCCTTTGCATGCATGTAAACCCTCTCCTAGCTTGTTGTCCTCTGTGTGTGCGTGCTCTGAAACTTGAGTTTCACTTCTCAACTCTCGCCCAAACCTGAAATTATACAAGGCTACACAAGCATAACACTCTTTCACTTTAAATCGTTGATTTCTTATTACTTTCTTCTATTTATTCTTTAGGCCTTAAGTTCTTGACAACTTACTGAGATCCGAAATTTCTTCCAAGGAGGTCACTAATATACACTTAAAATTCCTCACTAATGTGCAAAATGGTGAGTGTATTTCCATTTCCAAAAGGCCCCGCCATAGACACATAGATTTACATAAATTTGCAAATAATTTGAAGCCAAAAGCTATATTCTTCATATCCAGTTTAAGCTTGCATTCTCAGAAATCACAATGTCCTTGTCATCTATTGGCATCTTTTCCTCTAGGTAAATACTTTATTTCTTGGTGTGTGATAAACATATAATGTACCATAGGCTATTCCTTCAACAGCTGAACTGGTGATGAGATATTTGCAATGAAGTGGATGCCCTGGGAGGGGAAAAGTAGCCAGATGCAAAAATTCTGAAGTAATTGGGTCTCTGTATAGAGACGCGCATGCTCCTTAATTTTGCAAGGGAGGGTATTTTCTACCTGATTTGACCTAGACTTTCCACTTGGGATGAGAGGGAGTTGTGTGTTTTTGCCTAATTAGAATCAACAAAGGACCTGGGTGATGCAATGTGTGATATGAATTACCTTTCTTACACGTTGACTGCAGTTTGGGATTGGGACCATCATTCAAAAAAAAAAAAGTTTGCCGGACTAAAAATTTAAAGCTTAACATCAAAGGGCTAAACTGGGATTCTATAAAAATTCGATGGCTATTTTACCAATTTTCCCAGATCCTTATTGATACTGAAGTACAAATTGTTCTCCAATGAAATTCAAGCACCTGTAAGTTATGGATTCTCTAGGAGGCATAAGTTCTTAATTGAGCGGTCATCTGGTACATGCATTTTTCATCTGCTAGAATTTTTGCTTCACAAAAAGGAAGGCTTTAGTAAGTGTGACATAGAACAATGTGGTTAATCTTATTTCTCTATTTTCAAAATAGTCTAAATTCAGTTCCTTTTACATCTATTAACTATTTGAGTGTCTCTCTCTTTTCATCTGTGCAGGGGATTTTTCCATGGGTATTCATTAATTACAGTCCTCATGATTCTCAATCATGCCTTGAGGTATCTAATATATGGACTTCAACAAGCTTTATCAACTGTCCTTTAGGGATAATATAGAGTCGTTTGAGGTTTCTTTTTTTTTTAAATAAATATTTTTTACAGTTTTGTTGTTTCAATTTACTCGATGTTTTTCAGTTTCTTACTAACTTGTTGCTTGCTCAGTGGAATTGCTGTATCAATGGTCATGAAATACGCTGATAATATTGTTAAGGTAAACACTTGCATCCTACATTTTATCTTTTGTAAAATTGAGTATAATATGCACTAGCAAAACTTTTTTCCAATTTTACTGAGCTGGACTATGGTCTGTCCCTAGCATAAGATGATGCAGCATGTTACATGACAGATACTTTGCACAGGTTGCTTTTGAGAATTTGCTTTCTTGACCTTCATTTTGAATTCTTCTTTTGCATGATGATGTTGTTTTCAAGGAAATCTAGGGTAACTTTGGTTTCAAATGGATAACAATTCAAGAACACAATGGCTCCCAAAATTGACTTGCTGAAATCTTGTTTTAAATTGTTTATATAGCCGTGTGCCTAGCGTTTTACCCAATAGAAATGTTTCAGTAGTATTAAGGTTATTTAAATGGAGGATTATTGGGCATAGGATATACTCTTGTGTTTATGAATGGCAAGTTGTTTCTTTCAAATAATTGTTAAATATGCACTCTCATGGAGAATGCAATTAGAAACCAGAACAGTTAGCATATGGTTAGGCGGTAGGAGCATTCCTGGCAACAGTATTCAAAAATTGCTAAATAAGCAATTGCTAGTTGATCTGCATATTGTATTAGTTCCCATGATCATTAAAGAATATGGTATTGTTGTTCAAACATTCTCCAACATAGGTATACTTGAGTATTATGTGGAATTCACCAGCAAATTACATATAAAATTCCCAGATAAATTATCTAACTGTTTAAGTAACTTCACCAATTCCACAGGTTTATTCTACTTCAGTTGCAATGCTGCTCACTGCATTTGTGTCTGTGTTTTTATTTGGATTCCATCTTTCCCTCGCCTTCTTTCTTGGTTGCATGTAAGATCCCTTCTGTTCTCTTGATTTAGCCTTTCAAGAATTGATACAAGATTGAGTATTTGCTCACCAATATGTGTTTGTGTTTGCAGTGTCGTGTCTGTTTCAATATATTTACACTCCATGGGCAAATCCCAGAGCAAGCGATAATTTTCACCCTTGGTCCGGGAAGGCCAAATTTTGATTTTTCTTCTCTCTGCCTTTGCTTTTTAGCCCAATTTATTCTTTAAAATTAAGAATGCATTTATTAATTAAGATAGCACTGCAGTGTATGTTTTGTCTTTCACCCTGATTTCATTTCCCTTTCTGCATCACTGCCACCACTCTCCCTTCTCCCTTCCCATTGTGGGTTAATGATTGGAGGGGAGGTGCAGACTTGGGAAAGTTTAATTGTTTATACTGCTGCACTAATTAGATCAGATTATCCTGTCCTTCTTTTGTTTTACTGTATACAAGAGTGAGTGAGTGAGACAGGATAGATCTATCCAACCTAGCAGATCCTTTCAGCTAGATGTGCAATCTTTGTTGTTTAGCAGCAGTACTGTGTATGGGATTGATGTTAGTGGATCTTACTGGTGCGGCTGGTTTTGTCTATTATGCATGAAATGCACGTAGTGGATCTTAACCTTAAACCTTCATCTTACTTTCATCTGTTGAGATGTATCAACTTTAAACCTTGAGTGAAATATTTAATACGAGTGAAATTTGAAGATATTAGGATTTTAAATATTTAATTTCAGGTAAATAATATTTAATTTAATTAAAAAATAGATAAATTCATGACAGCAAAGGACAACGCCAAATGTCTCATTCACATCTTGTTGGAGCTACTTATATATATATAGTAATATATCCATTACATTTATTATTCTAATTGAAAAGTGTAAAAAATGTTGTATTTATTTATTTTTTAACTTCATTTACTTCTCAATTGTTGCAAAATTGGAAGGAAAGATTTGTTGATGATTTTTCTCCGTTCAAATTTACTTTCTTTATATATTCACTTCCATTTAAATATAAAATTCTTCCATTTCGTTTCATATTTACTTATCCTTCTTAAATACTTTTATCTAATTTATATTTATTTATAACAATAGTGGCTGATAGAGCTTTAAAATTTGATGTGACAATAAAAATTATGTATAAAATAGTGGTTGAAAGGTTGCAGCATATAATTATAAGAATGTAGTATCGAAAATATTTTATTTATTTTAAAAATATTATATTTTCTAAACATTTCAAACATATTAATGTAACTCAAATCGAACCATATTCAGAATATTTATTTTCTTTTAAGTATTTAAATTTTGTATTCTTTTAATAATTAAACGATGCTCTAAAGATATGATTCTCTTATCTTCTCTCTCTAGATCTCTTCATTCCAGTCCTAGACGACAATTATTCCCGAAGAAATTTCCATCTTCCTCTGCCCATCACGTTTTTATGTATTGTTTAGTGATTAGATTCCAGCAAAGCATACACGTTCATGGACCCAAAATTTTCCTTTTTCTCTCTTTTTTCTTTACAGCCAAGCAACCCCTTAATTCCGTGTCTAACACAACCCGCATCTTACAACAGCTGTAAATTCTCCTCCTCCCTTTTTCTCGGTGATTGGAGGAAGGATCGAAGAATTTCAACTATTTTAGTCTGTAAGGTTTGTTGTGCCCAAATCGTTTTTTAGGGTTTGAATAGATAACAATTTATTTAAGATGAGATCGGATGGATGTAATAAAAAATTATTAAAAATATAAAATTAAATAAAAAGATTATAATATATTATAAATATATAATAAATTTTAAAAAATAAAAATAATTTAAATTTTTATTCACTTTCCACATGGCATCTCAATCATTTAATAATAGTGTGTCTGAATTATTCTTAGTTTGAAATGTTCATACTTTTGCTTAAAAAGACACGTTCATATTTAAACACAAAATGTAATTAAAAAAATTATTATTTAAAATATGCGTAATTAAATTATAAAATATTCAAACATTATTTAATAAAAAGTGTCAAAATAAGATATCATCATATTTCTTCTCTTTTCTCTTTTTACTTTTGAAGAAAAAAATTAATTAGTATGACATATTAGATATTACTCTTTCTGTTATTAATTTTTAAAAAATATATTATATATTATAAAATAATTAATATATTTTCATATATATTTAAATTACAAAATTTATATTTTTTATTTTATATTATTAGATTACTTTTTAAAATAAAAATTACGTGAACAGGGAGGCTCGCTCCTCCTCTATATTAGAGTGACTTGCGCTTCTTTCTCCCGTAGAATCGGTCCTCTTGTCTTTCTGGAAAACTTCCCGTCGCCGCCACCCACAAATACGTCATTCCCATTGAAGCAACAGTGCCTTCCTCTTTCCATCTTTATATAACTTTGTTGTAGCAATACAATTGTTTTGATCGAGATTTCCGAAATTAGGGTTTATTTCGATCCGGTCAAATTTCCTGCAATCTGCATCGTCAATCGCGCATATAATTTCATAAACAAAGTAAGCTTCTGGGATTCTTTCGATTTCTATTGTGTGTTATTGTGTTTGTGCAATTTGAATGACACAATCTGTAAGTGTCGAATTTGTTTTTTTCATTGTTGTTTTGTGGATAGAATTTGCAGTTCGGTTCTTCTTTTGTCTTTTCTTCTATTTTTCTGCGATTTTAATGTGTATTTATTGCTCCTTCGAGTATCTATAACCCCTTCCGTTTACTTTTCCGATGTTTTTCGTTCTTGTTTGGCCTTTTATTAGGTGTCCAGTAGTTGTTACCTTGCTAAATTTGGTTGATTGATGATTCGATATTCGAGACGGATATAAAGGTTTCTGCTTTTGAAACTTGAAGTGAAAATGTGGGAATTGGTTCTTGTTAGTCTTTGCAACTGTTGTTAATTGGCCATTCCTTCATAGGGGTTGTTTCATGTTAGGTTTTTTTTTTGTATGTGATGGTCTAGGTGACCCTGTATGTTCTTCCTTCGTTATTAGGTTTAATTTCTTGTATATAGCTGTATTTTTCTTTTTTCTTGCGCATAGTTTATATACTCTAGCAAAGTATCATCCTTTGAATTATTAAGATTAAGTTCTGTGATTTGTTCCAATTACTGTTTTATAACTCTTTTTCCTGATGTTCCTTGTGTAGCATTGCTGACATTTCTGTTTTGGTTGTTTCAACAGAGAGATTTTTTTCAACAGATAGACAATTGAATGATCTGATGGAGTCTAAAGGTGGGAAAAAGAAGTCTAGCAGTAGTAAATCTTTGTTTTACGAAGCTCCCCTTGGATACAGCATTGAGGACATCCGACCTGCTGGAGGGATCAAGAAATTCAGATCTGCTGCTTACTCCAACGTGAGATTTGATTCTTTCTCTGTCGCTATTTGCAATGCATGTTCATCAACTTATTCAGTGTGTGGAAGCTGTGACTAACTATCTTTTCAATCATGTTTCTTATGTGTGCAGTGTGCTCGAAAGCCATCTTGAGATTCCTCAAGCTGTTCCATAGCCATTGGTGGTGGTCTAAGCAAACAGTTTTCAACCTCAATAGTTTCCTTTTCCCTTTCTTTTGAATTTCTTTTCTTCTTTACTCGTCCTTGTAATTCCTGCTTCCAATCAGCATCTCTTTCTTCGAAGGCAAGATGTCCTTGCCAGTCTCTGCAATCGGATTTGAAGGTTTCGAGAAAAGGCTTGAAATATCTTTCTTTGAACCTGGAATTTTTGCTGACCCCCTTGGCCTAGGGCTTCGGTCCTTATCAAAGGACCAATTGGATGAGATTTTGAGACCAGCTGAATGCACCATTGTCTCTTCATTATCAAATGATGAAGTTGATTCTTATGTACTCTCAGAGTCTAGCCTTTTCGTACACCCCTACAAAATTATTCTCAAAACTTGTGGGACTACGAAATTGCTTCTTTCTATCCCAGCCATCCTTAAGTTGGCTGATTCTTTGAACCTCATGGTTAGGTCTGTGAAGTATACTCGTGGGAGTTTTATATTTCCTGGTGCTCAGTCATATCCGCATCGGAATTTTTCAGAGGAAGTAGCTGTCCTTGACAGCTATTTTGGCAAACTTGGTGCAGGTAGCAAAGCCTATTTGATGGGGGGTATGGATACTGAACAGAAATGGCATGTTTATAGTGCTTCTGCTGGACCAGCAGAAAATGTGGATCCAGTTTACACCTTGGAAGTATGCATGACTGGTTTGGATAAAAAGAAGGCCTCTGTTTTTCACAAAAGTGAATCAAGCTCTGCTGCTACCATGACTGAGATCTCTGGCATTAGGAAGATTCTTCCAGATTCTAAGATATGTGATTTTGACTTTGATCCCTGTGGGTACTCTATGAATGCAGTAGAAGGAGATGCTATTTCTACAATTCATGTGACACCAGAGAATGGCTTCAGTTATGCTAGTTTTGAAGCTGTTGGTTATAATTTTGAGGTTTTAAACTTGAATGAACTTCTAGGGAGGGTATTGGCCTGCTTCCAGCCAATGAAATTTTCTTTGGCTTTGCACACTGATTTTCCTGAACAGAAACTTGATGGTGACTTCCCTTTAGATGTAAAGGGATACGTATGCAGAGAAAGGAGCTATGAAATGCTTGGCCAGGGAGGATCAATTATGTACAAGAATTTCGTGAGAACGGGCAGCTGTGAGTCTCCAAGGTCTCCAAAGTCGACTTTGCACTGCTGTTGGAGCGAGAATGACGAGGATGAGGAAGTTGTGAAGATATAGTTCCAAACGAGATTTCACAATTTTCAGATTATCAATAATTTATTATTACTAAAATACTATTGCTATGGCTATTTGATCTGTGTTGCTCCCTCTGTTGGGGCATGAATAAGGTTCTTTATTTTGTTTGTATTTGTATGTTGTTGGTTGGATACAGGGCGTTACTAAGTGCTCTTAACTATGTGCTTCCAGAATTGGCTATGAATAAAAGCTGTTAATGCTGGCTATTCTTATCATATTCCCCCTTAGCTTGATGATAAATTGTGTTATGTTATAATCCAGTGGCTGTTTCTAGATTGGATAAGCGGCTTGTGAGAATTTGCTGAATTTCGTAAGTGATCAATTGCTTTCAAAGTTAAAAAAAAAAAAAACAGAAAGGTTTGTGTTTTGTCAAAAAGAAATGTGAAACTATGGCAATTTGCAAAGGCAAAGTCGTATTATTCGTTAATGGGAAAGGATAGCTTTTTCAGAAGAACGCATTGCATTTTTAGAAGGACGCGATTGCTTTTGACAACTTGCTGGTGCAATCTTGTTTGACAATTTGCCGTAATTGGTGCACAGCAACATGTCAAGGAAATACCATAAAAGTAGATAAAGAATTCCAGAATGCAGTTGGCCGATTAACTTGGTATTCAAGTGGAGGGAAGGCTGGCAGCATCCGATTCTGACAGGATATTTTGGTGGCTTGCCATTTCGTTCTCCTGCATGATTTGGGCTTCTTGTCTTCCAAGAACAATCGCTCCCATGCAGGTGACCTCCCGAGGCTTGACCTCTATGAATTTAATACTACAAACCCAGATATCGATTGGCATCTAAAAGCAAGTATCAGTCGCCATGCCTCAGTCCTCATTTCAGTTATGCCATCACAAATTTTCCTGATCATGGCAAAATTTCCTTGTTTTCTTGAGAATGAAAAGGGTTAAATGCAAAAATATCCTTAAAAAATATATATATTTATAATTATACTCATTACATTTAAAATTTTTACAATTATACTACTCTTATTAAATTTAAATTCTTTCAAATATATCTATCATATTTAAAATTCAATAATAATATATTTCTTAAATTTAAATTCAAATACATCATTCACATTTAAAATTCAGCAATAATATCTTTCTTAAATTTAAATCTTTTCAAATATACATTTATATCAATAATTTTAGGGAGTGCTCCACATTTGACCGTTTAAAAGGATGTGATTATAATATACTCATTATTATTATTATTGACAAATTAATAATCTCACATTTTGCCTTCTCCAAACAATATTATTTTTTTGGAGAGAATAAAAAAATTGCACTATTTCTATAAATCTCACAAATACTGAAGATTATAATCAAAACCATTAGTAGAAAGGATTTATTATAATCAAAATTGCTCCTAAAGGATTTACAGAAATGGAGCAATTTTTTTCATTCTTACAAAAAAAAATATTCATTGTTTGGAGAAGATAAAAGTTGAGATTACAAATTTACTCTTAATAATAATAATGAGTATATTGTAATCACGGCCTTTTAAACGATCAAATATGGAGCATTTCGTTAAATTTTTAACAAAATGGTATATTTAGAATGATTTAGATTTAAGAAGAATGCTATTGTTAAATTTTAAATATGAAGAGTATAATTAAAAGAATTTAAATTTAAGAAGAGTACTATTATTAAATTTTAAATACAATGAATATATTTGAAAAGATTAAAATTTAAATTATTGAATTTTAGAAGTGAAGGGTATAATTATAAAAGTATATATTTTTTAAAAACATTTTTACTTTTAAACCGAATAAAAATAATAGTCAGTCTCTACTATTACAATAATTCATGAAGGGCATAATAACATTAGCATCGATTCTAATAAGATACGACACCTGGAACTATTTTGAAAATGACAATACAACTAACGTTAAAGCAATCACACAGTGACATTCTAACCTGGTAGGACACATATTTAATTAATAGGATCCCGAAAATAGCTTATTGTAAAAAGAAGGTGCTCAGAAGTGGGCAACGATGCAGTCCATCATCCCCCTCCCTTTTTTGCTAAGTAAAATATATGCTATATACTTAAACCAGAATGATTAGTGATTACATCAATACTACTTCTACCATCATAAAATACAGCTGAAATATTAGCAAAAAGGGCCCCAAAAAAAGGGGGTTATTTCTGCCAGGTTCGTTGCGAAAAATACCAGATCCGAGTCCGTCGAATGAGCTTAGTCAAATTCTACCTCTTCTCCCGATTCTAAAAACTGCTATTGAATTTTTCAAAATGATTCCTAGTCTAAAGGCCAAACAATGAGGAACATCCGTGCCACGTGCCTTGGGTTTTAACCTGGCATATGTAACTCGTAGATTGGTGGGAAATACTATACATATAGATGCTAAGAGTCCCTTGTCTTCATCAATTAGCGAATAGTTCAATTAAGGTTACACACACATTACAGCATATATTATCCTCTTCATTTCGATTTGTCTAACCTAGACTAGAAGAAGATCATGGATAATTCCAAAAGTCAGGACTTGAGCTACCAAGCTGGCCAGGCCACGGGACAAACCCAGGTGAGCTTCTAACTCATTGTTCAAATATCCACTTTTGGGGTTCTCGTTATTTTTTATGTACTTTATACAGATTCTATATGGATCAAACTCAGCTGTATCTGCTTAATAAATGCTCTTACAAATATTACTGAAGATGATTATCGATTGATCAGGAAAAGGGCAGCCAAGTGATGAATCAGGCAAGCAATGCAGCCCAGTCTGCTAAGGAATCAATGCAGCAGGGAGGGCAGCAAATGATGGCAAAGGCACAAGGGGCTGCTGAGGCCGTCAAGAATGCGACTGGCATGAAAAAATAAAGGAGACGAATCCTTCATTGAAGTCCTCGTCAAGATCGTTCTCGTGTCTTCTTCTCAGTTCAGCTTCTGTTTCAGCATTGGCATCCAGTTTTCTGCTATTTCCTTCCATAGGTTTCATTAATTGGTAGCAGCTGCAATTAGTTTTTAATATAGCAGACATGAAGAGAACCGATCAGCTCTGAGTCATGGACTCTTGCTACTTTCTTGTTTTGATCCAATAAAATTTTCTTCATTTGGTGCCACGTTTGGATTTCTTCTTTTTTCATAGCATTATTCTATAATCTCAGATGCCTTGGGGATCTAGTGTTAGAAGCCTAATTTACAAATGCTATTCATAAGATCAATGGCAAGGATGAAAGAAAACAAAGGGAAACTAATATTAGCTTCATGTGAAGAGAATTTGCATATGCATTTCTAGCCGAATAGATGAAAGAAATCGGATAAAGAAGGATAAGATTAATTTTAATAATTGAGTACGAGTAGATGAAGACCCCATCATCAACAGAAAATGTATTACTTGTGATTAGTTCTTGACATTTTGCAGAATCGTTTTACAGAATTTGGATGGATGAAAGATGGGTATTCAACTAACATGACTCCTGAGTTACAGTGGTGTAAATTAATGAAATTAATCCTTTCTATCTTATTGTGGCGTGTGTGTGTGTTTTTTTTGGAGAAAGTAAACTAAGTCATGATGTCTATGGAATCAATTAAATTGTCCCAAATGCTTGGTGAACTATTAATTCTATTCGGTTTCTATTTCACATGAAAGACTCGCAGGATCAATCTTGATAATTCTAATATAAAATTAGTGATACAATTTATGTTCCCAAATTTAGGTTGTTAATGAAATTTTATGATGCAAAATGATTTATTCTTAATAAGTAAAACTTCAAAAATACAAGAAGTTAAATTCAAGATATCCTCTACAAGGAGCAATGACTCTGTAAGTATATTCTCTACTTCCATTCGACGAGGATAAGTAATGAGTACCGATACTATATATTGACTTTGCTAAGGAAGAAAAGACGCTGTGACCTGGCTTCTCTGGTTCTGGCCCTGGTTCAACCTTGTTGGCTAGGGGTGATCCGACAAATCTTGGAGGCCCCCTCTGGGTTATGCAGCTGTGGTTTTATCAATACTGAAGGTTTAAAATGACAAAAATCATCAAAACGAAAGTATGTTAGGAAAACAAAGAATTTACCTTTGTGATTAAATGGTCCTCTTTGCACTGGTGTAGATGTCTGTGTAAGGATATTTGAGGCTAGTGGTTCACGTCCTTGTAAACGTCTACTGCGTCTCATCCACGCGAAACTTTCGATCTTTCGAAATGGTGCCCGTAGTACAGCCTGTGAAAGCTTGAATATTGAGTTTTGATAAGCTTTGGTCTTTGTAAGAGAAGGCACTGGATTTCTGTGAATACTTCGCAGACGAAGCCTTCTGTAAAAAATTGGGTTTTCTTTGAATCACCTTGATTGAAATTGAAAAGCCTTCTCTTCACTATGCATGAAGACCCATTTCAATTCCTCTGTGATTCCCCAAGAGAATAAAATCATTTGCGCGAAAGCAGAAAACACCCATGCTTTCTGTTATCTTTCACGCAGAACAACACGTGATCCATCTCGTGTTGTCTCTTTTTTTTAATTAATTAATTAATTATTATTATTTTAATTTTATTTTATTCTTGGTCTTATTCATTAGGCCAGATAAATTATTTATTCTTGGGTTTGAATACCTATAAATAATAAATCTCAATTATTTATTTTTAGGCTTTATTAAACAACCCAATAAATAATTAACAAGCCTAAATAGACTAATATAAAATTGCATACATTTTATCTAGTTTATATCCAAAATTAATTTTTTAATTATTCAATCTGGGTCTTGGGTCCTAAATAATTAATTAACCAATTAAACTAGATAAAATAAATACTCTCTCGGACCTTTTATTTTATTCTAATCCAATAATAAATTAAACTAATAAAATAAAAACCCATAAATATCAAGACCAATTCCTTAACTCAAATCTTTCATGACTTAAGGGCCACTCCAAGGACAAAAAAACACTTCACCTTGGCTACTAAAATGACCAAAATACTCTATTATATAAATAGCTATATTTTACATTTTAAATATTTTCTAATATCATCATAAAGAAATATTGACCTCAAGGGCAATGCTACGTTAGCAAAGTTTTGACCTACAGGTGTAATGACAAAAATACCCCTCTACGCATCGCCGTGCAATTAGAGAGGAAGAGTGTACTAACACCTCTCTAATAAACATCTACCATCCTTAGACCTTTAGTCCAATGATCCACGACTCCTGGAATGTTTCCACTTTTCAAGGGAACTACTCTAAAATAAACATCCAAGTCATGTTCCCTAGGGCTTTGGATAATTAGATTATTTGAACAATCACAAAGGGCGATATAGCGTAGAAACTATCTTGTATAAGTCTATCTTAAATAACTAGTCACATATACCCAACATACAAGTATATTGGTTCTACGAAATAATCTCAACTACAGTATATCAAAATTTATGCTTTTAGCTTCGTCAGACTACCAACTTATACTCAAGCGGTAGAGTATTAGTCCACGCTGTAGTAGTAATAGTCTGAGTTTCTTTTAAATAGTACTTTTAGAAATCACTATTACAGCTCCTATTCTACATATTCAAAATACGCTCATGCTATAAAGTGAGTGGACTACGCACTGGATAAAGGTAAGCCATTCTTCATTTGGAATTCATAACACAATAACCTATACATGATGAGATTCCCATTCACATCAATCAGTTAAGAACAAATATTTATGTGTTAAGTAATCCATGATTCATACCTTACTGTGAAAGACCACCATTCACATGGATAACTTATTTAAATATAATGAGTCTTTTCCAAACGAAAATCGTGCACAAATAAAATATAAATTCACAAATAAATTTTGAGAATAAATTTTTTTATTAATAAATTCGATAATTACATCAGATAAACTAGTCTAGAGGGCATATATTCCAACAAATATGTCCCTCAGTTCGGCGTCAATACTATTTTCGGGGGTGCTGCAGGTTCTGCCGATCGGGCCACCGGCTATCGGCTGTTGAAGATCCCTGCAAATAGGTCTTCCGCTAGTGCTATCATGGCTTACCTCCATCAAAATCGGCTTCAAAATGCACCCCGCTTCTATCCTTACTTCACCCAGGAAACAGGCCCCCTCTGGCTGACAAAACTCTCCGAGGCACCGAAAGCCTCTCAAGAAACCATCTGGGCCTAAATGTTGTGCTCCCGAGAACTCCTTCTTAGGGTAAAACCAGGTGCTCAGAGCGCTAAGTCTTCTTATAAACGGTACAAACCACATTGCTTTTCACGGCAATTTGGGCTAATTCAAGACATTCCCGCTAATCCTGGTCATATCTCCTTTTACTCTGTTATGCCTGTCCTATTAGTTGAAGATGTGCGAACTTTAGCTGATAGGTCTCTAACCGTTCTCCATTCTTTTGAGTATTCTCCTTTTCAGGTTATCAGGGAGGCCATGCTAAGCTTCAACCTGTGGTGGCGGCTACTGAACGAAATGCTCTTTTCTGGCCCAGTAGAGACATGGTTGCCCAGACTTGTCGGGTCGGCATCAACGGAGATGGAAGTGTCTGCACCGAAGAAAATCAAGCAGAGCAAAGTCTCTGTTAGTCCGATCACAACGCCGTTGTTCCGTACGCTACAAGCAAAAAGAACCTCCATACTGCTGCTTGCCGACGAGGAAGAGAAAGAAGAAGAAGCGACCATTCCTCTTTTACTGAGGCGGTCAAAGAGACGACAGACCCTCTATACTCTGGTATTTGCTAAGGTTCAACTTGAAATATTTTTTTCCTTTCCCATGTTTTCCATCCATCGGCTCAGAATTAATCGCATACTACCTTTCTTTGCAGAAATAGAGGACCATGCAGCTGGTGATCTCTGATTCTTCTTCAGAGTCATTGGCAGCTATGCCCCCTGTCTCCTATAGGAATGACAACGGCAGAGGAAGGGACTTTGGCCGTTCTGCTTTCATCAATGCTCGAAGCGCCTTCGTCAGAGAAAATAGCGGTTGAAAAACCCGTCACGCCTCCTAAGCCTCCAACGGAACCTGCCCCTTCTCAACCAGTAACGACGGAAGCCACAGCTCTAGAACTTCTGTGAAGTTTGTTGGGGATGGACCTACCGACCAGCCCCTCTTCTCAAGATGCTATCAGCCGAGCTCTGCTGTTGTTGGCGTAATCGATCATTTCCGATGTCCGAATAGAATTGAGGCACTTATCGACTGATTATCTGGGACATATGCGATTCACCCAGTGCTTCCTTTCCAGTACTCAGAGCAGGCGGGACGAAGCCTCTCATCAATTTCAGGCTTTGGGAGCACTCCGAGACCAGGAAGTGTTGCAAACTCACCATCAGGAAGCCTCTGCTCGCCTGGGTATCCTTCAACCTGACATTTCTGCTAGAGTTGAGAGAATTGAGGGCCTTGAGATGCGATTGCAGGTGCTCTAGGAGCAATTAGACTTTGAGAAACTGGCCCTCGATGAGAAGCTTGAGGCCGAGAACACCTGTCAGCAGTGTTGGGAAATATGCCTTCTTAGACTAGGTTTTTTATATAAATATCGAATGTTTTAATAAAAGAATTAATTCTCAGAAATTATTTGTGAATTTATATTTTATTTGTGCACAATTATATTTGAAAAAGACCCATTGCATTTAAGTAAGTGGTCCATGTGAATGGTGGTCTTTCACAGTAAGGTATGAATCACAGGTTATTTAACACATAAACGTTTGTTCTTAACCGATTGATGAGAATAAGAATCTCATCATGTCTAGGTTATTATGTTATGAATTCTAAATGGGGAATGACTTACCTTTAGCCAGTGAGTAGTCCACTCATTTCATGACATAAACGTATTTCAAATACGTAGAACAGGACCTGTAGTAGTGGTTTCTTAAAGTATTATATGGAAGAAACCTAGACTACTACTGCTACAGTGTGGACTAGTACTCTACGACTTGAGTATGAGTTAGTGGTCTGACGAAGTTGGAAGCATGTACTTTGATATGCTTTAGTTGAGATTCTATCGTAGGACCAATATACTTGCATGTTGGGTATGTGTGACTAGTTAGTTAAGACAGACTTGTACAAGATAGTTTCTATACTATATCACCCTTTGTGGTTGTCTGAATGATCTAAATATCTAGGGCCCTGGGAAATATGACTTGGATGTTTACTTTAGGCTAGCTCCCTTGGAAAACGGAAACAATTCAGGAAGTCGTGGATCATTGAATTAGAAGCCTAAGGATGGTAGATGTCATTTAGAGAGGTCTTAGTACATTTCTTCCTCTCTAATGCACGACAATGTATGGAGGAGTATTTTAGTCATTTTACCTGTAGGTCGGAGACTTTGCTAATGCAGCATTGTCCTTGGGATCAATATTTTCTTATGATGATATTAGAAACTATTGAAAATGTAAAATACAACTATTTATATGGTAAGGATATTTTGGTCATTTTAGTATCCAAGACGGTGTGTTTTTTAGTCCTCGGTATAGACCGTAAGTCCTAATTATATATAGGCTAAGGAATTGGTCTTAAATTAAATTAAATAGAATTTATTTTATTTAAGTAGTTTGATTTAATTATTGGGTTAGAATAAACTAAAGGTCTATAGAGAGAGAATTAATTAAGCTAGTTTGGTGGGTTAATTAATTATTCAGGGCTTTGGCCCAATTTGAATAATTAAAGATTGACCTGGGACTAAACTAATATAGGCTTGTTAATTGGACTAGTTTATTTGGGTTGGAAAATTAATTAGTTATTGAGCCATTTATTTAGTTCTAATTAGAATAATTAATTTGGTCCAAGAGGCTAAACTAAGAGTCCAATGGGCCAAATTAAAAATCCAGTGTAACCTATGGTTTTATTTAGGTTAAATAGGAAAATAAAGACGTACGTTGTTTTCTTCTTTTTCTCAGAGAAAGAAAAATAGACGGCCTCTTTTCTCTTTGAAAAATCTCTTAGTCTTGTGAGTTGTTCACCAAACGTGGATTAGGCAGGCCATATACTAGAAGATCGAAAAGGAATTTGGCGTTCATATACATGCACAAACGCAGTAGGAGGTTTGCAGGAATCGCACAAGAGGTTTTTACCAATGCACCTACCCTAGTTTCACATATTCCAGTCCAGCCAACTTTGAGAACAAGAAGAGGTAAAAAAAAATTTTTCCTCTCGGAGCCCGGTCAAGCCGAGACCGACATCGGCTGAGGCCGCCGGAACCGGCGCTAACTCCGGTCTGGAACTATTGCTATGTTTTTTTTCTTATTTTTCGTTGCTTTGCTGTGTTTTTCTTCCCCTTTAAATCTTCAAGCAGATAGTCTCTTCAGTCGAAAATACGACGGCCAAGTATCGAGACGATTGGCTCATGTTGGAAGCCGAAGAAGAACTGCTCTAGATAGTCCCGATGAGGCTAGACCCTCTGGTACACAAGTTGGGAATGCTGAAATGCGTCTACTTTCAACGAAAGAATGGACTGTTGACCTTGAACCGGCTCCGGAGGAACCTACCGCTCCTGTGGAAGAAAAGAAAGAAACCCTAACGGCGGCTGATCCGCCCGAGGAAGATCCAAATTGGCTTGCCTTTATTCCTTTTACCCAGCCAATCAAGACACCTCACACTCCATTTGAGGAGGCTTGATTTATATTTTTTCTTTTTTACAATGTAGCAGTCATCTAATCGGCTCTTTTGTGATCAGCCGTTTCATATGAAATGCCAACATATTTTTTGTCTCTTTGTTGTTTTTCCTTTTCTCTTTTTTTTTATTCTTTCTATTCTTCTTCTACCAGTGTTCACTCCCAGAATGTAGGATAAAACTTCTTTAAATACTTACCGTTTATGGTATTGTTCACTTCCTTTCCGTTGGGTGTCATCAGCTGATAGGCGCCTCCATAAAAAACCTAGGTAACAAGAAAAAGTCCCTCTTATGAGGTAGACCACTTACCGTAGCGTGGGTCTTTTGGTGCCACGAGTACTATAGTCTTCCAAACCATGTCTCCTACTTGAAAACTTCTTCTCCACACTTTTCGATTGTAGGTTCTTGCTATTTTGTCCTTATGCCTTCTGATTTTTTCCAATGCTATCCAACGATCCTCCTCGGCTTGGTCCAAACTCATTACCAAAGCCAATCTGTAATCCTCAACCGATAAGCAATGTTGGTAAGCTATCCGAGTTGATCGTAGTGATAATTTAGTAGGTAGCATTGCATCTTATCCATATGTCAGCCGAAATGGAGTAAAACCAGTAACAGTCTTGTAAGCATTCCGATATGCCCACAACACCTCTTGAAGGGTTTTGTGCCATCTTCTAGGTTTGTCTTCTACCGACTTTCGGATCATACTAATCAAAGTCTTGTTTGTTGCCTCAATTTGGCCGTTGGCCTGTGTATAATACGGGGAAGAGTGAAGTAACTTAACCTGGAATTGGGTTAGAAAGTTGCGTACCTTGTCTCTTGTGAATATAGTCCTTTGATCAGCCGTTATGGTTCTAGGTATGTCGAAACAGAAAAGGATATTCTGTTGAAGGAAGATGATCACGGTAGACTAGGTCACTCTGGTCAGGGCCTGTGCCTCTACCCACTTGGTAAAGTAATCGGTTGCCACTAGAATAAATGTGTGTCATTTGGTTGATGGCAGGTGAATTTTGCCGATGACGTCTAGAGCCCAACCTCTGAATGATCATGGCTTGATGATAGGATGTAAGTTCGTGATGGGGGTATGGGTTAATGGGCTGTGCTTCTGACATACACTTGGCTGCGCAGGCTAGACATGCCATAGTCGTCAATGGCCAGTAAAACCAATTTCGTTGCAGTGTCCATTTCAACTTGGGACTTGCTTGATGAGCATCGCATAGACCTTCATGTACTTTGGCTAATGCCTGCGCTGCCTCTTGTTTGGACAAACATCTCAGCAAAACTCCTGTTTGACTTTTTCTAAATAAAATGTTCTCGATTAGTACAAAGTTTAATGCCTTGCACTTAAGCTCCCGTGAAACTTAGCCCGTAGGCTTCCGCAAGTACGAGATGATATCGGATTGCCAATCTTTTTCATGTCTCTCTTCTGATATCTGTTGACACATTATCGCCCTGACTCTTTTCTTGAAACCGGACGCTGTCTAAGCTAAATCGTTTGCATCCCGATTCTTACCTCTAGGAATATGAGTAATGATGGCTTCCGAGAAGTTTTGCAACAGCTCTCACACTTCCTGTAACTTGTCCGATAACACAGGGTTAGTACATTTGTATTCATCTAAAATCTACTGGATGACAACCTGAGAGTCCCCTGTTATATTGACCATTTGTGCGTCCAAAACCTTTAAAATCTAAAGTCCCAAAATGAGAGTATCGTATTTTACCTGATTATTTTAGGTCCCTTTACTCAATTCAAATAAGATTTTTCCTTGTTGTCCACTTGGAGCTTCTATAACCAAACCGGCGCCAGCCTTACTCTGCGTGCTGGATCTATCAAATTTCAACCTCCAGGGCTTATGTGAGATGTACCCCTGTACTTCTTCCTTTTCAGTGTTGGGCACTTCCACACATGGATGCTCGGCTAAGAAATTGGTTATTGTTTGACCCTTCACCGCTTTTAAAGGTAAATGAGTTAAGGAAAAAACGTGTAATTTGATAGCCTATTTCATTAATCGTCCTTGCAACAACAGTCAGTTTAGAAAATACTTAACGAGATCAATTTTGCATAGGACTTGCACTTCCCTAGGTAGCAGGTCATGTTCTAGCTTTACACATGCATAATATAAAGACAAACATAGTTTCTCAATAGGGGAATAGCTGGTCTCGATGTCCGTCAGGTTTCAACTAAGGTAGTAGACTGCTCTTTCAACCCCTTGAGCATCGTCCTGAGCTAGCAAACAGCTGATCGGCTCTAGAGCCGCAGAAATGTACAATTTCGAAGGTACATTATCCCGTGGAGGCACCAAAACTGACGGTCATGACAAAGCTGCCTTGATCTGATCAAATGCCATTTGATGCTCCGGTTACCAAATGAAGTCCACTGATGACTTTAAATGGAGTAAAGAAGAGAACATCTTCTACTTACCTGCGGTGTTTGCCAAAAAGCGTCGCAGGTTGTTGAGTTTTCCTAAGAAACTTTGGAACTCATTTTTTGTTTACGGTGGCCTTACTTGCAGAATATCTCTTGCTTTGTTCTGATCCACCTCAATCCTTCTTTGATGCACCAAGAATCCGAGGAAGTTTCCGGCTAAAACTCAGAAAGTGCATTTGGCCGGGTTGATTTTTAACCGGTGCTGGTGTATTTTAAGGAAAGCCTGCTCCAACCACTGTAGATGTTGCGAAAAAGTGGGTGACTTGTCCACTAAGTTGTCAATGTAAACTTCCATGGTTTTGCCGTTGAGGTTATGGAAGACGACGTTCATGACTCTTTGGAATGTAGCTCCAACATTCTTCAATCCGAAAGGCATAACTATCCATTCGAATAAACCAATAGATCCTGGGTAGCGAAAAGCTGTCTTCTTGGTGTCTTCTTCAGCAATGAATATCTGGTTGTATTCGGAGTATCCGTCCTTGAAGCTTAAGAATTGGTTTCCTGCAGCGCAGTCTACCAACATATCGACCATCGGCATGGTGTATTCATCCTTCGGGGTGGCCAAATTCAGATTTCTAATGTCAACGCAAACCCATAGCTATCCATTCTTTTTAATGACGGGCACAATGTTGGATACCCAATCTGCATATCTGCAGGTACAGATAAAACCACAATGAAGTAACCTCTCAATTTCTTCTTTGATCCTGGGTAGGAGAGTGGGATTAAAACGCCGGGCAGGCTGTTTATGAGGCCTAAAACCTTTTTTGATTGGCAATCAATACTCTACAATGCCTCTGTCCAGTCCTGGCATATCATGATAATCCCACGCAAAACATTCTTTGTAAACTTACCTTTAGGGTATTCTGCTGATAAAAAAATAAACAAAACTTACCTTTGTGATTCTGTTCTCCTCAGGTTCGCCGATGTCTACTTTCGTTAACAGGTCTTGAGTAATGAAACCAGGTGCATGCCGAACGTCAGGGTCCTCTGTTTTTGGACATTGATCCTCCAACCCTTCCGCTGTGATTTGTTTTGAGCCATGGTGAGCTTGGAGTAATGGCTCTGGTCGAAAGTAGAACGGTATAATACTGCCTTATTCATATGCACTTCTGTGGAAAATGGATTAGGATCGGCTGGTATCATTTCCACTTGTTCTCCATCCTAGATTAACATCATTTACTGAAGCGTTGACAGAACGCAGTGATTCACATGAATCAAATCCTTACCAAGTACTCTCTCCGTCCCACTAAAATTGACAGTGGTTGACTTGGCACGATATTTTATACAAAAGTAAAAGTTAAAATATAATAATAATATAATATAATAGAGTATAATAAAAATAAGGAATATGTGGGTCCCACAATACTTTATGCCAAATCTAAGTATATAAAAATAATATATGTGGGATATATTGATTATTTTATAATAAATTGTATAGTAAAAATTTTTCTTTTAAGGAAAGTATCAAATTTTTTGGGACAACCCAAAATAGTAAGTATGTCAATTTTATTGGGATGGAGGGAATAAAACAGAATATGCCAGCTTTGCCATGATTACAAAGAAAACGGTTTTACTAACTTTGGATCCTACGGCCACCTCAAAAGTGATCACCCCTTTTGCCTTGGTAGCCTTTCCAGTAAAATTAAGCATCTGTACATCGATAGGAGTTAGATCGTGGTGATCCTTGCCCAACCGCCTTAAAGTTGTCAACGACATTACATTTAACACAGCTCCTCCATCGATAAAAACCTGAGAGAAAGGTCTTATATTGATGTGTGCCTTAATGTATAGCGGTTTGAGGTAATTCGAATGTTCTGTCGTGGGAATAAAAAAGAACATCCCTTCTAATGGCACTTTAAACTCGATGAATGATCGCTTCTTCCATTGTGTAGTAATCTTCTTCTATCACTTCTTGCTCGGCCTTAGCTTGGAATTGGGACAGAAGAATGCTGAGCCTATTCTGACTTGTGGAAGCACACACCTGTTTC
Source organism: Voacanga thouarsii (assembly GCA_026120185.1). Taxonomy (NCBI): domain Eukaryota; kingdom Viridiplantae; phylum Streptophyta; class Magnoliopsida; order Gentianales; family Apocynaceae; genus Voacanga; species Voacanga thouarsii. The sequence continues at coordinate 10,984,748 of JANUWF010001017.1, forward strand.
TCCGACCATTCATCCAACGCTTGTTTCTGCTGAGCTCGTCTACTTTGTTCTCGTCGTTTCTGAGTTTTCGTGAGCTGGGAAAAATGGCCTGGGAAGAACGACACTTTATGAGGCACATGCACTGTAAATTTCTCATTTTCCCCCTAGAAGTGGGCTGCGAAGGTCGAAATTGTAAACCGAGTGAAAACTGATGGCTGACCATCTAGCCTTTGGAACGTTAGTTTGTTTTCTTCCAACTGCCCCTTGATGGGGGAATCTCCTAACTCATGCTCCTTGTCTTCTTTGCATGTCTGCACCATACTTACATCTGCTGTTGGGAACAGGTCTGTATCAACTAAAGTTTCCTCTCATTTGTCAGCAAATCTTACCCTTCCCTCTTGTAATGCCTTTTGTATTATGTTCCTAAAAACCACACAATTATTAGTATTATGGAAAAATGAATTATGCCATTTACAGTTTTTCTTGCCCTTCAATTCCTCTGGCCCCAGAAGTTTGTGACCAAACGGTAGATGGATCTGCTTGTCTTTAACCATTTGATCAAAGATTTGTTCTGCCTTGGATACATTGAATGAATATGTGGATGGGCCTGCAAGAGAAGCTTCCTCATTCCCTTTGCTATGCTTCAGAAAAGGGCAAGTGTAAGATGTACCTTTTAATAATTCAGCTGCCATCACATCTAGCATTTATTCTTCCTTATTATCAGTAACATCATCCACTACCGATATCACGGTTTGCCCTTGAGAAAACTTGACTGACCGCTTTTTCTCTTTTTCCTTGATCATTTCTTCTATCCTAACGGTTTGAGACAACAATCAGGATAGATCAGAAAAATTTTGTAGGATAAGGCATTCTTTGAGTTGCGGATGCATTCTACTGATGGCTATCCGGGCACACTCCATTTCTGGTAACTGAGTGGTGCATTTGGCCTTAGTTTGCCGAAAGCGTTTGATGAGTTTTGCAACACCTTCGGATGACCTTTGTTTAATTGCCAAAAGATCAGTTATGGACACCTCGGGTGCCGATTTAAAGAAACGCTCATGGAAGATTCGTTCCATATCGGCCTATGTATGCACCGAACCAAGTGTTAGGTTTGCATACTAAGTAAACATCGCCCCTATTAAGGATAAAGTGAACAACTGCAATTTATGTCAATCACTATTCCCGAGCTCTCCACATTGTACTGTGAACCTCCCTATATGCTCCATAATAGTTTTGTTATCCTCTCCAGAGAAAGTGGAAAACTCTGGCAACTTAAATCCTCGTGGTAGTACTACTATGGAGTCTACCCATTCTGAGTACGGCTTCTGATACACTGGCCGGTCTCTGGCTTGTCGACTCACTACCTTCGTTATTAAGCCGACATCGGCTGATGGCATTAGCTATTGAGTCTGCACATGGGAACCTACCATAGTAGGTCGAACCTTGTCCGGGGAATGGAGCCATTTCAGAATACCCTACCCCCTGCATTAGATAAACCGTCGTCGTAACGAGATACGCGGTTAGGATAGTTGCGACATAATTCTGAGGTCCCTCGTATGAAGAGCTAACATTCTGATCATAGAATATCTGTGCTCCCATCGACACCTGGGCCCCTGCAATTAGATATGGTAGAGTTCTTTCTGGGAAAGGTTCCGTAGGAACCATACCGGGTACATTTAATCCCGAATTTCCTTAGTGCCCCTGGGCATTAGTATAGACTGCTCTTGGCGTAATAATTGTACCTGTTGGAATATATGCCTCTAGACTAGTTTATCTGATGTAATTATCGAATTTATTAATAAAAGAATTTATTCTTAAAATTTATTTGTAAATTTACATTTTATTTGTGTACGATTTTCATTTGAAAAGGACCCATTGTGTTTAAGTAAGTGATCCATGTGAATGGTGGTCTTTTACAATAAGGTATGGGTTACAGGTTATTTAATACATAAATGTTTGTTCTTAACCGATTAATGAGAATGAGAATCTCATCATATATATGTTATTGTGTTATGAATTCTAAATAGGGAATGGTTTACTTTTAACCAGTGAGTAGTCCACTCACTTCATAGTATAAGTGTATTTTGAATACGTAGAATATGATTTATAATAGTAGTTTCTAAAAGTACTATTTAAAAGAAACTCAGACTATTATTGTTACAGCGTGGACTAATACTCTACCGCTTGAGTATGAGTTGGTGGTCTGACGAAACTAGAAGCATATACTTTGATATATTGTAGTCGACATTCTTTCGTAGAGTCGATATACTTGTATGTTGGGTATATGTGACTAGTTAGTTAAGATAGACTTGTACAAGATAACTTCTACACTATATCACCAATTGTGACTGTTCAAATAATCTGATTATCTAGGGCCCTGAGGAACATAACTTGAATGTTTATTTTAGGGTAGCTCCCTTGAAAAATGAAAACATTCCAGGAGTCATAGATCATTGGATTAGAAGTGTAAGGATGGTGATGTCTTTTAGAGAGGTGTTAGTACACTTCCCCTTTCTAAATGCACGACGATGCGTAGAGGGGTATTTTAGTCATTATACCTATAGGTCGAAGACTTTGCTAATGTAGCATTGTCCTTAGGGTCAATATTTTCTTATGGTGATATTAAGAAATATTTAAAATATAAAATATAGTTATTGGTATTTTGGTTATTTTAGTAGCTAATGCGATGTGTCTTTTAGTCCTCGGAATGGCCCTTAAATCCTGAAAGATTTGGGTTAAGGAATTGATCTTAATAATTATGGGTTTTATTTTATTAGTCTAATTTACTATTAGATTATAATAAAATAAAAAGTCCGAGAGAGAGTATTTATTTTATTTAGTTTAATTGGTTAATTAATTATTCAGGGCCTAAGGCCCAGATTAAATAATTAAAAAATTAATCTGGATATAAACTAGATAAAAGGTATGAAATTTTATATTGATCTATTTGGGCTTATTAATTATTTATTAGGCTATTTAATAAAGTCTAAAAAATAAATAATTGAGATTTATTATTTATGAGTGTTCAAACCTAAGAATAAATAATTTTATCTAGCCCAATGAATAAGATCAAGGATAAAATAATAATTAATTAATTAATTAATTAATTAATTAAAAACAATATGAGATAGAACCCATGTTGTTTCGCGTGCAAGATAATAGAAAGTATGGATGCTTTTGTTTGCACGCGAATGAATGCTCTCTCGGGGATTGATTCAAATTAATGAGAAAATGAATTGAAGTAGTGGCTTTTGGTTTTGCACTTCTGGGAGTTTGCATTCATAGGAGCAAAGCAAATAAGATAAACTCTTCGTTGTTCATTTTCATTCACAGAAAACAAACCCAATCACAGAGAAGCTTTCAAGGCTTATCAAAATCCAATCTTTAAGCTTTGTTGTGCTACGAGTACCATTTCGGAAGATTCAAGGCTTCGTGTGAATGAAACGTAGTAGACGTTTACAAAGACGTGATCCAATAGCTTCAAATATCCTTGTACAGACATCTATACTAGTACGAAGAGAGCCATTCAATTACAGAGGTAAATTTTTCGTTTTTCTAACATGCTTTCGTTTTGATGATTTTTGCCATTTTAAACCTTCAGCACCAACCCATAAGAAGGTGAAACAAAGGACGAGGGAGGAGGGTACATACTTGGCTAAGGTGCCTCCTGAGCATTTTGCCTTTGTTCAAAATTATGAAGCTCGTTCTGAAGAAAAAGTCGGAATATTGTGGCGAACTGCAGAATAAGACTTTGAATGAGTTCGCCTGTATACTACTCCCTAACTTGTCGTATGGCGGTTAGAGAAGTGGGTGTCAACTGGGACACCTGGGGAGGAGACGAAGTCTGCACCCCTTGTTGCTCAGGGAGAATAACCTGGGTGCTCCTGGATGTCGTCATGGTAGGATTAAAAGCTCCCCGTAAGGTTCGAACAGTAGGCCGATCGAATGATTCCAATGAAGGCCCTAAGGATTGCTGTTGGGAATTATCCATAATACGTCTTGAACGCAATTGCATGCAACAACTACCCTTCGAGTCCCACTGGGCATGCCAATTTATGTTGCCTTATGAAAAGGGAGCCGATAGAAGTGTCGATCGGTTGCTCTTTCGATGAATATAAACAGTTCGATGGAAAGATGAATGGATGAGCCGGACCTTTTAAAAGAAGTGGGTTCCTTAAACTTACTATAGAAAGGGTCCAAGCAGGCAGAAATATTGCACGCGAAAGCAAAATGGAACTGAATAGGATATATTTCAATTAAAATGATGAATGAATACAGTAACTGATAATCAAAGCAACATCAAATAGAAACTTTGTGATCAAAGTAGTATGGAAAACTGTAAATAAAGCTTTAAACCAAGCTATAAGTGAAAGCAGCGAAGAAACCTATAAAAATGCAAAAAAAAAGGAATGAAAAACTGGAAAAATTTGGTAATTTGGTTTGAGATGAATGTTGTGTCTTCAATTTGCAATTCCTGCTTGCTTTATACTTGTTGTGGCCCAGCTACCAACTTTCGAACGTGGAGGAAATCTCGTTTTGTGGCCTGTTTTTTACGATTGAGAACGGTAACGTCCTGCCGATCGTGTCGAGGTGTGCCAGTGATGGCTTATCGGCTCTTGGTTTTGATATTGACCGCGTACAGCCACTGAGGATTTTCATTGATGTCATCATCCGTTTGGCAGAATTTGTATCAACTTCGACTGAAAGTTGCCGTTGCAATGGATCGGCTAAAAATGACATCAACAATTCTTAATAAGTAAAACTTCAAAAATATAAGATGTTAAATTCAAGATATCCTCTACAAGGATTAATGAGAGTTATGTTCAAAGAATAAGTCCAAAAATTGGTAATCCACATTGTTTAATTCCCTTTTCCCCATTGAAGAACATGTAACCTTTTATATTATTCTGAAAAAGGAGAATTGCATGAAGTTTCTCTCCTCTCACAAGGAATAAAAGGGAATCAGAACCAAGTCTAATAACCACAACCACAAGAAGATGATACCTATTTAGCTACATTATAGGCAATTTTATTTTAGGTCCTAGGTGTGTGGCAAATATATAATTTGCCCTATTTGAGAATGGAGAATAACCGATTCGATCCGAATAAACAGATCGAAAAGAATCGAAACATAAATTTTTTTTTACTTTTGACTTTTTTCGAACCAAACCGAATAACCGAAGATCATAATTTGTCCTATATATATATGCATATATATATATATATATATATATAAAGAAAGATAATAATTTTAATTTTTTTTATTGAGTAAAAAATTATAAATAACAAATTCAATTGTAATTTTCCTTAATGATTAAAAAAATTAATATTTATGACTAAATGATAAAAGTCTATTGAAATTTAATATTACTATTTTTTTATTGATAATATTTTGTTTGATATGGTCAATTGAGATTTAGTCGATGAAAATTAATATTTTTTTTCATTATAGATAATTTTAAAAACTTTATTCATTTTCAATTGTACCATTTGTAAGATGAAATCATTAACCTAATTCTTTTATATTTTAAGTGCAACATTTTTTTAATGAAAATTTTAATTTTTAATAATTTTTTGCCTTAATATAATATTAAACATAGTTTTTATCAATGAATAAATTAATTTTATTTCACTTAATATTATAAGTTTATAACAACAATAATGTTGATAAGAAATGAGTACATTGATTATCAAATATAGTACACACACACACACATACATTTTATCAAATATGAGCCTATTAATATTTGGAGTTTAGGTATTCATTTAGATAGATATATCTTATTGTTAGAAATATTAACGTTATTTTTTTCTGGTAAATCTTTAATATATTTATCAAGAAAGGAAGTGTGTCTATATAAGGCGATGTGTTTTTTGGTATCCGAAATGACCCTTAAGTTCTGAAAGATTTGGGTTAAGAAATTGGTCTTGATAATCATGAGTTTTATTTTATTAGTCTAATTTATTATTGGATTAGAATAAAATAAAAGGTTCAAGAGAGAGTATTTATTTTATCTAGTTTAATTGGTTAATTAATTATTCAGGACCCAAGACCCAGATTGATTAATTAGAAAATTAATCTGGATATAAACTATATAAAAGGTATGGAATTTTATATTGATCTATTTGGACTTATTAATTATTTATTGGACTGTTTAATCAAGCTCAGAAAATAAATAACTGAAATTTATTATTTATAGGTATTTAAGCCCAAGAGTAAATAATTTTATCTGGCCCAATGAATAAGACCAATGGTAAAATAAAATTTTAAAAATTTTTAATTAATTAATTAATTAATAAAAATAAAAGACAACACGGGATGGATCTCATGTTGTTCTGCGTAAAGAATAACAGAAAGCATGAATGCTTTCTGTTTTCACGCAGATGGAATGACTCTCTCAAGGAATGTGGAAAAGAATTGAAAAGGCCATTCATACATTTGTAAATTAGTTTTTCAATTTTGGCTATCATAGAGACAGAAACCCAAGAGAAGGAATTCGATGGAGAAGCCTTCAAGGCTTATCAAAACCCAATCTTAAGCTTTAACTGGCTGTGCTATGTGCATCATTTCAGAAGATCAAAGGTTTCGCGTGAATGAGACGTCGTAGATGTTTACAGGAATGTGATCCAATAGCCTCAAGTATCCTTGTACAGATATCTGCACCAGTGCGAAGAGAGTCATTTAATCACAAAGGTAAATTTTTTGATTTCTTAGCTTGCTTTCGTTTTGATGATTTTTGCTATTTTAAGCCTTCAATTGGTATTAGAGTTATGGTTTGGCAAATGTAGGAAGCATTCTAGGCTTAACTAAAATAAGAAAATATTTATTTTGGTTGAAATCTGTGATCCTTCGTATTTACTGGTATGGATAGTTTCACTGTAAGCTTCGTTAGTGAAAATATAGGAACAATGTATTTTGATTGTTTTCATAGATATCGTGTAAGCCCAATTTTTTTAAGGACATAGACGGTTGTTTGAATGAGTTTTGATTGAAAATGAAAAAAAAAAAATCGAAACTAGTACGTAGAAGAAAATTCTAAAGAAGAAGATACTGTGCAATCTAGTCGAGCTGAGCTGAGCCTTTTAGCCGAGTCGGGACCATCTTGGGAGAGGAGCCACGGCTTTGCACGCCATTCCAAGGCGCGAGGAAGGCTTCCTCGCAGAAGCCATCAGCAACGAATGCAATTGCAATTCGTTTTGCTGCGCGGTCAAAGCGGTCAACAATTTTGACCGCGCAGCTAGGTGGTTTGCGACCAGCTTGGATCCGGCCCATGGGTTTTCCCATGGGGCCGTGATCCAGTGTGGCGAGTGCACTAGACTCAACCCAAATATTTTTTTTCTTTATTTTTTGTCCTATACCAGGCGAAGCTATTTTTATTGCAATAGTTAATATTCTTTGAATATATTGCATGAAAAATAATAGTAAAGAAAATTTTAGGATTAACTAAGACCATTAATTAATTAATGTGTTTAATCTTATTATTTGGACACTTAGGTTAAAAGAATAGAAAAGCATGAAAACGTTTATAGTTTTTTAGTATGCTTATTTCTTTTTGTACCCTATGTGCGCGTTTTCTCAAAAACCAAAGTCTTTGGGAATTTTGACCCAAAAAAATATTTTCCTTAAATCAAATGATTAATTTTAATTCGAATAAAAATTAATTCTTAGATATTTTGTCAAAAGATTTTATCCTTAACATAGAAAATATATTAGATTTAAATATTTTTGTGAATTAAAATAGAAAACCATTTTGATTGAATTTTAACAAGAAAATTTATTTTTGTCAAATTAAACTTGAGATTAAAATCTCTCGAAAGTTTTATTGGAAAATTTTGAAATTATTAAGTTTATTAACTTAAATAAAATTAATCAATGAAAAAATTTCTCAAAGGGTATAAACCTTAACAAAGAAATTAGTCCAAAAACAAGCCCAAAGACATATGCTTCAAATGCGGGCAGAAGGGACACTAGAGAAAAGAGTATCCAGAACTTCAGGCAAAAAAAAAACCCTACAGGTATTATTCTCTATCTAGAGTCTATTTCAATGGTTTGATCAACTTCCACTTGGATTGTTAATTCTGATGCCACTGATCATATCTGTAGCTCATTGCAGGAGTTTAAGAAAATAAGAAGACTCTAGAATGGCGAGCATATACTACGAGTAGGAAATGAAGCACGTGTATAGACCTTTGCAGTGGGAGAGTTGGATCTTATTTTTTATTGTTATAAAGTAATTATATTAAAGGGTATTTTATATGTACCCGATTTTAGACAGAATTTGATTTCAATTGTAAAACTAATAAATTATGGATATTCTGTTTCTTTCCATTTTTGTATTACTATCAGTAGAAATGGAGAAGTTTTATGTACATGACACATGTATGGAAACTTATTCTTTTTAAATCCTACAAATAATCAAATAAATAACGCTCAATTTAAACCTTTAAGTAAGAAGAGAAAGATCAATATTAATGACTCATATCTTTGACATCTAAGGTTAAGTCATATTAACTCAATCGGGATTCAGAAGTTAATCTATGATGGGCTCTTGGGCTCATTGAAATTGAAAAGTTGGCCTCAGTGTGAATCCTGCCTTTTGAAAAAAATGACCAAAAGGCTGATAGAGCCAAGGAGATATTGGGCCTTATTCATACTGGTGTGTGTGATCCTTTGTCTACTCAAGCTAGAGAGAGTTTTGAGTACTTTATCACTTTCACGGATGATTGAATAAGGTTTGATTATATTTGCCTGATGAGGCGCAAGTCTGACTCTTTTGACAAGTTCAAAGAGTTTAAGGCTGAAGTGGAGCGTCGGACAAGTAAACTGATCAAAACCTTATGATCGAATTGTAGTGGAGAGTACCTCCTTAGTGAGTTTAAGGATTACATGGTACATCATAGGATAGTATCCCAACTCTCTGCGCCGGGTACACTTTAGCAGAATGGAGTAGTTGAGAGAAGGAACAGGACATTGATGGAAATGGTTCAAAGCATGATGTCTCATGTTACTCTTTCGATCTCTTTTTGAGGATATGCTTTGGAAACAGCAGCATACATTCTGAACTTGGTGCCTTCAAAGTCAATACCTAGGATACCCTATGAGATGTAGACCGGGCGTAAGCCAAGTCTAAATCATCTCAAGATATGAGACTGTCCAACTTATGTATTGATCAAGAGAGACAAGCTAGAACTAAGAACATAATTATGCTACTTTGTTAGTATCCAAAAGGGACAAAATGAGGTTACTTTTATCATCCCAATGAGCAGAAAGTACTGGTAAGTACTAATGTTAGATATTTGGAGGGTGATCAAAGTACTTCCACTAAAGATTCAATATGGTTGAAACTCGAGGAAAAGTTATCTTTGGAATCAACTTCTTCAGACCCGATTATCGAACAAGAAGAGGTACAAACACAAGAACCTGTACAAAAGTTTCGTCATAGTGGGAGGGTATCTAGAGTTTCAGAAAAATGGATAGGAGAGACTTTCGAGCTGGTCTCTGACCATCAAGAACAAGATCCCACTAGATACGAAGAAGCTATTGCAGATGCCGATGCAGATCTATGGCATGAAGTAATGAAAGCCAAGATTGAATCTATGTACTTCAATTAAGTTTGGGATAAAACCTAATTGAGATAAAACCCATTAAGTGTAAGTGGCTATACAAGAGGAAGAGGGGAGCGGATGGGAAGGTTGAAACTTTCAAAGCTAGGTTTGTGGCGAAAAGATATACTCAGAAAGAGGGAATCGGTTATTATGAAACCTTTTTCCCGGTAGCCATGCTTAAGTCCATCCGTATCCTCATTACCATTGCATATCATTACGACTATGAGATATGATAAATGAATGTCAAGACGGCATTTCTTAATGACCATTTTAATGAAGACATCTATATGTCCTAACCAGATCGTTTTATTACTAAAGGGTAAGAACATATAGTTTGCAAGTTTAAGAAGTCTATTTATAGACTTAGGCAGGTATCTAGAACATAGAACATCCATTTTGACGAAACTGTAAAGTCTTACAGTTTCATTCAAAACGAGAATGAACTATACGTGTATAGAAAATTGGAAGGCATAAATCTAGTTTTTCTTGTCCTATATGTGGATGACATTCTACTCATTGAAAATGATATAAGGATATTGTCATCTACTAAGGTTTGGCTGTCTGGTCAATTTAGTACGAAGGACTTCGGAAAAGCCAGTTACATTCTCGGGATTAAACTTCTCAGAAATGGGAAGTAGAGAATATCAAGATTATCTCAAACGACATACATTGACAAGATGCTGGCCAAGTTTAATATGGACTCATGCAAGGGAGCTCTAATCCCTTACAGACATGGGTTGTCTTTTTGTTCTAAGGACTGTCCTAAGTCTCAAGAGGAAAAAGATAGGATGAGTAGGATTCCCTATACTTCGACTGTGGGAAGTCTCATGTATACAATGCTGTGCACTAGGCTAAATATCTACTTTACCGTAGACTTAGTTAGCAGATATCAGCTAATAGGGAGGTTCATTGACAAGCTGTAAAGCATATTCTTAAGTACCTCAATAGTACGAAAGATTATATGCTGGTTTATAGGGTTGAGGATTTGGTTCCTACTGGATACACAGACTCAGATTTTCAGGCAGATAAGGATGAGAGAAAATCCACTAGTGGATATGTCTTCACCTTATCTAGAGGAGCTGTTTCATGGAGGAGTATCAAGTAATTTTGTATTGCTGACTTAAACATGAAAGCTGAGTATGTGACAACTTCGGAAGTATCGAAGGAAGCAATCTGGCTTTAAAAGTTCCTTTCAGAACTTGGAGTTGTGCCACACATGGACAGACCAATTATGGTATATTACGACAACTCTGGAGCAGTCTCATAATCCAAAGAACTTAGGAACTACAAGAAAGGGAAGCACATCCAGAGAAAGTACCACCTGATCCGAGATTTCATTCAAAGACAAAAACTCGTGGTGAAACATATAGCTTCAGAGAATAACCTAATAGATCCCTTCACCAAGCCTTTGGTTGAGAGAGTCTTCAAGAGACACTTAGACGCTATAGGGGTGGGCACCTACGACTTTCTTAATCGTAGAGTGCAAGTGGGAGATTATTGGAATATATACTATCTAGACTAGTTTATCTTATATAATTATCGAATTTATTAATAAAAGAATTTATTCTCAAAATTTATTTGTGAATTTACATTTTATTTGTGTACGATTTTCATTTAGAAATGATCCATTGTGTTTAAGAAGTGATTCATGTCAATGGTGGTCTTTCACTGTAAGGTATGAATCACGGGTTAGTTAACACATAAATGTTTGTTCTCAATCGATTGATGAGAATGAGAATCTCATCATATATATGTTATTGTGTAATTAATTCTAAATAGGGAATGGTTTACCTTTAACCAACAAGTAGTCCACTCACTTCATAGCATGAGCGTATTTCGAATACGTAGAATATGATCTGTAATATTAGTTTCTAAAAGTACTGTTTAAAGAAACCCAAACTATTATTGATACATCATGGACTAATACTCTACCACTTGAGTATAAGTTGGTAGTCTGACGAAACTAGAAACATATACTTTAATATACTATAGTTGAGGTTCTTTCATAGAACCAATATACTTGTATGTTGAGTATACATGACTAGTTAGTTAAGACAGACTTGTACAAGATAACTTCTACGCTATATCGCCCCTTGTAACTGTTCAAATGATCTAATTATCGAGGGCCTTGGGGAACATGACTTGGATGTTTACGTTAAGGTTGCTCCCTTGGAAAGTGAAAACATTCTAGGAGTTGTGAATCATTGGACTAGAGGTCTAAGGATGGTAGATGTCTATTAGAGAGGTGTTAGTACATTCTTTTTTTCTAATTGTATGGCGATGTGTAGAGGGGTATTTTAATTATTACACCTGTAGGTTGAAGACTTTGCTAACGCAGCATTGTCATTGGGGTCAATATTTTCTTATGGTGATATTAGAAAATATTTAAAATGTAAAATATAGCTATTTATATAATAGGGGTATTTTGGTCATTTTAGTAGCCAATGCGATGTGTCTTTTGGTCCCAGAATGGCCCTTAAATCCTGAAAGATTTGGGTTAAAGAATTGGTCTTGATAATCATGTGTTTTATTTTATCAATCTAATTTATTATTGGACTAGAATAAAATAAAAGGTTCGAGAGAGAGTATTTATTTTATCTAGTTTAATTGATTAATTAATTATTCAGGACCCAAGGCTCAGATTGAGAAAATTAATCTAGATATAAACTAGATAAAAGATATGAAATTTTATATGTGTCTATTTGAGCCTGTTAATTATTTATTAGGCTGTTTAATAAAGTACAGAAAATAAATAATTGAAATTTATTATTTATGGGTGTTCAAGTACAAGAGTAAATAATTTTATCTGGCCCAATGAATAAGATCAATGATAAAATAAAATTTAAAAAAATTAATTAATTAATTAATTAATTAATTAATTAATTAATTAATTAATTAAAAATAAAAAAAGATAACATGGGATGGATTTGTATTGTTCCGTATGAAGGATAATAGAAAGTATGGAAGCTTTCTATTTTCACGCAAATGGAATGACTCTCTCAAGGAATATGGAAAAGAATTGAAAAGGCCATTCATACATTCTGTAAATTGGTTTTTCAATTTTGGCTATCACAGAGACAGAAACCCAAGAGAAGGAATTCGACGGAGAAGCCTTCAAGGCTTATCAAAACTTAATCTTTAAGTTTTCACCAACTGTGTTACGAGCACCATTATGGAAGATCAAAAGTTTCGCGTGAATAAGACGCAGTAAACGTTTGCAAGGACGTGATCTAATAGCCTCCAGTATCCTTATATAGACATCTATACCAGTGCGAAGAGGGCCATTCAATCACAGAAGCAAATGTTTCATTTTCCTAGCATACTTTCATTTTGATGATTTTTAAGGCTTAAAATGGCAAAAATAATGAAAACGAAGGTATGTTAAGAAAACGAAAATTTTACCTCTATAATGATGTTGTCTTCTTCAGACTGGTGTAATTGTTTATATAAGAATATTCGAGGCTAGTGGCTCATGTCCTTGCAAACGTTTACTGCGTCTCATCTACACGAAACTTACAATCTTTCGAAATGGTGCCCGTAGTACAGCCGGTGAAAGTTTGAAGTTTGAGTTTTGATAAACTTTTACAAAGTTTCAAAGAATAGGTTCAGCTTCTCTGTGAATGTAAAATGAAATTACGCAAAGCCTTACTTCTGTGAATTGAAAATTTCAATCAATCTTTATAGACCTCGCTCCACTGTAATTCATATACACACCCCAAGAGAGAATAATTTCTCTGCGTGAAAAATAGAAAGCAGAACACTCATATAAAATTTATTTATAAATTTTTTTCATAAATTTTATTTTACCTTGATCTTATTCATTGGGCTAGATAAATTATTTATTTTTATGTTTGAATACTCATAAATAATAAATATCAATTATTTATTTTCTAAACTTTATTAAACAAACCAATAAATAATAACAAACCCAAATAGACCAAATAAAATTTCATACATTTTATCTAGTTCTGGATTAATTTTTTAATTATTCAATCTGGGCCCTGAATACTTAATTAATCATTTAAACTAGATAAAATAAATACTTTCTCTCGGACATTTTATTTTATTCTAGTCTAATAATAAATCAGACTAATAAAATAAAAATCCATAATTATCAAGACAAATTCCTTATCCCAAATGCTTCATGACTTAAGGGCCATTTTGGAAACCAAAAGACACATCGTCTTAGATACTAAAATGATCAAAATACCCATACTATATAAATAGTTATGTTTTGCATTTTAAATATTTTCTAATATCACAATAAGAAAATATTAACCCCAATGACAATGTTGCGTTAGCAAAGTCTTCGACCTACAAGTGTAATGACTAAAATACCCCTCTACGCATCACCGTGCAATTAGAGAGGAAAAGTGTACTAACACTTTTCTAATAGACATCTACCATCCTTAGACCTCTAGTCCAATGATCCACGACTCTTAGAATGTTTCCACTTTTCAAGAGAGCTACCCTAAAGTAAACATCCAAATCATGTTCCCCAGGGCCTTGGATAATTAAATTATTTGAACAGTCACAAAGGGCGATATAGTGTAGAAGCTATGTTGTACAAGTCTGTCTTAACTAATTAGTCACATATACCCAATATACAAGTATAGTGGTTTTACGAAAGAATCTCAACTACAGTATATCAAAGTATATGCTTTTAGCTTTGTCAGACTACCAACTCATACTCAAGCGGTAGAGTATTAGTCCACACTGTAGCAGTAATAGTCTGGATTTTTTTAAATAGTACTTTTAGAAACTACTATTATAGGTCATGTTCTACGTATTCGAAATACGTTCATGCTATGAAGTGAGTGGATTACTCATTGACTAAAAGTAAGTCATTCCCCATTTGAATTCATAACACAATAACTTATACATGATGAGATTTTTATTCTCATCAATCGGTCAAGAACAAACATTTATGTGTTAAGTAACCCGTGATCCATACCTTACTGTGAAAGACTACCATTCACATGGATTACTTACTTAAACACAATGGATCATTTCCAAACAAAAAATAGTGCACAAATAAAATGTAAATTCACAAATAAATTTTGAGAATAAATTCTTTTATTAATTATATTAGATAATTTAGTCTAGAGGGCATATATTCCAACAGATTTTTGCCATTTTAAGCCTTCAATAGCAACATTTCAGTCTCTTCATGTATAATGTTGGATGGTTTCTACAAAATCATTCTAGATAGGTTGAACATATTCACTATGTCTAGTTATATTTTTGTACATCCAGATAAATTCCATGCTAAAAAAAATTAAAAATCTAACATTTCCAAAATATTGATTGGAAATCAATTCCTTTCTTTACGTAACTCTTCTATTATTTTATAAACTAATGAACAAACATATTAATTTAGATTTATTATTTAGAATTGAACCAAACTAATATACTCAGAGTTCACATTTTCTACAATCTATCAAAGTAGGGAGGGAGGGGGAGCGAAGCACTTGAAAGTTTGAGGGGGAGAAATTCGAGAAACCTGGTTAATTTTAGGGGTTAAAATACAATCTATAAAAATTTGATTAGTAAGTCCTCTAATTGTGAGGACAATTTGTTATTTCTTGAAAATTCATTTGTCATCGGCTTTCTCCATCCAAACAGGACCAAAACCCTAGACGAAATAAAAAACCTCGTATGAGAGACCTTTTCCAGTTTGTCGATATTGATGTCATTTTTAGCCGATTCGTTGCAACAATAATTTTTAGCCGAAGCCGATACGAATTTTACCAAACGGATGATGACGTCGAGGAAAATCCTCAGCGACTGTACCTGGTCAACATCAGAACCAAAAACCAATGAGCCGTCACCCGCACATATCGGCACGATCAATAGGACGTTACCGTTCTCAGCCGCCAAGAACGGGTCACGAAGCGGGATTTCCTCCACGTTTGAAAGTTAGAAGCTGTGCCACAACAAGTATAAAGTAAGTAGGAATCCCAGATTGAAGACTCCAACACTCATCTCAGGCCAAATTACCAAAATTTTCCAATCTTTCATTCATTTTACCCACATTTTTACAGCTTTCTTCACTGCTTTCGTTTACAGCTTTGTTAATTGTTTTTCTTACTCCTTTGATCATGAAGTTTTCGTTTAATGTTGCTTTGATTATCAGTTACTGTATTCATTCATCATTTTAATCAAAATACATCATATTTAGTTCCGTTTTGCTTTCGCGTGTAATATTTTTGCCTGCTTAGATCCTTTCTATAGTAAGTTCAAGGAACCCACCTCTTTTAAAAGGTCCGACTCATTCATTCATTTCTCCATCGGACTATTTATGTTCATCGGAAGAGTAGCCGATCGCCACTTCTATCGGCTCTTTTTTCGTAAGGCAACATAAATTGGCATGCCCAGTGGGACTCAAAAGGTAGTTGTTGCATGCAATTGAGTTCAGGACGTGTTATGGCAAATTCTCAGTAGCAGTCCTCAGGGCCTTCATCGGAATCATCCGATCGGCCTACTGTCCGAACTTTACGGGGAGCTTTTCATCCCACCATAACGACATCCGAGAGCACCCAGGTTACTTTCCCTGAGCAACAAGGGGTGCAGACTTCGTCTCCTCCCCAAGTGTTCCAGTTAACACCCACTTCTCTAACCGCCATACGACAGGCTATGGAGTAGTGTACAAGCGAATTCATTCAAAGCCTTATTCCACAGTTCGCCACAATATTCTGAGATTTGCTTCAGAATGAGTTTCATAATTTTGAACAAAGGCAAAATGCCCAGGGTGCACCTCAGGTAAGTATGTATCCCCCTTTCTTGTTATTTGTTGCACCTTCTTATGGGTCAGTGCAATTATTGTGCCGACACCAGTTTATGCCGATGCCTAGGGGACACCAAGGGAATCCAGGGGTAAATGCACTTGGCACAATTCTGACGGAACCTTTCCTAGGAAAAACTCCACCATATCCGATTGCAAGGACTTAGGTGCTGATGGGGGCACAGATGTTTTATGACCAGAATACTACCCCAAACAAGAATTAACAGCTCTTCATACAGAGGACCTCAGAACTACATCGCAACCGTCCCAACTGCGTATTCCGTTATGGCAATGGTTTATCCACTGCAGAGGGCAATGTATTCTAAGATGGTTTCATTCCCCGAATAAGGTTCTCGACCTACTGTAGTAGGTCCCCCATGCAGACCCAACAGCCAATGCCATCAGCTAATGTCGGCTCAATAACGGAGGCCGTGTGTCAACAAGCCAGAGACCGGCCAATGTATCAGAAGCCTTACCCAGAATGGGTAAACTCCATAGCGGTACTACCTCGAGGATTTAAGTTGCCAGAGTTCTCCATTTTCTTTGGAGAAGATAACAAGTTACTATGGAGCATATAGGGAGGTTCACAGCACAATATGGAAATTTTGAGAATAGTGATTGGCATAAATTGTAGTTATTCTCTTTATCTTTGACAGGAGCAGCGTTTACTTGGTATGCAAATCTAACGCTTGGTTCGGTGCATGCATGGGCCGATATGGAATGAATCTTCCATGAACGTTTCTTTAAACCAACACCCAAGGCGTCCATAGCTGGTCTTTTTGCAATTAAACAGAGATCATCTGAAGGGGTCGTAGACTTCATCAAGCGCTTTTGACAAACTAAGGCCAGATACACCACCCAATCACTGAAAATGAAGTGCGCCCCGGATAGCCATCAGTAGAATGCATCCGCAACTCAAAGAATACCTTATCTTACAGGATTTCTATGATCTATCCCGTTTGCTATCTCAAGTCGTTAGGATAGAAGAAATGATTAAGGAGAAAGAAAAAAGGCGGTCAGTCAAGTTTTCTCAAGGTCAAACCATCATATCGGTAGTGGATGATATTACTGATAACGAGGAAGATCAAGTGCTAGATGTGATGGCAGTTGAATTAGTAAAAGATATATCTTACACTTGCCATTTTCTTAAGCCTGGTAAAGGGAATGAGGAAGCTTCTCCTGCAAGCCCATCCACATATACTTTCGATGTATCCAGGGCTGAACAAATATTTGATCAAATGGTTAAAGATAAACAGATTCGTCTACCATGTGGTCACAAACTTCCAGGGCTAGAGGAATTGAAGGGCAAGAATCTAATAGCTGTGTGGTTTTCAGGAACACCATACAGAAGGCGTTGTAAGAGGGAAGGGTAAGATTTGCTGACAAGCGGGAGGAAACCTTAGTTGATACAGACCCATTCCCAACAGCAGACACAAGCATGGTGCAGACTTGTGAAGAAGACGAGAAGCATGAGTTAGGAGATTCTCCCATCAAGAGGCAATTGGAATGAGACAAACCAACATTCTGTAGTCTAGATGGTCAGTCGTCAGTTTTCACTCGGCTTATAGTTCCAACCTTCGTGACCCATTTCCAGGGGAAGGATGAGAAACTTACAGTGCATGTGCCTTGCAAAGCGCCATTTTTCCCAAACCATCGTTCCCAGCCTACGAAAACTCAGAAACGACTGGAAAAAAGAAGACGGGCTCAGCAAAAATAGGTATTGAAAGAATGGTCGAGGAAACAGGTATGTGCTTCCACGAGTCAGAATATGCTCAACATTCTTCCGTCACAATTCCGAGCTAAGGTCGAAAAGAAGTAGTAGAAGAAGATTACTATGTAACGGAAGAAGCGGCCGTTGAGCTCATTGAGTTTAAAGTGCCATCGAAAGGGATGCTCTTTCCGATTCCCACGACAGAACATTCGAATCACCTCAAACCATTATACATTAAGGCACATATAAATAGAAGACCTTTTTCTCGGGTGTTTATTGATGGAAGAACTATGTTGAACGTAATGCCATTGGTAACTTTAAGCCGATTGGATAAGGGTCACCACGATCTAACTCCTACTGATATACAGATGCTTAATTTCACTGAGGAGGCTGCCAAGGTAGAAGGGGTTATCACTTTCGAGGTAGCCGTAGGATCCAACGTTAGTAAGACTGTTTTCTTTGTAATCATGGCAAAGTCGGCATATTCTGTCTTACTTGATAGGGATTGGATTTATGCGAATCACTGCGTTCCGTCAACACTTCACCAAATGATGTTGATCTGGAATGAAGAACAAGTAGAAAGGATACCCACTGTTCCCAATCCATTTTTCGTAGAAGTGCACATGAATGAGGCAGTGTTCTACCATTCTACTTTTGACCCGAGCCATTACTCCAAGCATACCATGGCTCATAACCAGATTACAACGGAAGGGTTGGAGGATCAATGTCCAAAAATAAAGGACCCTGACGTTCGTCATGCACCTGGTTTCGTTACTCAGGACTTGTTAACAGAAGTGGACATCGGGGAGCCTGGGGAGAACAAAACCACAAAGGTAAGCTTGTGTTTAACTTTTGAATAGCAGAGTGCTCTGACGGTACTAATTCGCAGGTAGTGGGACTATGATGAGATGCCAGGATTGGACAGAGGTATCGCAAAGCATTGCTTGCCAATCAAAGAAGGTTTCAGGCCTCATAAATAGTCTGCTCGGGATTTTAATCCCGCTCTCTTACCTAGGATCAAGGAAGAAATTGAGAGGTTGCTTCGTTGTGGTTTCTTGCCAATATGTAGATTGGGTTTCCAACATTGTGCATATCATTAAAAAGAACGGACAGCTGCGGGTTTGCGTTAATTTTAGAAATCTGAATTTGCCCACCCCGAAGAATGAAAACACTATGCCGATGGCCGACATGCTGGTAGACTCCGCTGCAAGAAACTAATTCTTAAGCTTCATAGACGGATACTCCGGGTACAACTAGATATTCATAACTGAAGAAGACACTAGGAAGACAGCCTTCCGTTGCCCAGGATCTATTGGTCTATTTGAATGAATAGTTATGCCTTTCGGATTGAAGAACACTGGAGCTACGTTCCAAAGAGTCATGAACCTCATCTTCCATGACCTCATCGACAAAACCATGAAAGTTGACATTGATGACTTAGTGGTCAAATCGCCCACTTTTTCGTGACACCTACAATGGTTAGAATAGGCTTTCCTTAGAATGTGCCAACACTTGTTAAAAATCAACCTAGCTAAATATGCCTTCGGAGTTTCAGTTGAAAATTTCCTCAGATTCTTGGTGCATCAAATAGGGATTGAGGTGGATCAGAACAAAGCACGAGATATTCTGCAGGCAAGACCACCGCAAACCAAAAAGGAGCTCTAAAGTTTTTTAGGGAAACTCAACTTCCTATGACGTTTTCTAGCAAATGCCGTAGGTAAGTTGAAGGTGTTCTCTTTTTTGCTTCATTTAAAGTCATCATTGGACTTCATTTGGCAACCGGAGCATTAAACGGCGTTTAATCAGATCAAGGTGGTTTTGTTACAATCGCCAGTTTTGGTGCCTTCACGGGATAAGGTACCTTTGAAATTGTACATCTTTGCAGTTCTAGAATCTATCGGTTGTCTGTTGGCTTAGGACGATGTTCAATGGGTTGAAAGAGTAGTCTATTACCTTTGTCAAAACCTAACGGACACCGAGACTAGGTATCCCCCTGTTGAGAAATTATGTTTGTCTTTATATTACGCATGTGTAAAGCTAGAACATTACCTGCTACCTAGGGAAGTGCAAGTCCTATGCAAAATTGATCTCATTAAATATTTTCTGAACCGGCCATTGTTGCAAGGACGGTTAATGAAATAGGCTATCAAGTTACACACTTTTTCCTTAACTCATTTACCTTTGAAAGTGATGGAGGGTTAAGCCATAACCAATTTTTTAACTGAGCATCCATGTGTAGAAGTGCCCAACACTGAAAATGAAGAGGTACTGGGGTACATCTCACATAAGCCATGGAGGTTGGAGTTTGATGGATCCAACACGCAAAGTAAGGTTAGCGCCGGTTTGGTTATAGAAGCTCCAGGTGGACAACAAGGAAAAATCTTGTTAGAATTGAGTAAAAGGACCTCCAATAATCAGGCAAAATACGATGCTCTCATTCTGGGGCTTCAGATTTTAAAGGCTTTAGACGCCCCAATGGTTAATATAACAGGGGATTCTCAGGTTGTCATCCGACAGATTTCAAGTAAATACAAATGTACTAACCTTGTGTTATCACATAAGTTACAAGAGGTGCAAGAGCTGTTGCAAAACTTCTCGGAAGTCATCTTGACTCATGTTGCTCGAGGTGAGAACCAGGGGGCAAACGATTTAGCTTAGACGGCTTCCAGTTTCAAGAAAAGAGTCGGGATGATAATGTGTCAACAAATATCGGAAGAGAGACATGAGAAAGATTGACGATCCGATATCGTCTCATACTTGTGGAAGCCTACAGGCCAGGCTTCGCAGGAGCTTAAGCGCAAGGCATTGAACTTCGTTTTGATCAGGAATGACTTATTTAGAAGAAGCCATACAGGAGTTTTGCTGAAATGGTTGTCCAAACGGTAAACAGTGCAACCTTAGCCGAATTACATGAAGGCTTATGTGGTGCTCATCAGGTAGGTCCTAAGTTGAAATGGACACTGCAACGGCATGAATTTTACTGGTCTTTGATGACTATAGATTGCGTAGCCTATGCAGTTGGGTGTGAGGCATGTCAGAAGCACGACCCATTAACTCATACCCCCATCACTGACTTACATCCTATCATCAAGCTATGGCCATTTAGGGGTTGGGCTCTAGACGTCATCGGCAAGATTCACCTGCCGTTAACCAAAGGACGCACCTTCATTCTAGTGGCAACCGATTATTTTACCAAGTGGGTAGAGGCACAGGCTCTGACCAGAGTAACCCAGTTTGCCGTGATCACCTTCCTTCAACAGTATATCCTTTTTCGATTCGGTATACTTGAAATCATAACGGCTGATCAAGGAACTATGTTCACAAGAGATAAAGTACGCAACTTTCTAAGTCAATTCCAGATTAAGTTACTTTATTCATCCCCGTATTATGCACAGGCCAACGGTCAAGCTAAGACAACAAACAAGACTTTGATCAGTATGATTCGAAAGTCAGTAGAAGACAAACCCAGAAGATGGCACGAAACCCTTCAAGAGGTGTTGTGGGCATATCGAAACGCTTCAAGACCACTACTGGGTTCACCCCATTTCGGCGACATATGGATAAGATGCAATACTACCATATGTATGGATAAGATGCAATACTACCAAATGTATGTCAAAACCACTACTAGGTTCACCCCATATCGAAATTGTGTTATGTTATAATCCAGTGGCTGTTTCTAGATTGGATAAGCGGCTTGTGAGAATTTGCTGAATTTCGTAAGTGATCAATTGCTTTCAAAGTTAAAAAAAAAAAAAAACAGAAAGGTTTGTGTTTTGTCAAAAAGAAATGTGAAACTATGGCAATTTGCAAAGGCAAAGTCGTATTATTCGTTAATGGGAAAGGATAGCTTTTTCAGAAGAACGCATAGCATTTTTAGAAGGACGCGATTGCTTTTGACAACTTGCTGGTGCAATCTTGTTTGACAATTTGCCGTAATTGGTGCACAGCAACATGTCAAGGAAATACCATAAAAGTAGATAAAGAATTCCAGAATGCAGTTGGCCGATTAACTTGGTATTCAAGTGGAGGGAAGGCTGGCAGCATCCGATTCTGACAGGATATTTTGGTGGCTTGCCATTTCGTTCTCCTGCATGATTTGGGCTTCTTGTCTTCCAAGAACAATCGCTCCCATGCAGGTGACCTCCCGAGGCTTGACCTCTATGAATTTAATACTACAAACCCAGATATCGATTGGCATCTAAAAGCAAGTATCAGTCGCCATGCCTCAGTCCTCATTTCAGTTATGCCATCACAAATTTTCCTGATCATGGCAAAATTTCCTTGTTTCTTGAGAATGAAAAGGGTTAAATGCAAAAATATCCTTAAAAAAAATATATATTTATAATTATACTCATTACATTTAAAATTTTTACAATTATACTACTCTTATTAAATTTAAATTCTTTCAAATATATCTATCATATTTAAAATTCAATAATAATATATTTCTTAAATTTAAATTCAAATACATCATTCACATTTAAAATTCAGCAATAATATCTTTCTTAAATTTAAATCTTTTCAAATATACATTTATATCAATAATTTTAGGGAGTGCTCCACATTTGACCGTTTAAAAGGATGTGATTATAATATACTCATTATTATTATTATTGACAAATTAGTAATCTCACATTTTGCCTTCTCCAAACAATATTATTTTTTTGGAGAGAATAAAAAAACTGCACTATTTCTATAAATCTCACAAATACTGAAGATTATAATCAAAACCATTAGTAGAAAGGATTTATTATAATCAAAATTGCTCCTAAAGGATTTACAGAAATGGAGCAATTTTTTTCATTCTTACAAAAAAAAATATTCATTGTTTGGAGAAGATAAAAGTTGAGATTACAAATTTACTCTTAATAATAATAATGAGTATATTGTAATCACGGCCTTTTAAACGATCAAATATGGAGCATTTCGTTAAATTTTTAACAAAATGGTATATTTAGAATGATTTAGATTTAAGAAGAATGCTATTGTTAAATTTTAAATATGAAGAGTATAATTAAAAGAATTTAAATTTAAGAAGAGTACTATTATTAAATTTTAAATACAATGAATATATTTGAAAAGATTAAAATTTAAATTATTGAATTTTAGAAGTGAAGGGTATAATTATAAAAGTATATATTTTTTAAAAACATTTTTACTTTTAAACCGAATAAAAATAATAGTCAGTCTCTACTATTACAATAATTCATGAAGGGCATAATAACATTAGCATCGATTCTAATAAGATACGACACCTGGAACTATTTTGAAAATGACAATACAACTAACGTTAAAGCAATCACACAGGCAGCTCTAACTGGTAGGACACATATTTAATTAATAGGATCCCGAAAATAGCTATTGTAAAAAGAAGGTGCTCAGAAGTGGGCAACGATGCAGTCCATCATCCCCCTCCCTTTTTTGCTAAGTAAAATATATGCTATATACTTAAACCAGAATGATTAGTGATTACATCAATACTACTTCTACCATCATAAAATACAGCTGAAATATTAGCAAAAAGGGCCCCAAAAAAAGGGGGTTATTTCTGCCAGGTTCGTTGCGAAAAATACCAGATCCGAGTCCGTCGAATGAGCTTAGTCAAATTCTACCTCTTCTCCCGATTCTAAAAACTGCTATTGAATTTTTCAAAATGATTCCTAGTCTAAAGGCCAAACAATGAGGAACATCCGTGCCACGTGCCTTGGGTTTTAACCTGGCATATGTAACTCGTAGATTGGTGGGAAATACTATACATATAGATGCTAAGAGTCCCTTGTCTTCATCAATTAGCGAATAGTTCAATTAAGGTTACACACACATTACAGCATATATTATCCTCTTCATTTCGATTTGTCTAACCTAGACTAGAAGAAGATCATGGATAATTCCAAAAGTCAGGACTTGAGCTACCAAGCTGGCCAGGCCACGGGACAAACCCAGGTGAGCTTCTAACTCATTGTTCAAATATCCACTTTTGGGGTTCTCGTTATTTTTTATGTACTTTATACAGATTCTATATGGATCAAACTCAGCTGTATCTGCTTAATAAATGCTCTTACAAATATTACTGAAGATGATTATCGATTGATCAGGAAAAGGGCAGCCAAGTGATGAATCAGGCAAGCAATGCAGCCCAGTCTGCTAAGGAATCAATGCAGCAGGGAGGGCAGCAAATGATGGCAAAGGCACAAGGGGCTGCTGAGGCCGTCAAGAATGCGACTGGCATGAAAAAATAAAGGAGACGAATCCTTCATTGAAGTCCTCGTCAAGATCGTTCTCGTGTCTTCTTCTCAGTTCAGCTTCTGTTTCAGCATTGGCATCCAGTTTTCTGCTATTTCCTTCCATAGGTTTCATTAATTGGTAGCAGCTGCAATTAGTTTTTGTTATAGCAGACATGAAGAGAACCGATCAGCTCTGAGTCATGGACTCTTGCTACTTTCTTGTTTTGATCCAATAAAATTTTCTTCATTTGGTGCCACATTTGGATTTCTTCTTTTTTCATAGCATTATTCTATAATCTCAGATGCCTTGGTGATCTAGTGTTAGAAGCCTAATTTACAAATGCTATTCATAAGATCAATGGCAAGGATGAAAGAAAACAAAGGGAAACTAATATTAGCTTCATGTGAAGAGAATTTGCATATGCATTTCTAGCCGAATGGATGAAAGAAATCGGATAAAGGAGGATAAGATTAATTTTAATAATTGAGTACAAGTAGATGAAGACCCCATCATCAACAGAAAATGTATTACTTGTGATTAGTTCTTGACATTTTGCAGAGTCGTTTTACAGAATTTGGATGGATGAAAGATGGGAATTCAACTAACATGATTCCTGAGTTACAGTGGTGTAAATTAATGAAATTAATCCTTTCTATCTTATTGTGGCGTGTGTGTGTGTTTTTTTTTGGAGAAAGTAAACTAAGTCATGATGTCTATGGAATCAATTAAATTGTCCCAAATGCTTGGTGAACTATTAATTCTATTCGGTTTCTATTTCACATGAAAGACTCGCAGGATCAATCTTGATAATTCTAATATAAAATTAGTGATACAATTTGTGTTCCCAAATTTAGGTTGTTAATGAAATTTTATGATGAAAAATGATTTATTCTTAATAAGTAAAACTTCAAAAATACAAGAAGTTAAATTCAAGATATTCTCTACAAGGATTAATGAGAGTTATGTTCAAAGAATAAGTCCAAAAATTGGTAATCCACATTGTTTAATTCCCTTTTCCCCATTGAAGAACATGTAACCTTTTATATTATTCTGAAAAAGGAGAATCGCATGAAGTTTCGCTCCTCTCACAAGGAATAAAAGGGAATCAAAACCAAGTCTAATAACCACAACCACAAGAAGATGATACCCATTTAGCTACATTATAGGCAATTTTATTTTAGGTCCTAGGTGTGTGGCAAAGATATTATTTGCCCTATTTGAGAGTGGAGAATAACTAATTCAATCCGAATAAGCGGGTTGAAAAAAATCAAAACAGAAAAAAATTGTTAATTTTTTACTTTTTTTTAAATTGAACCGAATAATCGAAATTAGAACCGAATATATAGACATAAATTATATATATATATATATATATATATATATATATATATAGAGTAAAAGATTATAAATAACACAATCAATTGTAACTTTTTTTAATGAGTAAAAAATTTAATATTTATGACTAAATAATAAAAGTATATTGAAATTTAATATTACTATTTTTTTATTGATAATATTTTGTTCGATATGGGTAATTGAGATTTAGTCGATGAAAATTAATATTTTTTTCATTATAGATAATTTAAAAAACTTTATTCATTTTCAATTATACCATTTGCAAGATGAAATCATTAACTTAATTCTTTTATTTTTTAAGTGCAACATTTTTTTATAAATTTTTTTAATTTTTAATCATTTTGACCTCAATATAATATTAAAAATAATTTTTGTCAATGAATAAATTAATTTTATTTTACTTAATATTTATAAGTTTAAACAACAATAATGTTAATAAGAAATAAGTACATTA
The DNA here is from genome assembly GCA_026120185.1 of Voacanga thouarsii. Lineage (NCBI taxonomy): Eukaryota > Viridiplantae > Streptophyta > Magnoliopsida > Gentianales > Apocynaceae > Voacanga > Voacanga thouarsii. The sequence continues at coordinate 11,010,866 of JANUWF010001017.1, forward strand.
ATTATTAAATATAGTATTTTTAGTTTCAATATGTATATGTGGATTATATATTCTACACACACATATATATATATATATAATATTCCATATATATATATATATATATATATTCCATATATCTTCTATAAACATATATATATATATATATATATTATCAAATATGAGCTTATTAATATTTGAAGTTTAGGTATTCATTTAGATAGATATATCTTATTGTTAGAAATATTAACGTTATTTTTTTGTGATAAATATCAAGAAAGGAAGTGTGTCTACATAAGTAAGAACTTGATCCACTATTTATACATATTAATATATATTATTCTTATATATACACAAAATATAAATATATATATATACATAGTATGTAAATAAATATATATTATCATAATTTAAAATATAGTAAATGATTATAATTCAAAATGATAGGTATAAAAAAGAAAAAGTGAATGATATAAAATAATATTGTGTAAAATATATTTATACTATTTGCATATAAAAATTAAATATTTAAATTACTAATTTGTTGAACAAAATTGTGTTAATAATTTTGTTCAATTTTATCATTATAGTATATTCTAATATTAATAATTATATTTGTAAAATATAATTACACTCAAGAATTAAAATTTTAAAAAAATATATTAAGGAACTACAACGTCTTCATTTTTTTTTTTTTTTTTGGCTTCTAATGATGGCTGAATGGATGAATTTTAGTGTTTGCTTCTTAAAAAATTGTCATATTTCTTGTCATTCTAGGCTGAAGAACAAGATATTGAAATTGGAGAGGGCAAGTGGCAAGCGACTCCACCAGTCAAAGGCTCAAAGCTAGCAAACGGTGCAAGAACTATAGTACTAACTACTGTTGTTAAATATTTGGAAATCAATTTTTCTAACTCATTTTGCAAACTAAGTTGGAATTGGTCTATTGGCATGTTTATTTTCTGTTTACACATATAAAATTATTAGTGCACATGAATATCTTGGAATGATATTAGCTATGAACCTTTTCAACATTTTTTCATATTTGTGTATAATTAGTTTTTTTTTGTTAAAAATGTTAAAAATCTTTTAAATATGATTTGGTACTAATTTTTGTATTGTTAGAATCGAAACCCAAATTTTCGTCCCGATCTGATCCCAAATCAAGACGCGAATATCTGTTCTGATTTGTCTCGAAATTTCGAGATGGAAATTTTAGAGTCACGATTTGAAATCGATTTCAAAATTTTGAAAAAATCAAATATTCGGTACCAAAGATATCAAAATCTTCGAACCGTGAACCGCCCTAGCCTTTATCGATGAATTCACCTCCACGCTAGTCTTCAGCCAAGCTATGACTGTGGAAAACTAGTAGTATGAAGTTTAGAGCATTGTCTTCTATGATGATTTTTAAGTTATCCAATTCAAATTTTACTTTCAGTTACTTAGATATAGTATAAAATTTAATAATTAATAAATATATTATTTATTGTAATTACGATAGTTCTTTTTTATTTTTTCAATACATAATTTTTATAATTTATATTAATATAAATTTTTGAGACTTTTTCTTTCCGTATAAAAGAAATCAAAATTTAATTTGACTCAATTTTCTCATGAGTCGCTTCTAAATTGAGTGTGCTTGATGATCGTTGTAATGGCGATATCTCAGACTCTTCGTGTATAAACCTTGATGGTTTCTAGAAGATCATTCTAGATTGGTTGACCATATTCGCTAAGTCTAGTTATATTTTTGTACATTCCGATAAATTCCATGCTCAAAAAAAAATTAAAAAAATCTAACATTTCCAAAATATTGATTGGAAATCAATTCCTTTCTTCACGTAACTCTTTAATCTATTATTTTATAAACTAATGAACAAACATATTAATTTAGATTTATTATTTAGAATTGAACCAAACTAATATCCTCAGACTTCACTATGCTAACCGCAAGTTTACATTTCCTGCAATCTATCAAAGAAGGGAGGGAGGGGGAGCGAAGCACTTAATTTTAGGGGGTTAAAATACAATTTACGAAAATTTTATTAGTAATTCCTCTAATTGTGAGGACAATTTGTTATTTCTTGAAAATTCATCTGTCCTCGGCTCTCTTCATCCAAACAGGACCACAACCCTAGACGAAATCAAAAACCTCGTCTGAGAGACCTTTTCCAGTTAGCCGAAAAAGCCTTAGAATCGACGATCTTCTTCTTCAGTTCAATACGAAGCCGAGGCCAAGAAGTAATTCGTTACAACAATGAGAAATCAATGTCGACGGCTTCTTCTCCTCCGATCCTACTGCCGGTCTCAGCCGCACATTTCCACTCTATCTCACCCTCAGGTACAGTGTCCTCGCTCTATATCTTCGTCACTTCAGTCCTGCTCACGCACACCCCATGTGCCCCTTTTTCAATCGCCTACACTCCGTTTTTTCTCTTCTTCTGAAGTAGCTATGGAACCTCCTAAAGATTCATCTGATCAAAATCAAATTGTTGCGTTAACTGATATATTCTCGCAAAAGGACGTGACTGATGAGAAAATTAAGTTGGGATTGGAGGCTAATAATATTGTTATAACCCACGATTTCGTTTTGAGTGCTTTGAAAAATCTCCAATCCGCGCCTGATGTTGCACGGAAATTCTTTCGATGGATTTCAAAATGTGAGGATGAGAAGAAGAGATTGAGCTCAAAAACCTATAATTTGATGCTCTCTATCCTGGTGGAGAGTGGGTTTGTGAGGGAATTTTGGAAGATGGTTTCAATTATGAAGAAGAAAGGATATGGAGTTTCAAAAGGTACATTTGTTAAGGCTTTAGAGAAATTTGAAAAGGACGGGCTAAGTGATGATACGGGGAAGTTGAAGGAATTATATGCATCCGGGTCAACAGATAATTCTATTGAAAATCTTTCTTCTCGGGTTTGTAGGGTGATCAGGCAAAATGTTTGGGGAGATAATGTGGAAAAGCACCTAAGTGAACTGAACATTGGGTTTTCGAGTGAGTTAGTTTCAATGGTGGTGGAAAATATTGGGATTGAATCTAACAAGGGTTTAATTTTCTTTAGGTGGGTTGAGGAGAGTGGTCACCTTAAACATGACAAACATACGTATAGTGCAATGGCAAGTGTGTTGGCTAGTGAAGATTCAAGTGTGAAGTTTTGGAGAGTGGTTGATGAAATGAGAAATGCTGGATATGAAATGGACAAGGACACATATGTTAAGATTTTGGAACGATATATTAAGAAGAGGATGATCAAGGATGCTGTGGATTTATATGAGTTCGCTATGGGTGGTGCAACTAAGCCATCCCCTGCGGACTGCACTTTCCTTCTGAAGAAAATTGTAGTTAGCAAGGAGCTAGACATGGACTTGTTTTTGAGGGTAGTGAGGGTATCTAAGGAAAATGGACATATCTTGACAAATTCTACCTTTAATGCAGTTCTCAAGTCTTTGACGAGTGTTGGAAGATTTGAGGAGTGCAATAAAGTTTTGAAAGCAGTGAAGGATGATTTTCAACCCAACAGTTCTTTACAGAGTAGAATTGCCTTTCAGCTAAGTAGTGGTGGGAATTCTGAGGAAGTAGATGTGTTTATGGAGGAGATGAAATCGTGTAAGCATGGTTTAGGTCAGAGAACATGGTCATCTTTAATTGAAGGATATTGTCTGGCTGGTGATCTGGAGAAAGCTTTGGCCACATACCAAAAGATGGTTGAAGAAGTGGGTACTCCTAACACTGAATATGCTTTAGAATTGTTGGTTAGTTCATATTGTCGCAAGAACAGAGCAGTGGATGGATACAACCTTGTTTCCCGAATGGTCAATGAAAACCAGCTGCGCCCTTGGCATTCCACATACAAGATTTTGATAGGTATGCTCTTGGCTCAGGGAGGATTTGAAGAAGCATTGGATATTCTGCCTTTGATGAAAAATCAAGGATATCCACCATTTTTGGACCCATTCATCGAGTTCCTTTCCAAATCCAGTAGCCCTGATGATGCTATAACATTTTCAAAAGCAATGACAGTGAAGAGATTTCCCTCAACTCCCGTGTTTCTTAAACTGTTCAAAGCATACTTCACAGCAGGAAGACAGAGTGAGGCACAGGATTTACTCTTAAAATGCCCAAGATATGTAAGAAATCATGCTGATGTTTTAAACCTGTTCTGTTCCATGAATTCTGGAGATAGAGCTTCTGCAGCCACTGTTGCTGCTTAGCGCGTAGGACTAAAGAGGGATGCGTATTCATTATTGTACCATATAACCTCAGTCCTGTTGGGCATTCCTTAGAATTTTAGGATGAAATTTTGTTAGTTCTGTTCCAATTTGTTCAAAGTTGAATCACAAGGAATTATTTCGTCGAACAGAGTTTTGAAACGGTCACTTACACATGAATCAGTGTGTGAGATCATTTACCATCCAAGACTCTTAGATCCATTAAAAATTTTGTTGGAATCGTAGTGATTAAAATGTCAGGTGTACTATTTCTCTGTCCAGAATAAAACTTGGGAAAACTTATGCTTTTCTATGCAGAGTGAAGAGCACCGAAGACTGTCATGGGTTCTTTTCTGCAGCTTGTCACCTTCATTCATACCCATCTGCCACGGTTAATTCTCCAGAAAAATTTTTGGATCTAGCACTGCATTGGGCTTGATGCATTTGTGGATTTGCTTAAGAAGGGGTGGTAAACAAAAATTTCATTTGGACATTTTAAATGTTTTCTTTCCAGAAAGCAATTTCAGGCTGTTTCTTGAAAACATTTTTCCAGTATTATATGTTAAATGTTCTGCAACTTCTTTTAGCCTACAAATGAATTAAGATCTTTCTTGAGCCACAAGAACAGGCTACAAAAACAAACTCGAAGCTCAAAATCCTGCCGAGGCCACACAATTTAATTCGTTTGCATCTCTAATTATGACCAAACATTTAATTTTACAGTAACCAATGCAAATCTTAGAGGAACTGTGTATGATTTAATCTTATCTTCTAAATTAAAGAAACAAGATGGTGAAAACTACAATTCAATCTCTCCCAGGCATTTATTGGTTATGGGCCTCTTTCCCTTTGTCCTAACATACACTGGGCTTGGACGCAACAGCTTTATACGAAGGGGCTAAAAAACTGTGGCCAGTGGGAATGGACGGTTGGTGCTTCCTGCTCCGGAGAGAGACTTCTCAACGGGCAAAACGCGATGAAGGTGACAAAACAGTTATTGCGATCAACCTTTAATGATACGTAACATTTGTTCTGTATCACTGTATGCTCTGCTGCTGTTGGTGTTGTATTTCTTTTTGCCTACGGAGATTTCCCTTTGAAATTCTTCAGTCTCTTTGATAAGATTTTGGAGTGTAGCAAAATATTTAAATAGTGCAAGTGAAGATTCTGCAGGCAATACGTTAAAATTGCCATCAACTTGTGATGATTAGTAGCTTTTACCACGGGGGTTGCTGTGTGTCTGTGAAACAGCGGGGACCAAATCCATCGCCACAAGTGATCTAATAAGTCCATCTTGATTTTGCTTCTCCTTGTCTCTTCTAGAATACATCTTGGTTTTTATTCCCAGCTAACAACTCTGTATACTTCATTTTTCTTGGTTATTTTGATAGGAGTAATATTATAATATAAGCATCCCACCATTGAACGTGACAAGTAGGCAAAGGATCGTTTATTTTCTATGGGAATTGAGCCAAATGTTACATCTTCCATATTTGTTTCAAGAGTGACAAAGGCTGAATTGTAAATAACGATATTTCAATAAAGTCACGAATTCAATTTTTAATCTTTTATTATAATTGTGATTTACATCTTCCATCGACTCCCGTGATGGCGCATTATCCAAAAAACTGAACAATTTACAGCACATAAGAGAGCAAGTGAAATGAAATGGACCAGCAAAGAAAGATCACTTGGACGTGACATAGTTAACAGATTGTTTATCTGGAAAGGTAAATGAGGGGATATTATCAAGTGAGAGGAGAGTCTAGGCTATGATGAGAAATCAGGTCCCACCAGAGCGGCCAAGACTCCAGGAAGAATGAAGAAGAAGGTCCTCCCATGGGTTACATTGGTCGAGTGACGTGACAGTGCAGCCATGATTTTCCTTTGCAAGGTGGGAGGCCAGAGCCGAAAGAAGTATAATTTGCCTCCTAAGTAGAATCAGATTACCAAATTCTAAAGTTAAAGATACCCTGGGAAGATGTCCAAGGAGAAAGTGAAAAGTGTTAGTTCTTCAAAGAAATCAGGGGTAGACAGACAGTCCACCATGTTCTGGTCACCATACTGACAACAACTCTCACTTTTCTTTGGATAAAGCATGATAACAAAGTTAGAAATGGAATCTGTAATATTACTACTTAGTACTGTTATTTATTTAGCCATTCTTTATTACTGTGCTATATGCCCGGACTACTATCACCTTTCTCATCATGGCTTTAAGGGACGGAAGAATTATTATGTCCACAAAACGTTTGCATCCTTTCTCTCCAAAATGGTGCCAAATGATACATCTCATCCTCCGAAATTCACAACCCATCTTTTTTAAATTGAATTTAAAATCTTTAGTAATAATAAGGCCAGGTGCTTTACGTAATTGGCCATATTTTCTTGATAAGGCCAAAACTCTTGAAAAAGATCTGTCATGCGATGGAGACGAAGGTTGAAGCCAGTGGGATTTGGAAATCTTTGAATTTTTTGAAACTCAAGGGACATAGAAATCCACTACTGAAATGCCTTTTGTGGGAGATGATAAATATGGTGATGAAGAAAGGGACAATATCTCCCAGCTGTGTTCAATTCATCGACTTCAATCGCTGGGACTTTTCTGTCATTTGCCAGCATTAATTAGGACCCTGTTTTTTTCCTCTGTTTGGTCAATTTCCTCTTTGCTGTTTGGGCTCTTATTAGTATTTCTAGGCCACTGAGGTGCATTTCACGATTACTTCCCTTGACACAGTTGTCCTTAGAATGTGCACTCCCCTAATGGTATTCTTGACATTGAAGTTAATCAAACAAACTATAGTTTTCAAACCCAAGTAAGACAATGGTAGAATAACTCAAGTGACAAAAAAACTTAGGTCTCTTTTAAATAAGAGGTATTGAGTTTGATTTATACCTTATTTCTCGAATTTCTTTCTCTATTCGCAAAACACTTAGCAACTTACCCTTTTTACTAATAGGTTAAAATGATAAGGGGCTAGTTCTAATTTTATCTGAACTTTATTTAGGTCTCTTGTTCGTTCTTTTTCTTTTTTTTAAATCACTTTCAAGACTATTAATTTATTAAGAGTCTTCTAAATTACTATTCAAAGAATTAGAAAAATATAAACTTCTCATATTACTGTTGTTTGCGATTGAAGACAAAAAAAGTTAGAAAATAATTGTTGTGTGTTTGTTTTCTTTTCTGTTTATTGTACTTTGCTCATCTAAGGTTTGAAGTGTGATTTTTTTTCTATTACCATCAATTTAGTTATCCATTTGTATAACTTATTTTATTATGAATAAAATGATTTTTTTAACAAAAAAAAAAGTTTTAATCTTGGAACATTTCTTATTTGCTTGATCTGAGGGACACTTTGGTATTTGGCTGGTCCAATGGGGGCCCTATTTGTCTAAGCAATAATACATACAAAGTACTACTAAACAAGTTTAAGATGGCTCTCCCCTCTCCTTGAAGCTTTGGACAACTTCTGTCATTGCTCCTTATCTCCCTATTTCTTGAAGAATCCATTCTCATCTTTTACTCTATTTTTTGGTAATTTTCAAAATTGACGGGCTTATACCTTTTGAGATCAGGAAATACTTAGATAGACCTGATATATCGTATATCACTATTTTAAAGTATTATATTTTTTAAAAAATAGATAACTTTCAATATATATAGTACAATACTTAATACAATAATTCATAATAAATCGAATACCCAAATATTTCCTTTTGAAATCACCTCTTTTCCAAGGAACAAAGAATGATTGAATTTGACTTGTGGATGCATTTCAAGGATGGCGTTAATATTAAGTGTTTATTTAGTTTTCTCATTTTATTTTATGTACACTTAGTATGCTGAGATGTGGTATATTTCATCTTATTTTTTACAATTTTCATAACTTTTTAGTGTCTTAATTTCCTTCTCTTGTTTAATTAGAAGAAAATTTTGATGACTGGCTTGTAATGATCACGAATTATGTTCTTTTCAATGGATAATATTTTATTTAGTCCAAAAAAAAAAAAAAGGATAACTACCCCCTCTGTTTTCAAGGCAAGAACTAACACCTTTTTTGGATTAAGAAAAAGGAAATAAGAAGAGAGGGGAGGAGATGAATAGGACCAAAAAAAAAAAAAAAGAAATGGAAGGTTAAGTATACTGTTTGGAGGAGGGAAGGAAAGAAAAAGAAATGAAATGATACTCATTTGATTTTATATTTTTGTCTACTAATTTGATGTAATAACATTAAATCATATATTAATTAAGAGTATTTTAAACTATTTAATAAAGTTAATTAAATAATATTTCTTTTCTTTGATTCCTCTATTTTCCTTTTATTCTTTCAATTTTCTTCCTAAAATAACTAAGCCGAACCCCTAAAATGGAAACTTCTTTCATTAAGAAAGAACTTAAGAAGGAGGAAATGATGGTTTCGCCGCCCCCCCCCCCCCAACATCCCCACCCCAACAAAAGAAAAAAAAAATCTCGAAGATATATTTTTAAAAAGTGCCTTTGAAATCTTAACTTCTTGCTCCTCATTTTTATTTTTTTTTTTCAAAAATTATAACATTGTCTTATAACATATTCTTTTATACTTTCTTCTCCCCTAACTCAAAAGTATTGGTTCTGCATATACATTCTATTTAAATTTAAATATCCTATTTTGACTTACACAAAAACTTAGAGAGATTTGCTAATATAAGTTACTACATTATCTTTTTTAGTTAAATATGTTAGTGATTGAACCTTAAGTTAGTAAAACTTGAATCCCATCGACAGCTAAATTAGTTATGAAAATTTAACAAAATAATACTCCTATTCAAATTTAAATATTTTATTTTGATTTTTAAGAAAGTATTCAATTTTGATCTATGATAATATGTTTATTTTTTTAAAAAAAATAATTATTTATTTTTAACATTTAATTTCAAACAATGATGATATTAATTGTGGCTCTACCATGACATCAAATTCTCTTAAACAAAAGTTATGAAAATTTCAATACAATAACTGGATAAAAATTAGTTTAAGATAAACTTATAAAAATTATTAAATATGTAGGGTAGGTAAAGTCCAAAAGAAGAGAATATAATGTATCGTGAGTAGATAATAGTTTTCGAAGAATAAAATATATAAAATGATAATATATTTAAATTAAAATAAAATTTTAATATGAAATTAAAAAATTTTAATCTAAATAAAGTAGAATACACAATTGTTCTCAGATAGAAAACAAATGCTAATCTGTTGATAATGATTATGATAGTATAGTATGCATGCGTTACATCACGTATTAAGCTTTCATAGAGTGTCATTCTCCATAGGAGTTAAAAATTAAAAAAAAAGAAAAATAAAATAAATACGAAGATTATTATAAAAAAAAAGGAAAAATAGAACCATGGACCGGACACCGGGAAAAGCAAAAACGACGAAACATATATGTCGGGCATTAAGCAAAAGTACTTTTTATCACGCGCGGGCAGGAAATGAATCTCTCTCTATTCTGGGCATTGTTGTCTCTCATCGATGATGCTTCATGATTCTCCATGCCTTAAAGCATTCCCTACTTTTTCAAGCGTATGGCTTTCCCTCCTTTCTCTTACTAATTACTACTACTACTATTATTTTATTTATTTTTATTTTTACAACTCGAAACGCCTTTTAGGCACATCACATTGGATCCACTTTGGATCCTGCCCCGCCTCCTTTCCTCCATTCTCATCTAGCCGTGTTCACTTGAAAATTTTTAAGTGCACCGAGTGTTTTGATCATTTATATAATTCACAATAAAAGTTATATAAAAAATTTGATGTGTAATATTATTAACGAATGATATAAGTATTCAACATATTCAGTACACGTGTATCGAATACGCTTAAGAATTTTTCATGTTCAATTGCTCAATTATTCCTTTTTTTTTTTTGTCCCCTTAAGATTTCTTTTTAATCTCAGTATATTTTTTAATTTGAAAATACTGCAAATTTGTAAATTTTATGTCACGTTATACAACATTTATGGATTCTATTTACATTTAGGCTCCATTTGATTGTTAAGAAAAATGAAGTGAGAAAATAATTATAATTCTCATTTTAAAAATTTAGTGTTTGGTTCACTATTTATGATTTGGGAAAGGAATCTGATTCTTTACATTTGAGAAAATAAGTATAGAATATTAAGAAAATAAATCCTTCTTGGAATGTGATATTTTAATTCATTTTTCTAGAATTCTAACAATAAAATATAAAAAATAAAAACTAAAGATATATAAGAAAATTTATTCCAATCTACTTTATTTTCTTTATCTTTCACATTCTTCTTTACTAATTCTTTCTCCCCTCACACCTCTCCCAACCATACTATATTAAACAAATTTATATTCCCAATTATAATAAGTATTTTTTAAAAATTTCAAAAGAATTATAAATATTTTAAAATAATAGTAAATTTTTAATTTAAAAATTATATCATGATCGAATTAATTACATAAGGAGAAAATTTATTGAATTTTTTATAGATACTTTAATTTGACAATACTAAAATGTTATTTTTTTTTATCAATATTAAATTTTGAACTCAACATCAAGAAGAATTAGAAATTTGAATAAAACAAAACAAAATTTAAATTTAAATATGTAAAAAAATACTATTTATATAATTTTTATTTATTATAACCATTTAAAAGAGATTATATATAACTAAATTGTACAACAATATGAGATATATTTAACAATAATTTTAAAATTTTTATACGTATAATATTTTATTTTAAAATATTAAAAAATATTTTATATTACTTTCTTTTAATATTTTTTCAACTTTTCAAATAAATGAATATTATCGGAATCATATTATGTGGATTTATCATTTATTTTCTTACGATTTAGATTTTGAATATTACTTTCTTATGTTGTGCCAATCAAAATTGTCCTAAATCTGTGACAAAATCTCTTAGGAATGTGTGACAAAATTGTCCTAAATCTTGAGTATAAACAAAATCTCAAGTCTTTTTAGAAGAGGGAGAAAGAATGAGAGACAAAAAATAAGTGGTACCTTAATTTTAAAACAAACTTGCACTAAATATATATATATATATATATATATATATATATATATATATTTACGAAAAAAGATTTGAACTACAATTACTTTCATTTCACAATATAAGTTATTTTGAATCTAAAAATTTTCTTCACAATATAAGTTGTTTTACAAAATTTTATAAATATTTATTACTTTTTTTTAACTCTATTCCTTCTTACAATCTTTCTTTTTCTATTAATTATGACCAACTCTCTCTAATTATTAAAGTAAATAAAGACTTAATTAGAAATATTTTTGAAATTTTAATTTTAAAATCGTATAAAATTTAAAACTCTTAATTTTTGTATATATATTTAAAACGATTTATATTATAAAATGAGACAGTAATTTATTCTGTTTATCTTTCATACGATTTATCAAACGTGAAATCGAGGAAGCGCACAGAAATCCAACTTCATAGGCTGGAACGAAAGAAAAGCTGCCTTTAATTATATATATATATATATATATATATATATATGTATATATCTTTCAAGCCAGGGAAAGGGAAAAGGAAAAGGAGCCTACTCATGGTGATCCCTTTTTTCCTGTCCGTATGTTTGTTGAAAGGGAAATAATATTGAAAGCAGAGTCACTACTCTTGAGATTCTCACATTCTGCTTTTCCTCAATTTTTTTGGGTTATTTTTCGAATGGCCAAACTCAGGGAATGTCGGATTCCCTTTGTCACTAGTGAAATCTAACCAAACCTTTCTGTAAATGTTGTGTTCCAACATATGCTATGAACCAATTCATGGGTTGCACCGAGTTTTAAATCACATAGAGTTCAAGAGGATAATGACAAGATTATAGTACAAATCTCTAAGCATTATAAGATGACTAGTGACTGACCAGTGACCAACCCTTCATTTTGGATTTATTATGTGTAGTCACTTTTCAGTTTTCACTGATTCTTGCCTTATCTTTTGATACACTATATGAAATGGTAGAATTTTTTTGGAAAAAAATACAAAATTATTTAACAGTTAAGTTAATTTTATGAGTTCGAAATTTGATATATACTGATTTTATTTCTATTTTTTTCCTCTATAAGTACGTTCTTTGAGATGTAAAATTGAAAATTTCTCTTATGTTTCTATGATTTTGTTTTGTGTTGTGGGGATTGAGGAAAAAAAAAGAAAAAGAAAGGCTTTAATTCCAGATTTCTTAGAAAAGGGAAAAGAAAATTGTGATTTATGTCCGGTAATGTGTAACCTAGAGAATGTATTCTCCTGTTGGCACAGAAAGCTTCCTCTTTTTTGCTTTTGCATTAGATATGTTTTTCCAATTTTGAAATCTCCACCTCGTCTAAGCTCTAAAGTTTGTTGGCCATTATTTGTTTTCTTGCATGCTCCTGACCCGGTAACAGGCATGCCATTTATCTTTATACACCCTAGAGGACTGAGTGAGTGCTTGCTTTTTCTGGGTCTGATTCAAGAACTATGGTAAAAAATGCTATTCTGGCCTACAAAGCTAAAGTTCAGTTGTGATCATCTGAGGGTTTATCACATTAGCCAAAAGAAGCTCATTGAGGGCTTGCTCCAAAGCAAGCTTCATCATTCAGCGTAAGCAGGTCTTAGCATTTTTTTTGCCCTTTAGGTTACTGTGTTATAGCTCCTATCAGAATGAGTAAAGAGAGAAGGAGAAAGGATGTATTCTGGTTCTTCATATTTACTTGCCTTTGGAGCTCTGCCATGGGTTTGCTCTCTCCCAAAGGTGTTAACTTTGAAGGTAACTACGGAATCAAACTAGATTCTGTTCATATATTCCTACCTCCTGCAAATAGGGATCGATATATGTGTATATATATATATATATATATTTTTTCATTTTCCATATGGGTGCTTTTGTCTTCAGTCCAAGCTTTAATGGCAATAAAAGCTACTTTGGAGGATCCTCATGGTGTTCTCGACAACTGGGATGGGGACTCGGTTGATCCATGTAGCTGGACGATGGTCACTTGTTCTGTGGAAAGTCTTGTTATAGGCCTGTAAGTCTTTCCTTTTTTCCCGTAAGAAATTGCAATCTTTCATGTCCAAGAATTTTACCAAATTGGGATGGTGAAAAGTTTCTAAGAACTCACTAAATTCGTGGGACATAAATCTGCTAAATGCAATAAATTTAACAAAGAGGTTATGGATTGTCTAATGCAGGGGAACTCCAAGTCAGAATTTATCTGGCACACTTTCTCCAAGTATTGGAAACTTGACAAATCTTCGGATTGTGTAAGTACTTTTAAGTGGCAAAGTGTATACATGACTTGAATGCATTTGGTTAGATTGCTGTCTTTAGTATATTTATTGAGGAATGAGGTGCTTTGCAGACTCTTACAGAACAACAATATAAGAGGACCAGTCCCAAAAGAGATTGGAAGGCTCTCAAAACTTCAAACCCTTGATCTTTCTAATAACCACTTTACTGGTGAAATTCCTCCTTCTCTAGGGTATTTGAGGAGCCTTCAGTACATGTAAGCACAAGAATTTGGAACTTGGATGCAATTCTAGAAATTATGGATCAAAGTCTTACGTGTTCTTCTTGTCTGACTTAGTTTTCTTGTTCTGAAATCTGTAATAGGAGGCTGAACAATAACAGTCTGTCTGGGGAAATTCCAATGTCCTTGGCCAACATGACACAACTTTCTCTGCTGTAATTCTCTATCCATTTGTTCCAGCAGTAAATATGTTTTGTTTTACTGAAAATGTAGCATATGACAAACTATATTTTGGAATTGTTTGCTCTGCAGGGATTTGTCTTACAATAACTTGAGTGGACCTGTACCTCGGTTCCCTTCTAAGACTCTCAAGTAAGCTAATTTACAATCTCAAAATTTATCTGATTCCTTTGCTCTCGATTATGATGTTTGAGAATTGAACAGCTATTTACTCCTGTATTATACTGTTATTCCAGTATTCTGGGCAATCCTTCAATATGCACAGCAGAATCTGACCCAAAGTGTGCCAGGATGACACTCATGCCGATGTCCATGGCGTTGAACACATCACATGGTAAGCATCACATTGAAAGAGTTGCATTTCGTAAGTTCAAATCTTGTGAGATTTCCCTTCTTTTGTATCTTTTTAAGTTACAAACGTTCTTGTGTATTCTTATTTCATCTCCATGTGCTTCTAAAGATGGTGAACCTGTTGAAAGACCAAAGAACTACAAACTTGCCCTTGCCTTTGGTTCAGGCCTAGGGTGTGTCTGCTTTATCATCATTGGATTGGGGATGTTCTTGTGGTTACGACAAAGGCATAAAGAGCTGAAAAAGCAGAATCTTTTTGATGTTACTGGTTTGTATTATATTGCTAAACCTATGATTCGTGATATATAACATAGTAGTACCATCAATACCTAGCCCATTCCTCGAGCTAATACATCTCTGAAATCTTAGATCGGCATGATGAAGAAGTTTCCCTTGGGAATTTGAGGAGATTCCAATTCAGGGAGCTTCAAATAGCAACCAACAATTTCAGCAGTAAAAACATTCTAGGAAAAGGTGGTTTTGGAAATGTCTATAAAGGGCATCTCCAGGATGGGACTGCAGTAGCCGTCAAGAGGCTAAAGGATGGCAATGCTGTTGGGGGAGAGAGACAGTTCCAGACAGAAGTCGAGATGATCAGCCTAGCAGTGCATCGTAACCTCCTCAGGCTGTATGGGTTTTGCATGACTGCCACAGAGAAGCTTCTGGTGTATCCATATATGTCCAATGGCAGTGTTGCCTCACGGTTAAAAGGTACTACAAGTTGCCATTTTCTGTTATTTACACGATTTAAGAAAGCTTATGTGCTGAAGCTTACTAATTTTTCTTATCAAAACAGAAAAACCAGTCTTGGACTGGAGTATAAGGAAGCGAATAGCGATAGGAGCTGCGAGGGGATTGTTATATCTACACGAACAGTGTGATCCAAAGATAATTCATAGAGATGTGAAGGCTGCAAATATATTGCTAGATGACTATTATGAGGCAGTTGTGGGAGATTTTGGCTTAGCAAAGCTTTTGGATCACCAGGATTCGCATGTTACCACAGCTGTTCGTGGAACTGTGGGACACATTGCTCCAGAGTATCTCTCCACAGGCCAGTCCTCTGAGAAGACAGATGTCTTTGGATTTGGGATCCTTCTTCTAGAATTGATCACAGGACAGAGAGCTCTAGAATTTGGCAAAGCAGCTAATCAGAAAGGTGCTATGCTTGATTGGGTGAGCACATTATTCCTTTCCTTCACTACTCCAACTAGAATTATTTTATCGAGGATCAACCAATGCTCATAAACATGATAAAAAATTTCGAAGTCATCACTCAATTGCATTACATGCTATCAATATACAAAATGTTAAGTCATTTCTCAGGTCCAGTGTATTTGGCTTTTGAATCATGTCTAGGTAAGGAGAATTCATCAAGAGAAGAAGCTTGATATACTTATTGATAAAGATTTGAAGACTAATTATGATCGCATTGAACTAGAAGAAATGGTTCAGGTGGCTCTATTGTGTACTCAGTACCTTCCTAGCCACAGGCCGAAGATGTCTGAAGTAATTCGGATGCTTCAAGGTGACGGACTTGCAGAGAGATGGGAAGCATCTCAACGTATAGAATCAAACAAGTATAAAGCACAAGAACTCTCCTCATCAGAGAGGTATTCTGATCTCACAGACGATTCTTCCTTACTCACCCAAGCCATAGAACTCTCTGGTCCAAGGTGAATACAAGTTCCAATATTTATGTTTACAACAAAGCAAAAAGTTTGGAACTTGGAAGTATATAAGGTTGCCCGTCTGTAATAGCCCAAAGGGCTTTGCTGCTGTTTTCTTCACTCACTGTACAGATAAATAGCTTGATCGGTTGCCTATAGCTTAGAGGGGTGTTCAAATATCAGAACTTGTATACCTTTTTTGTTCTTTTCCTTTGAATGAATGCAAGAATATTTATGATATTCGTTAAGTTTAAGATTGCTGTATAGTAATCTTAATCATTGTAGTGAATAGCTAACAATCAAACGAAGCAGAGACTGCAATACCAAACAAATTATACCATAAGCACTGTATAACCTTTGTATTTTCTGATACAAGTCTCTTGCTGCTGCAATGGAGGGCCGACCTCATTCCAGGAATCAAGAGTTCCTACTTATAAGCCAAATCTCTACTGCAAGCAAAGGAATTTTTTTTTTTTTTCCTAAAAAAGGCCAGAATCTGATTCTAATACCAAAGCAAAGACAAGAAAAAGGGTATGTAGTCGGGTTTGGATAACTATTGTCGCTCTTGAATCTTACTAGATGATTTGAAATTGAAAAATAACTTCTATTCTATATTTACTAAGATGAAGTCTTACATTTTTTTTTACTTTATTTTTAAAAAATAAACAACTTTCAATGACGATTTTACAATAAAATATTACTATTTTTTTTAAGTGTTCAAAGAAGAAGAATGGCTTTAAAATTGCCATTATCATTGAGCTCTTCTAGCTATATTTTTAAATTGTCCTTTCCTCCCTTACTCCATCCGGTTTCACCCTAAGTAGTTCCTACTACCTCACCGTTGATAATTACTGCCGGCACCGCTGCCAATACTTCAATCTTAGGTAATTTTGTTGCTTCCATAGCCGCTCTTGGATTTGAGAAAAAATGACTCTAAAGCTTCATTCTTCTGGGACAAGTTCACAATCAGAAGTCCTCATTGTCGAATACCTTGTGCATAATCCACGGAAGAAAAGAATCAGTTAATAATAGCACATCAATATTTAAGCCTAGATTGTGTTATTGAAGAGATCTATCTGCCGTGGAATCCATGGCTTCATCAATTTCATCAAAACCACCATTCTTAGGAAGGTGAATAAAGATGGTACTAAAGAAGATAAAGTCATCACTTGTATTAGTAATTTGGAATTCATGAGATAATTGTAATTATGTTGCTAAGATAACATTATCTCATTTCTATTTTATTATATAATTATTATTAGTGCAAAAAATTTAATATTTTGCTATGGTACTCGTGACTCTTTTATGAAAATAAAAAATAAGATAATATGATTGAATAGGAAGTTATTCCTCCTCTCACGTATAATAGCAACATGTTTTGAAATTGATTGGACTGGCTGGTTAGACCAATCGAATTGTAAACCGGTATTCTTACTAGTTCCATTCATTAGTTTGAGCCATTAAAAAAAAAAATCGTGGTAGATTGTGCGAACTACTTTACACCGGTCGGTTGGACGGGTAAATCTTTGAGCCGGCCTGTTTATTATTGGTCCAATTAGTCTATTTCAGGAAATAAATTAAGGGAGTAAAATTTAAAATTATATATTATTAATAAATTAAAAATTATTATTTTTAATTTTGTAATTGTGAATTATTTATTTTATTGATAATTTATTATTTTAATACATTATATTAGTTATGAATTTGAATATTTATATTTTTATGAAATCAAATTATATTATATTATTAATTAATTTTATTCTTTATAAGAATTGTATTTTAATTTTTAAATTATAATATTATCAATTCAATTATAATTAAATCATTGAATCATGAACTAGAAAATTTTTCTACTCAATATCTAGTCCAGTTCTAAAAACATTATATAATAGCTGGAACTCAGCTCGGGGTAGAGTGTTAAGAGCAAATTCAAATGCTAGAATTTTTTGGGGGCATTATTTTATATATATGTGAATTTTCTGGGGCTACAGCTCCGTCTCTACATAATTGTGATTAACTTACTTCACTTTTTTCTTCTTTTTTTTTTTTTTTTGTCTTTGAATGAGATTATTTACTTTGATGTTTTGTATATTAATTTTAACCTATGAAATTAAGGATAAAGCAATTCTTACCGCCACACAGCGAGGGTAAAGTGAATACATTAATTGACAATCTCAATTAATTTCTGTGACCCAAAATTCCATTCATAATCAATTAGTCAAAAATATAAATCAATTAAAAACTCACTAATGCACAAAATGAAAATGCTAGTTAAACCAATTCCTACTCAAAGATGGATTGTAGTTCCTCAATTCCAACTCACAAGAGGAATTGTAATATATAAATTGAAGGGTTACTAGATTTCGGCTCCAAATATCATCTCCCAAAACCAAGTGGTGTTAGCATGGAGAAACAACAGAATGGTAGTAAAGATTGCGACATGCAAAGCAGATCATCGAGAACTCGCATTAAAATTCGATTCAAGGTAAAGGGATCTTCCCTAGAAACTCCAGAGGCCAAGAAAGTTTTTGAAGAAACTAAAGATGATCAAGAAAAGCAACCTAACGTAAAGAAAATTTGTGGAGAAAGTAAAGATGATGATCAAGAAAAGCAAAGGGTAATCCGAGATACGGAAATTCACGAGGAGATGAAGAAGATACGCGCTTTGGACGACAAGGAGAGAAAGAATTTCAGGTTGAACGAGGCTAAATCGAAGGAGAATAGGAAGAGGGGATTCACCCTTGCACTTTCGAGGGAGCAGATTAGAGAAGATATTCTTGAATTGCTTGGATCAAAGCCTCCCCCTAGGAGACCCAAGAAAAGGTCCAGGGTTTCTCAGCAACGGTTAAAGAATCTCTTTCCTGGTACGTGGATGGAGTCTTTAATTAATTAGGTTGTGTCAACCTAAAGACTTTTTGCTGTTAACTTGCAGCTTTTCCTGTAAACGAATGATTGAAATTTGCGATTTCTGTTTCTTTGTTGTGCAAATTTGTGTAATGCAGAGGTTAAGGAGCTTTTCAGCTCACTGCTACTCATTCGCCTTCTGGCTCCCCTGATCCTTGGAGGGAAGCTGTTAGTTCACTTTTTTCTGAAATAATACGGGAAAAACTTTTGTGGATTTACTGTCTTTCTGTGAAAAAAAAAAAAAAAAATCTATCTGCTACTGTTTATTTCTTTGTTAAACCTTTCTGGATTTACTGCCTTTCAGTGTTTGCTACTGTTTATTTCTTTGTTTAGCTGCGTCAGCTTAATCTTGAATTTTGAATGAGAAAGTGGAAGGTTTGGTCTGGGATAGTTACTGTCTTGTCTGGTAGAGGTGAATTTGACCACTCGCCTGTGTGTGATTGAAGAAGAAAGTAGAGAATTTTTGTTCTCCGTTTATTTATTTTCTTTGACTAATACAACAAGATTGTGTTTACAGCATTGTATTGGAAATTAGATGCAAAAGGAGGACAATGCAAACTGGGAACCCTCCTCTTCCCACATCGGGAGGCAAAGACAAACTGATTTCAGAACCACCACACCGTCTGATAATAGTGTTTCAGCACATAAAATGGCGATTAATCAGGTGCCCCAATTCACGGGTGAAGCAGAAATTTACTCGCATAACTGTATAAAAGATGAATGAATAGACACAGGCTGTTGAATTGTTGTCTGAGCTGTTGTAATTAGAGCAGAAATTTACTTGCACATAGAAATTTCAGTTCATGATATACTTTGAACTCTTGTATGTATGCATAAGACAATATATGTGACAAACAAAGATCTCCAATAGGTCTCGGCAACCAACCAAAAAGTCATTAGCAAAATCACACAAAATAATAATACGGAGAAAAATAAAATAATAAGAAAAGAAATAAAAAATATATAAAAATTTACGTAATTCAGTCAGACGACCTACGGACCTATGTCTACTGAGAATGGAATAAAATCTCTATAAAGAACTACATCCATAGGTAGAGAAGAAATAAAATTTTACTATCAAGAAAATAATACACAAAATTTTAATAATACAAAATAAGAAAACGTTGAAAGAAACAAACCTTAAACAAGTTATAGAACTCTTGGCATTGTGTTCTTCAAAGCCAAACAAGGCTTAAGTAAATAGGCAGCAAAGGCAGTGGGACAAGGCTTGGACTACGGATGTGCAGGGCGTAGCCAAGTGTTACATAGTGGGGTCAAATGACCCCACTTGAATAAAAATCTTCCAAGCATCTATATAATTTTTTTTTAAAAAAATACTTTTTTTATTTCACAATATATTAAATTTATATACTAAAATTAAGAATTTTAAATTTTAAATAATTTTAAAACTAAACTTTTAAATATATTCCTAATTAAATCTTTATCTGTTTTAATAATTGGAAAGAGTTTTGTCATAGTTAATAGAAATAGAGAGATTGTATGGAGAGATAAAATAGAAAAAAAAATAATAAATACTTATAGAATTTATAAAACAATCTATATTGTGAAAAAACTTTTCAATGACTTATATTGTGAAACAAAGATAGTAATTTGATTCCACTTAAAAAAATATATAGGGATCAATTTTTTTTTATTTTAATTATTAAAAGCTTAAGTTTTAAGCAAAAATAGAAAGTTGAGTAAAAAAAAGCCCTCTTTTGGAGGGTAGGTGTGAAAGACCTCCTCTGTCTTCTTTCCTTCCACCAAAGCTCTCCTCTCTTCAATTGCCATTGCTGACGCACGCCTGCCATTTCTAACTTTTAGTTACTTTCAAAATTTCCAAATGGGTTTTTCATTTGTCTATACATAAAAGAGATTTAGGACCCATAATCCTTCCTAATTGCCAAAAAAGAACAGAAGTGTTGCTCTCTCCCATTTCTCACAAATAAAGATATAAAGTTTGAATCTTTTTTGCAAATGAGTAATACTTTTACTTCATTTTGTGATTAATAGTTATTCATTAGCTCATTATCTCAATTCTATAATAGTTTATTTATTTACTTGAGTTTAAATTATTGTGTTCAATATATATTTGAGTGTATAGTGTATTGTAATACTGTAAGAATGAATGTTAGATGAATTGAGATTAAATATTATTGAGAAATAAATCTTATCATTCTTATTAAAATTTAAAAATCTTGTTAGTTGTTAGTTAATAATTTACAATTACTTGTTAAAAAATGTAGAAATTTTATATTTCTAATATCATTATTTTGGTAATTTTAGATATTCTTAATTTACGAATATTTTATTTTAATTAAATTAAGTCTATAAATGTTACTGAAAATATTTTTTTCTACTTAGTTGATGAAGAAATATTTCAAAAGGAAATCAACATTGGATCACCACATTCTACTCAAGAAACTAGTGAACAATGCTCAAAGCAAGTTCACACTGAAATTGATTTAGAAAGTCTTCCATCGAATCCAGGACTTCGTATTTCAATTATGAGTTATTCTCCTAATGATCATGATCATGTTCGAAGGAAATACTTGTAAAGGGGACCATGTCAACTATGTAACCATGCTTGACGTCGATTTTGAAGGAAAATGAGTTTGCATTTTATGTTCATTACTTTGCTCATCAACTTCAATTGACTCTTGTAACTGTTGCAAAAAAACGAAGATTATGTTGCTTCACTTTTTCAGAATATTAGTACCTTAATAAATGTTGTTGGAGTTTCATGCAAACACTATGATATTCTTAGAGAAAGTAAGCTATCAAAGTTTTTGAGGCATTACAAAGTGGTGAACTTAGAAGTGGAAAATGCTTAAATCAAGAAATGAGCCTCAAATGTGCCGATGATACTCAATGGGGATCTCATTATGGTACATGTTTGTAGACGACAAATTTCAAGTCTGTAAATAAGACAAGAAAATTTTCAAAATTTATAAAATATTTAGTAAATATAAAAAGTGGTTACAAATCTCTCGAAGAAGTTCTCAATTATAGGATAAGTCCTCCGATTCTTCTCTTTTTGAAAAATGTTGATTCGAGAGCCGAAAAGTTTGATCTCGAATCGAACGGGATTTGATAACGAACACTTGATTGTCAAGCCTTCGAGACTTGTTTAATGTAGAGCAAGATGAACGCCTTGAATTTTAATGAAAATTCTGAACCTTGAAATTTGATGGCTATTCTAAACATTGAATTTGATGACGCTTGAATGTTTAAGCTTGTTAAAACTTGAGGTGCCTCTTATTTGTTGAAGCTTGAGCTTGAGAATCTGGGGGGTGCCTTGAACCATTGAGAGAAGACCATATTTATAGGTTAAAAATCCCTTGACTTTAGCATAAATAGTCGATGTGAGATTTTGAAAGAGCCTCCCAACAAATCCTAATGGACTTAAGTTTAAGATAACCTGGGCTTAATTTATGTTTTAGTCCAATCTCATTTAATCCACATTATATTTGGGTTATGAGATTTTTAAAAAATCCAACTTTAGGGCATAGTCCAATTCCATTTAATCCATAATATATTGGATTTAATGTAAAGTTGACCATTAACAATAGCCCAATTTCAATAGTCCAACTTTATAATCATTGGATTTAATGGGCTTTTAATGATAGCCCAATTAATTAATTCAAAAATAATTATATTTATTTATGAATTAATTTTAATTAATCAAGACTAAAATATGTATTTTTCTTTTAATCTTAAAAATATATTTTATCCCAAAATTCTTTGTTTACAAATGCCCCTACTTCAAGATTTGAGAAAAAATATTTTGTCAAAAGAATTTGGAAATAAGGTTTGAAGTATTTAAAATATTAATTTCCCAAACTAATTAGAAATTAATATAAAAGACTTTTTCAACTCCTTAATAAAATAGAATTCTTTTTCTATTCTCATAAGAAAAAAGATTTGAAATCCAATTTTGAGTAGGAATCAAAGTTTTTGAATTCACCAATCAAAAATTTTGGATTTAAATTTAAATCTCAAATTTTTTTTAATTCAAAGAAATAGAATTTTTATAGGAGTTGGAAGATGTGACTTTTGACCCTTATAAAAAGGCTTCAATCTTCATCAAATTTTTTTTTTCCACACCAATTTGAAGAAATCTTCATTGTCTCAATTGAAGATCCTTGCAATCTTCATTGCAATTGGGTGCAACTGTTGCGGCGGCAATAAGCCTTTTTTTTAATATGGTTAGCTTCTTGACCGAAGGTGCTTCTTTCAATTTCGAAATTTGCCCGCTGCTGTTGTTGATTCAATTTCGCCAACTAACTGTTTGTCCCCTTTTTTCTTTGTTTTTCCGTAAACTCCATTTTGTTTGTTTATGCACTAAGCTTTTTTTTTTTTTTAAACTCAAAAACTTTTTTTTTCCCGTAAACTCAAAAACCCTTTTTTTTTAAAACTAATTTTTGTTTTGAACCCTTTTTTTTTCCAACCCATTTTCGTAAACTCAATCTTTTTTCTTTTTTTTTAAACTAACTTTTTATTTATTATTATTGTTATTGTTATTATTTTTTAAAGCTAACTCTTTTTTGTTGGGACCTTTTTTTTTTTTTTTTTCAACTAGGTCCAATCATGGTATACTTTTCAAATTTGTGATCTTCTTCGAGCCAACAACTGCTAGTCATTCACGACCACGAGAATGATCCAACTGAAGTAGGGACGACTTTGACAGTTTATGAGACAATGACAAGTAAGTATGCGGGGGCCCTTCCAAAGGCGACACTCCAATGACTTGGGAAGGAATGGTCAACGAAAGTCAACTTCAAAGGCACTTGTTCTCAAAAGGCATGGATTCTTCTTTCCTCAAATCATCAACCTCAAACTCATCCCAATGTGTTACCTTCACTTGGACGTCAAATGATTCAAAAGGAGACTCAATGGACATTACCACTCAACTTCTTAGGCGTGTTTCGCTTTAGGGAGAGATATTGAGAGTGGGCACACGACGTTCTAAGTCGTTGTGAAGGACACTTAAGATCTGCGAAGATCTATAAGGCTGTCTATGCATCGCTTTTTACGTACGATTACAACCCCAACGTTCTCAAAGCCTTTTGCAAAGCTTGGTGTCCTCTCACCAACACGCTCTTAACATTAACTGGCGAGGTGTCCATTTCACTTTGGGACTTGCACGAACTTGGAGGCTTAACAATACTTGGAACTCACTATGATGAAGTTGTTCCTCATGTTGCGGAACTCACGGGTGTGGACCATAACGGCAAGCGATTTCTTCCAAGGAGTTGCGAATATCTCCTCCATGCATACCACTTGGTCAAAAAGGACAACAACAACTCTGGTGTTTCCATCAATAAGTGGCTCGACTTCTGGTTCAAAAGCGCAATAAAGTATTCAGCGCCTCCTCCAAGGGAAGAAAGGAGATCACGCCCTAAGTTTACTGATAATCCATGTGGAGTTATCCCACCTCATACTGCATGGACATCTGAAGAAGAAGCTTTGTTTTTAAAGTTGAGCATTAGAAGCCACAACAGAGATCAAACCTTCTTTGCAGCATTTTTATCATGTTGGCTTTGCATCTTTGTCTTACCTAATGAAGAAGTAGATACCATTCGTCCAAATACCTTCAAAATGGCAAGTTTGATGGCGTACGGGGAATGAGTTAGTTTGGCTATTCCCATCTTGACCTGTATTTATAGAGGATTGAATCGTATTTCCAACTCTCAATATCCTAGTGAGGAGACATCTATCTTCCCAACTCACTATATATATGGATGTCTTGCTCACTACTTCAAAACTCACTATGAAGTCTCTCAAGGCCTAAACAACCCTCCACTGACAAGTTATTCTGGTGAAAGTAGTGGAAAATACTTTAGTGAAGACGAAACCTACAAGCGGATTTATAGAGGTGAGATCATTGTTTGGGCTACAAATATCCTTACCAAGTACAAAAAATATGACTTTGTTGATAATGAGGCAGCCCCTTTGGAGGAACAACTTTACTTCTTGAGCCTTCGTTCAAGTCTTCTAACTTTGCGGAAGGACGATCACTTCATCATTGAACCTATAGCCTACATCGTTTTAGTCGCCAATTTGGATTCCTGCAAGATATCCCAGATTACTTTGAGATTTCCACCCGTAAGGCCGCCTTAATAGATGGCTTACGTCTTTGGGTAAGATGCACACTTCGTGGAACAATGGCTAAGGTAACATTTCCAGCCACTCCTTATAGCATAAAGAAGCACTATACTCCAGAGTATAAAGCATGGTGGGAACAAGTGCATGGAACCTTTCTTGAAGATCACATCTCGATATTGAATTTCCAAAAATCTGCATTTAAGAAAGTAGAGAACTTGCCTTACCGAGAAGAAACTTCATCAAGATACTACCACTCTCAATGCTTCAAAGTGGTTAGAAAATTCTTCAAGACATGATAGACATTCTTTTTCAGATCATGACTTAGTTATAGAGAAACTTTCATCATCTTCAAAACGAAAGGAGTTGAATCGAATTGAAGAAGCCAGTTCTAGTAGTAAAGACCGTTGTTGGAAGAGAACGAAGGCAGTAACTATAACTTTAAACCAAGAGTCCAGGGATCAAGAGACCTTTAAGGACAAGGTAAAACTAGTTTTCCTTTTTATTTTTTATTTTTTTGTTTTTATTCCTGTTTTCTTTTCTTTTGACTCAACTTCTTTGCTATTCTTCTTCATTAGGTGGACAATGTTGTAGCCCTTGATGAGGATGCTTATTCTCAAGACTCAATCAATGATTCTCACTGCTTAAAGCAAGATGGTTGCAAGGACATCTCTTACTCTCAACATAAGGATTTGACATCTAAGGTAGTAGTTCATCAACATTGTTCAGCCATCTCTACCTTTCCAGGAGAGTCCCTATGTCAAGTTGCAAAAAGAAGTTTGTCATGGAAGTATGAAAGCAATTTTATCAAAGAATTCGACAAATGCCTATCGAGCAGATCTCTTCACTTGAGGATCAAGCTTACTATATTCTTAAAGAATTGAGCAAGGATTCTATTGTTGACTTGTCACCATTGGATAATCGCTTGAGTTCTTTCTTTGCTAAAGCGCGCGAATTTGACAATGCTAGATCCACCTCTTCGGAGAAAGCCTCAAAGGAGTCTCATGCAAAATTACTTTCTACTGCTAGCCAATACTTAGGTGATATGGAGGCTAAAAGGTGGGACTTCACAAGTTAAATTGAAGAAAGTAAGGCCAACTCACAACGAGTTAAAGCCAATATTACTGCTAGCTCCACCTCTTCGGAGAAAGCCTCAAAGGAGTCTCATGCAAAATTACTTTCTGCTGCTAGCCAACACTTAGGTGATGTGGAGGCTAATAGGTGGGACCTCAAAAGTTAAATTGGAGAAATTAAGGCCAACTCACAACGAGTTAAAGCCAATATTATTGCTCTGAAAAGGAAGCTCAAATGCTTAAAGAAAAAGGATAAAAAACATTTAACTACTATTGAGGAAAAGAAAATGCAGCTTTTAGAAGTAGAGTCCACCTGCTTGTCCCTCAAAGAAGAGCTTGCTTCGCTTCAAAACGCCCTTAAAGAAAACGAAGAGGATGAAGCCAACTTGAAGAATATAAGAGAACATTTGGTGGTAATGCAACAAGACTTGAAAATTTTCAAGTTTTTTACTTGATGTCGCGTAGCACCTTATATGTTCATTAAGTAGTTGTATTTTTTTTTCTTGTAAAATAGGGTTGCTCCCTTACTAGCATTAATAATAGACTTCTTTCATGTTGTCTCAACATTTTCTCGCATATATGTGTTTTGTTTACTTATTGCAAACGTCAATTTCACAATAAGTCATCACTTGATCGCAACAAATGAGAAAAATGGAGAATGATAAAAGGATGTGACTTGAACTTAAAAATTTCTTTTAAGCTGCTTACGTATCTTAAGAATAACTTAAGAATCAAGTCAAACGTAATTCAAAATAGATGGGTATAGTTTTGGGGGGGCCGTTCATAGTTTTGACTCGTGTGGGCCAGGAGTATCCATTTTTACCAACTTGAACTTGATGGAGTGTTTCAGCAGTTTAACCACGTGCTACACTATTAGTGGTTGCCTTTACACAGTTTAAACTCATGCGGGTCAGGAGTAACTTGCAGTTTAAGCTCGTACAGTTGAGGAGCAATTTGCAGTTTAAGCTCGTACAGTCGAGGAGCCTTCATTTATGCATAATATCACTTCAAATATTTGCCATTGATCGGTCCAATTCTCAACTCATTTTCAGTAACTATCTTGTAAGATCCATTTGAGTAGACCTCTTGAATAACATATAGGTCATCCCACTTTGATGTTAACTTTTTTAGTTTATATCCAACGATGATTGGTCTTTTCACAGCGAGCACTAAATTACCAATTTGAAAGGAACGAATATGCACTTTCTTGTTAAAGGCTTTGGAAACACGAGCTTGGTAGCATTCTAACCTTTGTTGTGCCTCTAACCTCTTTTCATCAAGTGCTTCTAACTCTTCAAGTCTGAGATGGACATTATCTTCCTTAGTGAGACCTTCTTGAATAGCGATTCTCAAGGAAGGAATTTGTTGCTCTTCCACACCATATACTAATGCATATGGGGTAACTTGGGTTGGAGTGTGGTAAGTGGTCTTATATGCCTAAAGTGCCTCTCTAATACGAAGATGCTAATCCCTTTTTGCCTTAGTAACCACTTTTTGCAATAAATTGCATAAAGTTTTATTGACAGCTTCAGTGAGTCCATTAGCCTGGGCATAGTACATAGAAGATTTGTATTATTTGAATTTAAATTTCTCGCACAACTTGTCCATCAAATTATTACAGAATGGCTTGTCGTTATCTATGATAATATATCGAGGAATGTCATATCGATAAATAATGATTACACGTATAAAATCAATGACATTTTCCTTTTTTGCTTCTTTTAGCGCTACAGCTTCTGCCCATTTATAGAAGTAATCTGTTGCAGCCAAGATATAAAGATGCCCAACAGAAGACTTTGGTAGTGGTCCAACAACATCCAATCCCCATGCATCAAATGGCCATGAAACAACTGTCGGGTGCAATGGCTCAAGCAATTGATGTAGATAATTGGCATTGAATTGACATGCTTGACATCTTCTAACATAATCTAGGCAGTCTTTCACCATAGTAGGCCAATAATATCCTATCATCTTGATATGAAAATGAAGTTTCGGACCAGATTGATAGGCTCTACATATGCCAGAATGAGCTTCTTCCATTGCTTGCACATCTTCTTCTTGACCTAAACATCTCAAGAAGACACCTTCAAACAAATGTCGAAATAGCGTATCCCTATAGAAAAAGAAGCGGGTGGCACACCGGTAAATATCACTCCGTCTTCGTGGATCATCCGGAAGCTTTCCATTTTTTAGATAATCTACAAAAGGTTGTCTCCAATCTTCTTCATTAATTTCATAGACAAAGACATAATGGATTTCATGCCCTTCATCGTCTTCATCTTCAAAAATAGGCGGTATGACCCATGTTTGACATATAGGAATTTGAATTTCTTGATCATGTAGACATAAAGTAGAAGCCAATTTTGCCAACGCGTCAGCTTACTTATTTTTGCTTCTTAATACATGCTCGATTGTCACATCACCCAAATATCCCATAAGTCGTCTCGCATAATTATAATACGGGATCAACTCAGGTTTCTTAACATCATACTCACCAAGTAATTAATTAACAATCAATTGGGAATCCCCATATACTTCAAGATGCAATTGTTGCATATCAACAACCAACTCTAATCCAAGTATAAGGGCTTGGTATTCAGTTACATTATTTGAGCATCTTTTAGTCAATGTGAAAGAGTATGGTAATACATCTCCTTCAGGGGTAATGAATACTACACCAGCTCCAGCACCTTCACGACATGCTGCACCATCAAAGTACATCCTCCATAATGGGAGAATCTCAATGACAAGAATATCTTCATCGGGCAACTCATCACTTAGTTCTCACTCAGCAAGGATAGGATGATCAACTAAGAAATCCGCCAGCACTTGTTCTTTGACATCTTTCTGTTAGACGAAGACAACATCAAATTGTTGGAGTTGAAGGTACCACCTTGCTAAACGATCAGATAGCACGGGCTTTGTTATGACATACTTTATAGGATTAGCCTTGGAAATAAGGCGTACAGTATGCGCTTGAAAATAGTACTTCAATTTTTGAATTGTAAATATCAAGGCTAGGCAAAGCTTCTCAATTGGTGAATAATTCAATTCATTTGGTGTCATCATCCGACTTAAGTAATAGAGTGCATTTTCTTTGCTATTGTCAATTTCTTTAGCAAGCAATGCCCCCACTGAGCGTTCTTGCGCAATAATGTACAAAATCAATGGCTTGTCCGGAATAGATGCAGCAAGCACAGGAAGCTTTATCAAGTAAGATTTGATGCATTTGAAAGTATTGTGACACACTTCATCCCACTCAAATAGTACACCCTTCTTGTTGGATTGTATGCCCTCTTAGACTAGGTTTTTGATGTAAAATCGAATTATTTAATAAAAGAATTTGTTTTTGGAAATTGTTTGTGAATTTACTTTTTGTTTGTGCACGATTTTCGTTTGGAACAGACCCATTGTGTTTAAATAAGTGATCCATGTGAATGGTGGTCTTTCACAGTAAGGTATGGATCACGGGTTATTTAACACATAAACATTTGTTCTTAACCTATTGATGAGACTGGGAACCTCATCATGTTTAGGTTATTATGTTATGAATTCCAAATGGGGAATGGCTTACCTTTAGCCAGTGGGTAGTCCACTCACTTCATGACATAAGCGTATTTCGAATACGTAGAACAGGACATGTAGTAGTGGTTTCTCAAAATACTATATGGTAGAAACCTAGACTACTACCGCTACGAGCGTGGACCAGTACTCTACGACTTGAGTATGAGTTGGTGGTCTAGCGAAGCTGGAAGCATATACTTTGATTTGCTGTAGTTGAGGTTCTATCATAGGGCCAATATACTTGCATGTTGGGTATGTGTGACTAGTTAGTTAAGACAGGACTTATACAAGATAGTTTACGCACTATATCGCCCCTTGTGGTTGTCCGAATGGTCTAAATTATCCGGGGCCCTGGGAAACATGACTTGGATGTTTGCTTTAGGGTAGCTCCCTTGGAAAGCGGAAACACTCCGGGAAGTCGTGGATCATTGGACTAGAAGCCTAAGGATGGTAGATGTCATTTAGAGGGTGTTAGTACACTTCTTCCTCTCTAAATGTACGGCGATGTGTAGAGGGGTATTTTAGTCATTTCACCTGTAGGTCGGAGACTTTGCGAATGCAGCATTGTCCTTGGGGTCAATATTTCCTTATGGTGATATTAGGAAATATTTAAAATGCAAAATACAGCTATTTATATAGCGGGGGTATTTTGGTCATTTTAGCGACCAAGGCGATGTGTCTTTTTGGTCCTCGGGATAGCCAGTAAGTCCTAACTATTTTTGGGATGAGGAATTGGTCTCAGTTGAAGAGGATTTTATTTTATTTTATTTTATTTTATTTTATTCAGGAAGTCTAATTTATTATTGGAGTGGAATAAAATAAATAAATAAATAAATAAAATAGGAGTTGAGAGAAATTAATTATCTAGTTTATTTGGTTAATTAATTATTCGGGGCCTAGGTCCGAGTATGAATAATTAAGAAATTAACACGGGCTTAAACTAGGGAAATAATTAATGTTTAATTATTTATTGGGTTATTTATGTAGGCCCAAGAAATAAATAATTAAAGATTAATTATTATGGTTCATTTGAGCTCATTAATTATTTATTGGGTTACTTATGTAAGCCCAGAAAATAAATAATTAATATTTATTATTTTGGGCCTTTTGGGTCCAAGAAAAATAATAAATATTTATCTGGCCCAATGGCTTCGACCTTAGGGTTTTTTCCAGAGATAGTTACGAGGAGTTTAAGGTTAGGCCAAATTGTTTCTCAGGATAACATCCGGATATTTTGAAATCCCGGGGATATATTTATCAGAGATTGAGAGACCTAATTTTGGCTAAATATAAACAACTCTGTGAAAAGAAAAAAACGCTAATTTTTCCTTGGCTAAGGAGACTCTCACGTGAGTCTCTCTTTCTCTCTCTCAAAGTCTCTTCTTCTTCTTCTTCTTGTTTTTCTCTTGTTCTTTGCTAATCAATAGCGAATGAACCAAGGAGAATTGAGACCCTTCCTCTTCACCATAGTGTTCACCGACTAGAGGTTAGGTTGAGGAATACCCCGAGAGCTGGAGAGCTTAGCGTTAATGCAAACAAGACGAAGTCGAAGGCTAGCGGGTGTTCAACCGGAAGCTCCTTCAACTGTGCAAAGCGAGGCGATTCCAGTCGTTCAATCCGCTCTTACTCAACCTAGAAGGGTTAAGGAGCGCAAATGTATGATCTTTACGCTTCCGCATGGCCTTTATGGCCCGCGTTTAATTTTTTTTTTTTATCTCTGTTTTCCCGTCCATGGCTTCCTTTTACTGCATTCACCATCACTTCTTCATTAGACAACTGAATGGTTGACAGCGTCTGGCAAGATTTGAGATGAACCTTCGGAGGTAGGCCAACTTTCCTTGTAAACTCTTTAGTTCATGAATATTTCTTGGTTCAGGCATCCTCATAATCGCATTGATATTTGATTGGTCTATTTCGATACCTCGATGACAAACGCTGAAACCTATGAATTTTCCAGAGGTGACACCAAAAGCACATTTAAGAGGATTCATCTTCAATTGATATTTTCGGAGTCGCTCAAAAGTCTTTCTCAAATCTTGAAGATGATCAGCTTGTTTACGTGACCTGACCACCAAATCATCCACATAACATTCCACGATCTTGTGTAGCATGTCATCAAAGATCTTTTGCATTACTTTTTGATATGTGACTCTAGCATTCTTCAGACCAAAAGGCATCACTGTGTAGCAATAAATTCCTTTTGGGGTACGAAAAGCAGTAAGCTCCTCATCTTCTGGTGCCATTTTGATTTGGTTATACTCAGAGGATCCATCCATGAAGATAAAACTTCATGGCCAGTGGTTGCATCTACCATCAGTTCAGGAATAGGCAGTGGAAAATCATCTTTTGGACAAGCATCATTTAGATTCCTAAAATCCACACAAATTTGAATTTGTGTATTTTTCTTCTTTACAGGGACAATATTCGCAATCAAAATTAGATACTTGACCTCTCGAATAAATTTGGCTTCGATCAACTTGTTCACTTCTACTTCAATTAATGGAACCAACTAAATTGTGGATAGCAATTTTGATGTCTAAGCCCGACATTTCTTTATATATCCAACTAAAGACGTTTCTGAATTCCTTTAACAAGTCGACATAGGTCTTTTCTTCTTCAGGCGATAAGGGTGTATTTATGTAAATTGGGTGAGGATCTTCAATAGTGCCCAAATTTACTTCTTTAAGTTCATCAACTGTTGGTTTTACGCCTTCTTCAAGTTCTACTGGAGCATGTTCAGCATCTTCTTCCTCGGTATACTCTTTATTATAGATGGTGATGTGATTACAAGAGGTTACACTTTCTTCATCACAAGGCACATCAAGTGTCACTTGTGTTATTATTTTGAAAATTCCATTACAATTCACCACCGTTCTTGCATTAGAGGAGACTTTGCTTGAATGTCTTACCTTTGAAGTGACTGTGACTCCAAGCCTCTTGAAAACAGATTTTCTTCTTTTTTTTTTTTGGCCTAACCTAGTGAAGACAGATGGACATGAATTGGTATCTCCTATCCTACCAAAAACAGATCGACGATTTTGATGTCACTTCACATTCTACAGTAATATACTATACGTTGGCCCTTTTAATCTTGAGTCGGATGGGAGATGCTTATTTGTAACCCAAGCCAGCACGCTCTTTTCCTATTGGCATGCTTTGGATAGATCCCAAGCTTTGACTCTTTTCCTTGTTAATATCAGCAGGAAGCTTTCCCAACAAATGTTGACTTTGCAAGTTATATCCAGCCTTTGCTAGGAGTTTATAAGTATTTGGGTCAAA
Source organism: Voacanga thouarsii (assembly GCA_026120185.1). NCBI lineage: Eukaryota > Viridiplantae > Streptophyta > Magnoliopsida > Gentianales > Apocynaceae > Voacanga > Voacanga thouarsii. The sequence continues at coordinate 11,043,740 of JANUWF010001017.1, forward strand.
TCCTTCCTCCGTACGTGAGGTTGATAATTCACCATGCTCTACTTTTGCTTCTTTCTTTGGCTGAACAAATCCTTTTATAAGAGTATTTGATGACTTGACAAGATCAACTTTTGTAAGAGGCAAAGTGAGCCTCCCTAGTAGCTTATTGCATACAAGTTGCTTGGTAGAGCTTTCTGCACATACTGTAGCTTTAACATCTTTCGAGAAAATAACTTTTTTATCTTTCTTCCCTCTTGATAAATCGATCTTAGTTGATTTACCATCCTTTTTAATATAGTACTTAGCATCAGTAATATGCACCTCAGCTTCAGTGAATGGTTTATCATCAGCATCTATTTTCTTCACCACGCCATTTCGACGGAATTTGAAACATTGATGTAGGGTTGATGGCACTACACCATTATCATGGAGCCATGGTCTTCCTAGCAGAATATTATAGGAGGTCTTGGCATTAATAACATGGAAAAAGAACAGTTGAAAGCATATCTTCAATTAATATATCCAATCGGAGAGTACCACTAGCTCGTTACTTCCCTTGATTGAAGCCTTGTATCATAAGGCGACTTTGGGACAACTCATCCATAGAAATGCCCAACTCTCTTAATGTTTGTAGAGGTAAGATGTTTACTGCTGATCCTCCATCTAATAGTATCCTAGTCACCCTCTATTCTTGTACGTAACCAGCCACAAATAACGGTCCGTTGTGAGGCGTTGAGCCAAGTAGCAAATCATCGTTAGTAAATGTGATCTCAGCCATATAGCTACTAAGGTCTGCTGAAGCTTCAATTCTCTCTAGGTCTCCTTTATTTATATATCATTATCTTCTTTGCTTTCCTCATCATATATGGCATAGTATGAAACAATGTTGAACTTTTCAATAAGTTCCCTTGGTATGAAATCTTTTAGTGTGAGAGGTGCTAGAGATTTCTTCTAGAAAGAATCGTCTACTGTTGATGTAGATTTGGTCTTCTTACTTTTGACTTTCCTCACATTTTTCTTTATGAATCTGCTTCTTACCAGTGAAGCTCCACCTCTTGAGGCTTTGGTGTGTTTCTTTCTTCTTGTCACAAGCGTCCAACCTTCATCTTTGCCATGGACAGAAGATTCTTCAACTTCTTGTTGATATGCTTCAGTAGGAAGGACTTATCTGTCAACTTCAATCTTGACAGGATCAAAACTTCCAAACTTAACCTTTAAAATAACGAGTTCAATGGGAGGGATGACAACAGTTGTTAAATTTGCAAATACTTTGTCTTCTTCAAGGACTACATGTCCTTCACGGACTAACTGCATGATCTTATCCTTAAATACAAAACATTTCTCAATTAGATAACCAATCAATCGATGGTACTTGCAGTAATTGGGATCATTTATTCGTCCAACTTCATTCGGACGCTTTGCCTCTGGCAACTCTATAGCTTTAGCAGCTAACAATTCATCGAACATTAAAGAAACATCACAGTTAAGAAAAGGATATTCCTTAGACTGCCTTTCTTCTAAAGTTACCTTTTTCCATCTTCTTGGTCACCTTTTGAGTTACCTTTGAAGAAATTTTTATTGGAGCCGGGACTGTGTCCATGGACTCCTTTGCCTTAGTTTTAGAAAAAGATTTGCTTCCTTTTCTAAAATCTTGTTTTTCTTTACCTTTGTTGGGGTCTTGAACAAGTGCCTTACGCCCATGTGCAACGATGCTTAATTCCATATCATGAGCACGGGTCGCCAATTCTTCAAAAGTCTTTGGCATGATCCCTTTAGGGATATATTGGAGTCCCCAGTGCATGCCTTGAATGCACATCTCAATTGCAGATGATTCACTTCGATGATCTCTACAATTGAGGTTTAAATTCCTCCATCTGTTTGATGGTTTTAAAGAAACAGAGAGCATGCATACGGGAATAAAAACCAGAGAACGGAAAAAAAAACAAAGCTTTAATGGAAGTATGGAAGCGTTAAGATCATACATTTGCGTGCTTTAAACTTTTTAGGTTGTGTAGGAACGGATTGAACTATGAGAATAGCCTCTCCTTGCCCGCTTGATAAAGCTTCCGGTTGAAATTCTACTAACCTCCTACTTCGTCTTGTTTGCATGAACGACAAGCTTTCCGGCTTACGGAATATTCCACTACTTCAATCATTGTTGGTAAAACAAAGGGTAAAGAGGAGTGGTCTCAAATTTCCTTGGTTCTCTTATTATTGATTAGCAAAGCACCAAGGGAAGAACAAGAGAAGAGGAGCACGAGAGAGAGAGAGAGAGAGAGAGAGAGAGAGAGAGAGAGAGAGAGAGAGCTACACGTGAGGGAGAGAAAACTAAAGGAGAATTAGGGTTTCTTTCTTCCAAAAGGCTTTAGTTGTAGTTAGCCAAAACTAGGTCTCCGATATCTGATAACAATATCCCCCGAGATATAATATTTTAAACACCCGAATGTTATCAACAGAGTAAGTCTAGCTTAACCCTAAACTCATCTGAACCGTATCTGGAAGAAACCCTATGGTCCAAGCTATTGAGCCAAAATAATATTTATTATTTTTCTTAGACCCGAAAAGCTCAAAATAATAAATATTAATTATTTATTTCTTGGGCTTATATAAAAAACCTAATAAATAATTAATTAACCCAAATAATTAAACATTAATTATTTCCCTCTAGTTTAAGCCCAAGTTAATTTTCAAATTATTCAAACTGGATCTAAGCCCTGAATAATTAATTAACCAATTAAACCAAATAATAAATTTCTCTCAACTCTTATTTATTTATTTATTTTTTATTCCAGTCTAATAATAAATTAGACTTTCTTAATAAAATAAAATAAAATAAAATTTTCTTTAACTGAGACCAATTCCTCAACCCAAAATTAATTATGACTTACGGGCTATTCCGAGGACCAAAAAGACACATCGCCTTGCTACTAAAATGACCAAAATATCCCTACTATATAAATAGAGGTATTTTGTATTTTAAATATTTTCTAATATCATTATAAGGAAATATTGATCCCAAGGACAATGCTACGTTAGCAAAGTCTCTGACCTATAGGTGAAATGACTAAAATACCCCTCTACACATTACCATACATTTAGAGAGGAAGAAGTGTACTAACACCCCTCTAAATGACATCTACCATCCTTAGGCTTCAATCCAATGATCCACGACTTCCTGGAGTGTTTCCGCTTTCCAAAGGAGTTACCCTAAAGCAAACATCTAAGTCATGTTTCCCAGGGTCCTGGATATTTAGATCATTCAGACAATCACAAGGGGCGATATAGTATAGAACTATCTTGTACAATTCTGTCTTAACTAACTAGTGATGCATACTCAACATACAAGTATATTGGTCATACGATAGAATCTCAATTATAGCATATCAAAGTATATGCTTCCAACTTCGTCAGACCACCAACTCATACTTAAGTCGTAGAGTATTAGTCCACGCTGTAGCGGTAGTAGTTTAGATTTCTACCATATAATACTTTTAGAAACCACTACTACAGGTCCTATTCTATGTATTCGAAATACGCTTATATCATGAAGTGAGTGGACTACTCACTGGCTAAAGGTAAGCCATTCCCCATTTGGAATTCACAACATAATAACCTAGACATGATGAGATTCACATTCTCATCAATCGGTTAAGAACAAATGTTTATGTGTTAAGTAACCCACGATACATACCTTACTATGAAAGACCTCCATTCACATGGACCACTTACTTAAACACAATGGGTCTTTTTCAAACATAATTGTGCATAAATAAAAAGTAAATTCATAAATGATTTCTGAAAATAAATTCTTTTATTAAAATATTCGATATTTACATCAGAAACTTAGTCTAAGAGGGCATACTATCCAACACTGTTGATATAGTCCAACACTGGTTCATCTTTCCATTGACGAGAGTTGGTGAATTTTACCATGCTGACGATTCTACGAGTGCTATAGAATTTGTTGAGAAACTTTTGTTCAAGTTACTCCCAACTGTTGATGGAACCAGGTGCTAGATCGGTGTACCAATCAAATGCATTTCCTTTGAGGGATCGTACAAACTGCTTCCCTAGTAGATCCCCAAAAGTTCCAACATTGTTGCACGTCTCGATGAAATGAGCCACGTGCTGCTTGGGATTTCCTTTGCCATCAAATTGTTGAAACTTTGGTGGCTGATATCCAGTTGGAATTTTCATATCATCAATTCTTTGCGAATAAGGCTTTGCATATGTGAAGGTGGATTTGCTACCTCCTTCATAATTGTCCTTAATCGTACCCATTATGAAGTCTTTGAGTTGTTCCACTGGAATCATACCTTCGGAGGATATCTGAATATCCTGTGATTTCTTGGAAGTTTCCACTTCTTTTTGCACTTCAGATCTCTTTAGTGGAGCTTGACTTGTTTCGCCAATATTCTCAAAGCGATTGATGAGATACGTGATGGTAAGATCTTGCTCTTGGAAGCGTTTGGCGAGTCCCTCTACTAATTTTGTGAGGTGCTTCTAGATTATGTGTGCCCGTCACCATAATCGATGCCACAGAAGAAGTAGTAGAATCTTCATTGAATGAAGCTTTGGATTTGAGGTCCCTATGGGGGGATTGAGGTGTAGAGCCAGTACTTGAACTTTGATCAGCTTGTTTGGAGATGTTAGTCTTCTCCAATGAAGGTGACATCTTGCGCATTGTAGAAGTAGCATCTTGCTTCAACTTTGCAGTTGTAGGCGATGAGACAATGTTGAAGTTTTGAGCCTCACTTTGTGAAAGAGCTCGAGTCTTATTTCTTGTCAGCATGCCTTGGCTTGAAGCTTGTGGAGCCTTGCCAATAGTTATAGCAGCCTCCATGATATTAGCAGCCTTCGAACAAGCAGATGTAGTTTTGCTGTCCTTTGAGGCCATTGAGTTGATTTGTGTTTGTACTTGAACTTGGGATTGATTAGAAGAGAAGAAATGGGAGGTAGAGATTGTCCCACTGGGCGTGCCTGAAATTTGTAGACGACAAATTTTAAGTCTGTAAATAAGGCAAGAAAAATATCGAAATTTACAAAATATTTAGTAAATATGAAAAGTGGTTACAAATCTCCGAAGAAGTCCTCAATTGCAGGATAAGTCCTCCGATTCTTTTCTTTTTAAAAAATGTTGATTCGAGGGCCAAAAAGCTTGATCTCGGATCGAATGGGATTTGATGACGAACACTTGATTGTTAAGCCTTCGAGACTTGTTTGATGCAGAGCAAGATGAACATCTTGAATTTTGATGAAGATTCTGAACTTTGAAATTTGATGACGATTCTGAACCTTGAATTTGATGACGCTTGAATGCTTGAGCTTGTTAAAACTTGAGATATCTCTTGTTTATTGAAGCTTGAGCTTAAGAATCTGGGGAGTGCCTTGAACTGTTGAGAGAAGACCCTATTTATAGGCTAAAATTTTCTTGACTTTAGCATAAATAGTCGATGTGGGGTTTTGAAGGAACCTCCCGACAAACCCTAATGGATTTGGATTTAAGATGACCTGAGCTTAATTTATGTTTTAGCCCAATCTCATTTAATCCACATTATATTTGGGTTATGAGATTTTTAAAAAGTCCAACTTTAGGGCCTAATCCAATTTCATTTAATCCATAATATATTAGATTTAATGTAAAGTGGACCATTAACAATAGCCCAATTTCAATAGTCCAACTTTATAATCCATTGGATTTAATGGGCATTTAATGATAGCCCAATTAATTAATTCAAGAATAATTATATTTATTCATGAATTAATTTTAATTAATCAAGACTAAAATATGTATTTTTATTTTAATCTTGAAAATATATTTTATCCCAAAATTCTTTTTCTACAGTGTCTCAACATTATCTTATTGTTTTCATCTATTGTTGATGTACTTGATAATGTGGCTAAAAATGGTTTGAATTCTGAACAAAGGGTTGAAGTTCAATCGTTATTGCAAATAATTCAATCTTTTGATTTTTTTTCACCTTACATTTGATGAAGAGTGTATTAGGAATTACAAATGAATTGTCAAAAGCCTTGTAAAGAAAAGATCAAGATATTGTGAATGCTATAAAATTTGTTGAAATAGCCAAACAACGGCTACAAAAGATGAGATATGATGAATGAGATCTTTTACTAGTTGAAGTTTCTTCATTCTGTGAAAAACATGGCATTATAATTCCTAGTATGGATAGCTTTTATGTAGCTCCAGGAAGACCATGACGTAAAGTTACAAATTTTTCAAAATTGCATCATTATCAAATTGACTTGTTTTATGTCGTGATTGATAGACAACTTCAAGAGTTCAACAACTGATTCACTGAAATTAGCACTAAATTGCTTCTTTGTGTGGCTTGTCTCAATCCAAATGATTCATTTTCAGCTTTTTGACAAGGAAAAACTAATTTGTTTAGCATAGTTTTATCCTTCAGTATTTTCAAGAGTAGATCTTATGACTCTTGATTGTCGACTTCAGACTTATATCCTTAATATGCGCTCTAACCCGGTGTTTTGTAATGTCAACGAGGTTGGTTATCTTGTTGAAAAATTAGTTGAGACAAAGAAATATATTGTGTATCCATTAGTTTTTCTACTTATAAAATTGGCTTTGATATTAATAGTGGCGACTGAAAGTGTTGAAAGAAGTTTTTCAGCAATGAAGATAGTGAAGAATAGATTGCGTAATCGAATGGGTGATAATTTGATGAATGATTGCTTGATTTTATATATTGAAAAAGATGTATTTGAAACTGTTGATAATGAGGCAATTTTACAACGGTTTCAAAATATGAAAAACCGTTGTTGAATTCTCAATTTAAACAGAGAATTTACCATCCATATATATATATATATATACACGAGGAAGTGTGTTCCTGAATATTTGTACTTCTCAAAACTGATGAAACTTTAGATAAGTTGGTTTGATAATTTCACAGTCATGGCAAAAAATGGTAACATGGACTATGTACATAATATTCTTAACTCGTGGATCATGCAAGTCACCTCTATATTTCCTTAGATCCATCGAAAATGTATACGCAAACTCATATGCCTCCCTAAAATTAAGACCTCCATGCATCCAATGCAAAAATAGGAACACAGCCACGCACACATGGCAAAGAGCCATGTAATTAATAGTAGTGATAAAACTCTGGTTTAAATTTTTTATATTACTAGTTTGATTCCCCGTGCGTTGCAAGGATTTGTGTAATATATTAATTTAATGAATTTAATAAATTTAAATAATTTTCATTTAAATTCAATAAATTAAAATAACTTTTCACATTTCAATTTATGTGAATTCAAGTATTCTGATAATCTTCAATGAATTCAAATAATCTTTATCTCAATTAATTTGAATTCAGAAAAATATTGATTTCCTATTAAAAAAAATTATTTGAATTTAATGTATTCACATGTCAACACAGAATGATATCACTTGTCACAACAGGAATTGCGTAAGCCACCACATGTCATAATAGCATTGTTGATTTTATGGACATAATCCTTATATCGAACACCAGTTATTTGTGAAGCAGGTAAAAATGAACACTTAACTTCATAATCAATAATCTTCACTTTAAAAACCTCTTCTCCATTATATGGGAATGGAACTTTCAGCATGTCATAAATGGAACCCATGATTACTATCTAGCAATTCAATTAGTCACATGATAAATCAACAACTAATAAAGGGCAAAAGCTTAAAACAATAGTTCTGAGCAATAATTTTCAACAACCCAAGAAGTGTTGCTGCCCAAATCAACAATGTAACACCCCACTACCTACGTACCCAAATAGGCGGGATGTCGTCCCGTTCAAAGGATCAGTGGTCTTTATAACGAGGTATAAAAGGAACAAAAATGACTAAATAAAATTCTCAATAATCTTATTACAACCAAAGTTAAAACTTATACAAGTCTGAGAATCTAAAACAAACAATTATCTCTCGAAAGAAATACAAAGCAAAAATAAATAAACTAAATATCATCCCTTATCTCTTCAACCTTCTCAATAAAAGCACTACCCTGAAAACATGATGTAAAATAGTGTGAGATTGGCATCTCAGTAAGTCCCGTGTATGCGAATGTCATATATAAATATTTCGTGCATGCAAGTTTACCAAAACCACAAAATCATGTTTGCAAGACTTTTCATCAATAAACAATTATTTAAAGGAGCATTACTCATTATATCTAAAGCAGTTCTCAATAAATCATCATTTCATCATAATCATAAGTTCATTATGTAGGGATTAGCAATGATTCAAATAATAGTATCACAATCCATATCATAGTTACCACCATAATAGCATCCCAATGTAACCTTTCAACAATGGGCAGAGTTTTGGACAGAAATAGCGGAAGAAAACTTGAGGTCTTGTGTGATTTTTGCTTAAAACCAGAGGGGAATTTGAGAGTAAGGGAAGCTGAAATTTTCATGAATGTGTGTGTGGCTGCTTTTTGTTTAGCTTAGGAGAACTTTGAGAAATAAGAATAGAAAGGTTTGCAAGAGTTGAGATTTAAACTCAAGTCACCAAGTATTAAACACGAAGTTTCAACCACTAAAACTCTAGCTTTAACCACTCCACTCAACCACAATAACTCTTGTTTCAACCACTAAACCATAACAACTCTTACTTTAATCACTAAACCACAACAACTCTAGCTTCAACCACCCATTCAACCACAACAACTCTTGTTTACATATTCCTCTAACAAATTCCCTAAACTCCCACTCACTTATTCCATTTCCCTTCTAATAATACTCATCTAATAATACTCATAAAACAAAAGCTCAAATCCACCAAGAAACTAACAAATTCCCTCAACTCCTACTCACTTATTTAAATAGTCCTCCAACAATTATATCAAAGTAAATAAATTCATGAACTAACCAACTCATAGATCACATATACCCATGAAAATGGTTCAAGTTATCAAATGTCATATTAAATGTTATGCAATGCATGGAGTTCCCTATATAATAAAGGTGATTTTAAACGGGGTATTACAAACAAAGTCATGAAAAACTTATATACACATCTAATCCAAAGAAAATATAGCAACTTTATATAGTCTAAATGACTACTTGAATTAGTATTTGAGAACACATTCTCAACATTTCATCAAAATTTTAGTAACAAATGGTAATAAAAGTATAGCCAAGCTCATTAAACCCATAAACCACCTTGGCAAAAATAGAAAAGAAATTAGGGGGAAAAAAGTGAAGGCTTAAAATGGTAAAAATCATCAAATCGAAAGTATGTTAACAAAACGAAAAATTTACCTCTGTGATTGAATGACCCTTTTCTCACTGATGTAGATGTCTATACAAGGATGCTTGATACTATTGGATCATATCCTTATAAACGTCGACTGAGTCTCATTCATGTGAAGCCTTTAATATTCCGAAATGGTGTCCGTAGCATTACCAGTGAAAGTTTGAAGACCTGAGTTTGCTAAGCCTTTGAAGGCTTCTCTGTGAAATGCTTCACTGGGTGTCTATCAATTGGAAAAATTGAAAAGCCACTTCACGCATTGCATGATCTCCTTTTCATTTCTTTTTCCAATTCCCCGAGAGAGAGGATCCAATTGTGTGAAAACAGAAAGAATCCATGCTTTCTGTTATCCATCATGCATCCCCAGTTGTTTTTATTTTTTATTTTAATTAATTAATTAATTAATTAATTTTTAAATTTTTTTTTTACCCTTGGTCTTATTCATTGGGTCAGATAAAATTATTTATTCTTGAATTTGAACACTCATAAATAATAAATCTTAATTATTTATTTTCTAAACTTTATTAAATAGCCCAATAAATAATTAATAAGATCAAATAAACCAATATAAAATATCAGTCATTTTATCTAGATTAATTTTTTAATTATTCAATCCGAGCCTTGGGCCCTAAATAATTATTAACTAATTAAACTAGATAAATTATATACTTTCTCTCGGACATTTTATTTTATTCTAGTTCAATAATAAATTAGACTATTTAAATAAAATAAAACCCATAATTATCAAGATCAATTCCTTAATATAAATTTGTCAGGACTTAAGGGCCATTTCGGAGACTAAAAGACACATCACATTGGCTATTAAAATTATCAAAATACCCCTACTATATAAATAGCTATATTTTACATTTTAAATAGTTCCTAATATCACCATAAGAAAATATTGACTCTAAGGATAATACTGCGTTAGCAAAGTCTTCGACTTACAGGTGTAGTGACTAAAATACTCTTCTACACATCGCCGTACATTTAGAGAGGAAGAGTATACTTAACATCTCTCTAATAGACATCTACCATCCTTAGACCTCTAGTCCAATGATCTATGACTCCTGAAATGTTTCCACTTTCCAAGGGAGCTACTCTAAAGTAAACATTCAAGTCATGTTTCCCAGGGTCCTAGATAATTAGATCATTTGAACAGTCACAAGGGGCGAAATAGCGCAGAAGCTATCTTGTACAAGTCGGTATTAACTAATTAGTCACATATACCCAATATATAAGTATATCGATTCTACGAAAAAACCTCAACTACAGTATATCAAAATATATGCTTCTAGCTTCGTCAAACCACCAACTCATACTCAAGCTGTAGAGTATTAGTCCACGATGTAGCAGTAATAGTATGAGTTTCTTTTAAATAGTACTTTTAGAAACTACTATTACATGTCATGTTCTACATATTTGAAATACGCTCATGCTATGAAGTAGGTAGACTACTCATTGGCTAAAGGTAAGTTATTCCCCATTTGAAATTTATAACACAATAACCTAAACATTATAAGATTCACATTCTTATCAATCGGTTAAGAACAAACATTTATGTGTTAAGTAACTCGTAATCCATACCTAACTATGAAATACAACCATTCACATGGATCACTTACTTAAATACAATGGATCATTTCTAAACAAAAATCGTGCACAAATAAAATGTAAATTCACAAACAAGTTTTGAGAATAAATTCTTTTATTAATAAATTCAATAATTAAATCAGATAAATTAGTTTAGAGGACATATATTTCAACAAAAAGACAAAAAATCCTTCATGGGGGCAATTACCCTCACTTTACTATACATGGTCACTCCCTATTCTCAATGAAGATCCCTTCATAAATTGCTCAACAAAATTGTTGTAGCATTAAAGTTTAGAAAAGTGGGGAGGTAGAACACCCAAAGACTTGCTTGAAAATCTTAGAGAGTTTGTTGGAAAATAAAACCTTGATCACTGTCCAAGATCACTGGGTTGCTAATAAATCCTTTACCAAATTCAACAGCTTCTACATTTTACCCAAAATTTTAGATACACATGGTCTTTTGATGCAAAATTAAAATTATATGGTACATTAATTACAAATTATATCTTTTAAAAATATAAAATCTATTAATGCATAATACTCTAAAACATTAAGATGATGTAGGATCAAAGGTAATAATTTAGATGATGAAACTCTCGTAATTAAATTGATAGGTTAATTTGGATTAGACCACACTTACCTATTTTTGTTTCTATCCTCTTTTTGTCAGAATTTAATATTCATATTTTCTTAAGCGTTTTAAATTGAATATTTATTAAAATATATCTCTCATCATAAACCTCCTTAATAAAGCCGAAGACAAAGGTTGTAACTCATAAATGGTCAAATACTGTATCAACTATTTGTAACAAATCAAAATGAGATTTTTACTTTTAGGCAAAAGGAATAATATAAATAGTTTTTTTTTCAATAAACTATATTGGTCAAATGATTAGTCTAATAAAGCTGGACAAATGTAAGCCAGAGTAAGAAAAAAAAACATAATTTAATCCTAAATTGAGTTTCGTAGAAACAAAAATGCAATTAAGTTTCCTAAATTCGTAAAGAAACTATATACAATCAAGCAAGTGTTGGGAAATGTGCCCTCTTAGACTAGATTTTTTATGTAAATATCGAATATTTTTGAATAAAAGAATTTTTTTTCAGAAATTGTTTGTGAATTTACATTTTATTTGTGCATAATTATGTTTGGAAAAGACCCATTGTATTTAAGTAAGTGATCCATCTGAATGGAGGTCTTTTACAGTAAGGTATGGATCACGGGTTACTTAACACATAAACATTTGTTCTTAACCGATTGATAAGAATGGGAATCTCATCATGTCTAGGTTATTATGTTGTAAATTCCAAATGAGGAATGACTTACCTTTAGCCAGTGAGTAGTCCACTCACTTTATGACATAAGCGTATTTCGAATACGTAGAATAGGACCTGTAGTAGTGGTTTCTTAAAGTACTATATGGTAGGAATCTAGACTACTACCGCTATAACGTAGACTAGTACTGTATGACTTGAGTATGAGTTGATGGTCTGACGAAGCTGGAAGCATGTACTTTGATATGCTATAGTTGAGGTTTTATCGTAAGACTAACATACTTGCATGTTGGGTATGCGTGACTAATTAATTAAGATAGACTTGTACAAGATAGTTTCTATACTATATTACCCCTTGTGGTTGTCTAAATGATCTAAATATCCAGAACCTTAGGGTAGCTCCATTGGAAAGCGGAAACAATCCAAGAAGTCGTGAATCATTGGACTAGAAGCTTAAAGATGGTAGATGTCATTTAGACAGGTGTTAGTACATTTCTTCATCTCTAATGTACGGCGATATATAGAGGGGTATTTTAGTTATTACACTTGTAGGTTGGAGACTTTGCTAATTCAGTATTGCCCTTGGGGTCAATATTTCCTTATGGTGATATTATGAAATATTTAAAATACAAAATATAGCTATTTATATGTCAAGGGTATTTTTGTTATTTTAGTAGCTAATGCGGTGTGTCTTTTGGTCCACAGTATAGACCGTGAGTCCTCATTATATACAAGCTAAGGAATTGGTCTTAAATTAAATTAAATAGAATTTATTTTATTTAAGTAGCCTAATTTAATTGTTAGGCTAGAATAAAAAAAAGGTCCATGGAGAGAGAGAAAATTAATTAAATTAGTTTAGTGGGTTAATTAATTGTTCAGGGCTTTGGCCCAATTTGAATAATTAAAGATTGACCTTAGACTAAACTAATATAGGCTTGTTAATTGGATTAGTTTATTTGGGCTGAAAAATTAATTATTAATTGGGCTATTTATTTGATTCTAATTAGAATAATTAATTTAGTTCAAAATGTTAAACTAAGAGTCCAATGGGTCAGTCCAATTTAACCTAAAGTTTTATTTAGGTTAAATAGGAGAATAGAGAAGTACATTATTTTTTACTGCCTTTTCTCTATGTCCAGAAAGAACGTTATTTTTTTCTTCTTCTTCTGGTGTGAGAAAAAACACAGCCCCTTTCTCTCTCTCTTGAAAATATTCCTTAGCCCTGTGAGTTGTTCATCAAACGGAATTAGGCAGGTCATATATTGGAAGATCGAAAGGTTGGCGTTCACATACATGCACAGACGGAGTAGGAGGTTTACAGGAATCGCACTAGAGGTTTCCACTAGTGCATCTACCCCAGTTTCACACATTCCGGTCTAGCCAGTTCTAAGAATGAGAAAAAGAGGTAAAAAAAATTTTCCTTCAGAGTCCCGCTAGGCCGTGACCGGCGCCGGCTCCGGCCTGTGTGTTTCTTGTTCTTCAATTTTTCCAACTTTTGTTTCCGCTGCGTGCTTTGCTTCCCCCTTTAAACGTTCAGCAAGGACCAAATTCACTCGTGCAAAATGAAATTAATAAACTTGGAAAGGAAAAGAGCTAATGAGGAGTAGAGTACTGCTTCATGGCCTTGTGGGATTCTTGTTATGGTGTAGAGGGTCCGGTCCTGTTGGCACTTCCCTTGTAGAGTCCACCACCGCCTTTAAACCACCAACTGCTGCCGTTGCTTTGCCGCTCTCAACATTGTCATCCTACAGACATTCAAAATCTCAACTTTTACTTTCCCTTGTATTACCATATCCTAGAGTTAAAACGAATCAACTTTTGCCTAAGAAAGCACCACGACGAATTACACAATGCTTCATATTTTCCTACAATAAACAAAATCGATGTCAATGCAATTGTTTTTGCCAATTAACGATCAATGTTAAATTGTAAAATGGAATTCACCAATAAACAACAAAAAGAACGAACTTTTACGCTTCAACAGAGAATTTTAGCAATCGTACCTTTTCATCCATAACTAATAAATCAAGGCTAATGACTTCTATTGGTTTTTGTACATGGTATGTCTCCTATGATCTTAAAATTTTGAAACGCACACGGATTAATACCTTCATGCTTGCAATAACCTCAGTAGCACCCATCTTAACTTTAGCCAAACCATTGGCCTTTTGACATGAAACCCACAATTTAGCTCAAAGATACTCGCTAACATTCCCAAACAGGGAACCAACCCCCCCCCCCCCAAAAAAAAAAAAAACAAAAACAAAACAAAACAAAGGATGCAAGTCAAAAGAGAGCCGTAACTGAGGGATGACACCAGTTTCGACAAAAATTGGTCTGTAAGTTGAGCATTTGCAGCCGTCAGTATGGAGGTTTTGAGCAATACCGCTCTTTATAAAATGCTTCTCCCCTATTGAAAGTCCCACCATTGCTGCAAAAACTCGTATAAGAATATCAAGATATCATTCAACAAAACATAGTCCAAGTCCCGTTGTTCCATTGTACAATGTCTGTAATCTGTGTAATTTGTACTTTCTGTAGTCTGACAAGAAACTATTTAATATGGAGAGAAATTTAAAGAGATTAGAAACTTTGATTAAAGATAAACTTGTTATATACAATGCACTTGAAGATAATGCATAGAATAATGAACCTTTATCTTTTGAGATGTATCAATTTTAAACCTTGAGTGAAGTATATAACATGGAGTGAAATTTGAAGACATTAGGAGTTTGAGTTGAAGAAAAAATTGTTAAGAATTAACGTGTAGTGCATGTGGAATATTGAAACATTCCATTTTAGGTAAAGAACATTTAATTTAATTAGGAAAAAAATAAATAAATTCATATAAATTCAAAATATCACATGACAACGAAGGACAATGCAAGGTGCCTCTCTTATAGACTTCTACAACTATATATATATATATATATATATATATATATATATATATATATTTACGATACTTGATGAAAGTATATCTTTATTATGATGAAAATATAATTTTTAGGATATTTTAATTAATAAAAATTATTTTCATTTATTTTTAAAATTAAATTGAATAATTTTCTCTTTTCTTTCTTTTTCTTCCCTCTTATAAATCAAACCAAACATGTAGGTTCACTTGCATTGAAATTTAAAAGGAAAAAGTGAAAAATTTTTATTTTTCAAAAGGAAATTAATCTAATTTAAATGATTCATCAAGAACAGTTATTTACTTAGACATGGGTTGATATTTTTAAAATAGAAAAAGTTAATTTTTTTTTTTATAAAAAATCTAGTAGTTTTTTTTGGTGGGGGTTAGGTAGAACTTTACACGACATCATTGTATTTGTTATAAAATTAGGGTAGTGTTAGAATAAAATCTACACACTACACACTAATAAAACTCTAACTATTCTTTGCACAAGAATTTCTCTTCAAACTTCTCTCTTTCTTTCTCTCACAATTCTTTCTCTAATCTTTCTTTCACTAATCTTTCTTTCACAAAATGATGGTGTATTACAAGCTTAGAGAATAGCTCTATTTATAGAGCTCTAATTAGTGAAATACATCATGGCATACATCATCTTCAACTAATCTCAATTAATGATGTCTCCACTAAATGGTGGACATCCATAAAAATCTTCTAATAATTCACATAAATCCATAATTAGTGGAGCCTCCACTAATTAATGGAGATTCCAATAATTCATAACACTCCCCCTTGGATGTCCATCCATACATAAAGAATATGCCTCGTTAAAACCTTACTAGATAAAAACCCAGTGGGAAAAAAAATCTAGTGAAGGAAAAAGAGTACACTATTCTATATGTATGTTTATTACTCCCCCTGATGAGATGATTCCTTTAAATCTTTAAACCGACGCATACCGATTTTATATCTCAACTTTTCAAATGTTGCCGTCGGTAAAGTCTTCGTGAAAATATCTGCGAGGTTGTCACATGACCGAATTTGTAGCACATCAATTTCACATTTCTTCTGGAGTTCATGAGTAAAGAAGAATTTTGGTGAAATATGTTTTGTCCGATCTCCTTTAATATATCCTCCTCGTAATTGAGCTATGCAAGCTGCATTGTCTTCATAAAGAGGAGTTGGAATACCTTTGATTGATGATAATCCACAACTTTCTCGGATATAATGAATTATGTATCTTAGCCATACACATTCTCGACTTGCTTCATGAATGGCTATAATTTCAGCATGATTTGAAGAAGTAGCTGCTATAGATTGTTTCGTAGAACGCCATAATATAGCAGTATTTCCACATGTAAATAGATAGCCCGTTTGAGAACGTGCTTTATGTGGATCAGATAAATAACCAGCATCTGCATAACCTATCAATGTTGGACTGGTTTTATTTGAATAAAATAATCCGAGATCAATTGTACCTTGGAGATATCGAAGGACTTGTTTAATTCCATTCCAATGTCGTCGTGTTGGTGAAGAACTAAATCTTGCTAATAAATTGACAGCGAAAGCAATATCGAGGCCGTGTGTTATTAGCAAGATA
Organism: Voacanga thouarsii; assembly: GCA_026120185.1. Taxonomy (NCBI): domain Eukaryota; kingdom Viridiplantae; phylum Streptophyta; class Magnoliopsida; order Gentianales; family Apocynaceae; genus Voacanga; species Voacanga thouarsii. Next base: position 11,060,381 of record JANUWF010001017.1, read on the forward strand.
CATCAATGCACCAATTGCACTTGAGATATGGTACTTCGAGGACCAAGGAGTTCTTCATCATTTTCTTGAGGTCGAAAATGATCTTTATCCACATTTAATGATCGGACGATCATTGGAATACTCAATGGATGTGCTTTGTCCATGTAAAATCTTTTTAGCACTTTTGCTTGTATATGTTGATTGATGAATAAATGTTCCACTCTCCAAATGTTCAATTTGTAAACCAAGGTAAAATTTGGTTTTACCAAAATCCTTGATTTCGAATTCTCTTTTTAAATAATCAATTGTTTCTTGAAGCTCTTCGAGAGTTCCAATAAGATTAATATCATCAACATATATAGCTAATATCACAAATTTAGAACCGATTTCTTAATAAAAACGCATGGACATACCTGGTCATTTTTAAATCCCGCTTTCAATAAATATTCACTAAGACGTGTGAACCACATGCGCCCAGATTGCTTCAGGCCATATAATGATTTACGCAACTTGATGGAGTAATTTTCACGAGGATAATGTTTATATGCTTGAGCATATGAAATCCTTCGAGGATTTTCATGTAAACATCATTTTCTAAATTTCCATACAAGTAAGCGAGTGACAACATCTAATAGGCGCATATCTATCTTTTCATGTCTTGCTAAATCGATAAGATATCGGAGTGTAATAGCATCAACAACGAGGAGAATAAGTTTCATCATAGTCAATACCTGGTCTTTGTGAAAAACCTTGGGCTACTAATCGCGCTTTATATCGAACGATTTCACTCTTTTCATTGCGCTTTCGCACAAATATCCATTTGTAGCCAACGGGTTTTACACCTTCGGTATTCGGACTGCGGTCCGAAGACTTCACGTTTTGTCGGTGCATTTAACTCCGATTGAATCGCATCTTTCCATTGCAGCCAATCTTTTCTATGCCGACATTCATCAATCGATATTGGTTCGGGATCATCATTATCCTGTGTAACATCAAGAGATATATTGTATGCAAATATATCATCAATAATAGTTTCTATCCGATTCCAACTTCTACCGAAGTGGTATAATTGATAGAAATTTCGAGTGTTACTTTCATCAACTTCGGTTCTTTGTCATCGGTTCTTTCTTGGTCTTTATCATTCTTTTCTTCAATATGATCTTCCGGATCATTTAATCCTCTTTTCTTTCGAGGATTTTTATCTTTAGAACCAAGAGGTCGGCCATGCTTCGGCATGCTTTTGGCTCAAGCAACTATAGGTATAATATTTTGTTCTCACTGGAACTTCAATTCGAATAGGAGCATTTATAGTCGGCATATGCGATTTTGTTACTCTTCTAGAGTCAACAAAAGCGTCCGGCATTTGATTTGCAATGCTTTACAAATGAATTATCTTTTGAACTTCAAGTTCACATGCGCTTGTATGCGGATCAAGATAATTTAATGATGTTGTCCAATCACGATCTTTCTTGTACTTGTTTCTGTTCTCCCCTTAATTTAGGGAATAATGATTTCATAAGAGAATAAGAAAATAAATATAAGAAAATGATGACAAGCAGAAATGCCAAGAAAAATATCTATTTTTTTTCACTCTTCCCGTACCGACTTTTCATCTTCCTCTCTTGTCTTTTCTTCTCCTCCGACCCTCTACCTACCATCTACCTCTTCTTCTTCTTCATACATATATATATATATATATATATATATATGTATCGATATATATCTCGGTTATCGAGTCATTAGTAAACATCAAAAACAAAAATCACAAAGCGAGATATGGAGACTCGTAATTCATTTGAGACATGGTCAAATTTTGACTTAGTTTCTGCAGCAGATGTTGATGTATTTTCATTTCCAAACCAACCGCTTTTGCCTAATTCGAACACAGAAGATTTTGATATGTTTTCCTTTCCAAACCAACCGCTTCTGCCTAATTCGAACGCAGAAGATTTTGATATGTTTTCCTTTTCAAACCAACCACTTCCTCCTAATTTCAGGTGAGATACCTTTGATGGCTTCCATTTGTTTTTAGTGTGCTTGATAATGAAATTAAACTCTCTTTTGGTTTGTTTTTGATGTAAATCAGTGGAAGTTTTGAACATACCGCTTTGGACCAAGTTGATCTGCCCCTACAAGAGACTGCTTTTGATACTGTTCTTCTTGATGCTATTCCTTTGAATGAGGATATGCTTGTGCATGATCCTTTCTACTCTCTAATGGATTTTGAACAAAGCCATAATATGTTTCCGAGTTATTATACATTTAAACATGGATTTTGAATGGTATTACCTTTATCGATATTATTTTATTTTTCTAGGAGAAATAATGAGTGGTCTTGGCAACGAAGTCGGAGTAAGTACTCATGAAATGCATAATATCGAAGTTCAAGATATTATTGCAGACAAAATTCCTGGGGAGAAGAAGATGATTAAGAGGCGAGAGAGAGAAGAAGGGCAATAACTCCCGGACACTATCAAGAGAAACAATTTCGCAGATACTTTTACCTACCAATCAAAAGCGCGACCAAAGAAGCTGAATATTGGCATAACCCGTCTCAAGAAAAGATGTAGGGAGTTAGGAATTCGTCGATGGCCTCACAGGAAATTGGTGAGCTTGGAGACCATAATCAAGAATGTTCAGGTTCTCTCTCATACATACTTATAATTTGTAAGTATGAAACTATGAAAGATTTATAAGTAAATAACCGATGATATCACTTTGATTTACGGGATATGCAAAATAAAGAAGAAGGAGGACATATGGGCGAGAAGAAATTACAAGAAGCCATTACGATATCTGGAATGTGAAAAACGAGTTGGTGGAAGAAAGTCCTAATACGAAGTTAGAGGACCAAACACAGAAATTGAGACAAGCATGTTTCAAGGCCAAATATAATAAGAAATATAATAAACTTAAGGAGATCATAAAATCTCAAGACTCATTTCGCAGTAATTTTACGGCTACTTCTGCTGCTAGTCTCGATGCTGGCTCAAAAGGGAAAGAAAAGGAGGAGGATGTCGAAAAAGAGGAGTTGAAGTCCATAATTACTAATTGTTTGTCGTCCTCTAATGTAAATATTGAAAAAGAACAATTACAAACCTTCATCTTACATTTGTCGACTCAATTACAAAAGAGCAACTATAAGCATGTATCATTAAGTTCATATGAACACTAGTGCTATGAATAAAAGATGTGATGCTTATTATTAATGGAAATATCTTTTTCCCTTATTATCTTTTCTGTTCCACTTCGGTGGCAGTATTTCTCCGTGATAAGGGAAATATCGAGTGTGTCCATGACCATAACCACGGCCACTTGCCACAACTACGACTATAACGATGGCTTCTGCTGGAGCCAACAGACATTCACTCAGGAGTGCTTGTTGAGCCGATTCATCCGGCTTCATGATTTCTCAATAATAACTCATGTTAAATTTGTCAATTTGGGATACCATTTTTCTCGATATTGTTCATTGCAGGACAATATTCGAGGTATGAAAAGTGGAGAATGTCTTCTCCAATATAACTTTATCGATAACTTTTTCTCCGCAAAATTTTTTAACTAAGATGTAGTTTTATACATCACGGAGTTCACGGTTTTACAATCTTGCAACTTCAGGTGCAACCATTCATACCGTGCAGTGGGTAGTACGACCATCTTCAGGTGGTCAAATCTTTCTTTTTATCCACATGACATATGGATCTCCTTTTTTTTTTAGCATTTAGATACATTTACGTATGACATATAATTTTTTTTTCGTAAATATCAAGGGCTACAAATTCGAATTTAGCGAGATCAATAAATGCGTACTGTCTTCCGGCTTTAATAACGGTAGAGACTCGTGCCGATAACGTGTTATAAAATTAGGGTAGTGTTAGAATAAAATCTACACACTACACACTAATAAAACTCTAACTATTCTTTGCACAAGAATTTCTCTTCAAACTTCTCTCTTTCTTTCTCTCACAATTCTTTCTCTAATCTTTCTTTCACTAATCTTTCTTTCACAAAATGATGGTGTATTACAAGCTTAGAGAATAGCTCTATTTATAGAGCTCTAATTAGTGAAATACATCATGGCATACATCATCTTCAACTAATCTCAATTAATGATGTCTCCACTAAATGGTGGACATCCATAAAAATCTTCTAATAATTCACATAAATCCATAATTAGTGGAGCCTCCACTAATTAATGGAGATTCCAATAATTCATAACAGTATTCTCTCTTCTCGAACACTTTTTTCTTTCGCTACATTTTTTTTTTAACTCCAATTCAAGTGCAAATACTTTCCTCAGCTTTCCTTTCCTTTCAAATTCTTCAATCCAAACGTGCCCTAATCCATCCCCTCCCTCTCTCTGTCCCTCTCTCTCTCTGGTTGGGTGCGAGAGTGTCTGACTCTAGGAATGGAGTGCGTGGTTCAAGGAATTATCGAGACACAAGTAAGTTTTATATTCGGGAGTTCTAATTAGTGGAAAATTAAACCAAATCTATCTTTGAAATCTAGCGAAGTAGTTTGGGATAATATGCTGTGGAGTGATTATTCTGAACGCTCCTTGCTGTTACAGAGATAATCTTTTAGCATTTTTTGTTTCCTGCTTGAAGTTCTAATTTTTAGGAGGAGAAGTTGTAGGGATAGTATTAGATAATGCTAGGAATGTCCCTGCTAATTGGGCCGGCCAGTTGTGAAAGAATTGCTGTAATTTCTAACCAAGTTAGATGAAGAGTTCAGTGAATCTGCCTTACATTGCTTTTGGGTCGTTTTCAGTAAAAATTTCATTGACGACGAATGTGAGGATGTCTATTGGGTTCTATGCGTTGAGTGATATATTCAGGCAAATGTATTTTGGCAGGCTACGAGTTAGGGCTCTTTGTATGATTTTGTACCCCGTTCGGTAGGGAGGATACGGGGAACGATTTGATTAAGGGAAGGATTGGGGCAAGTTTTGTTCTGTTTTATACTAGGAAGGAAGATGAAGGGACAAGAAAAAGAGCAAGTGGGAGGGGTGGATCTGATCCTAACGCCAAAACACTGATTCGAATGACAAGTATGAACTATGTGTGGTTATGAAAATTACTGCTCATTCCATTTTGTCTGGTGAAACACTTGTCCAATCGTGTCCTCCCATTTGTATCCAAATGATCAGGGTTGCGCACTGAGGAAATATACTAAATTGGGCAGTGTACCATCTTGCTCCAAATCAGGTGGGCGCTGATTATCTTGCCATACGGAAGGCATGATATGCTACTGAAATGCAAAATTTGGTTAAGCAGTCTGGTAAAGAATTAAAGCTCATATTTTGACTAGAATTCTGGACTTGGGTTGTGATGTTTTCTTGTGTTTAATGAGTTGCTTGCTAACTCCTGTTGGCACTATATGAAGTTTTTATTTGCTACTGAAAAATGTTTGAGAACATCTTGTCTGGAAATGTTCGAGTTCATGAAGTTGAAAGTTTTTAACTGTTGATGCATTGTAGTATTTGAGATGATCATTTTTCTTTTCTCTGTGTTTCCTGGACGTCTTATGACCTTCAAAGGAATTCTTTTCTCTGCTTTCCATTATTTTTTCTATTATGACCTTGTGCTAGGAGTTTTATTATGTTAATGTAATTTTCTTGTTCTCCAGCATGTTGAGGCTCTTGAGATTCTTCTTCAGGGACTCTGCGGTGTTCACAGAGAACGTTTAAGGATCCATGAATTGTGCCTTAAAAGTGGTCCAAACCTAGGTATATGAATCTACTTTTTCAGTATTTCAGAAAGATGATGAGAAGGGCTTGTGAAACCTGGCATGCACTTGAAGTATATATGTATGCGTTTTTTCCTGGGATCTATATCAAACATGTTGATAGGGGGTTCAACTCTTGACACAATTGGTGTTCATTTTGGCCAATTGTACTGGGAAACATATTAATTGGAAGATTGGCTTAATGTTTTACAAGGCATTTGTTTCAAGTTCCAGTAATGGTTAAAATAGACATATCTGGTGGTTGCATGAATTATCATTTACAGCCATGTAAGCCCGTATGCACATTATGGATTGGGGGTTACTCCTAAAAAACCTTCTTTTGGTGTTGTATAATATCTCACATGTTGGTTCTTTTAGATTGTGAAGCAACTTCCGTCTGAAAGGCATATCCTTATCAAAAGCTTAGAAGTCTTTCTTCATCCCCACCACCTTCACCTCATCTATGCTTTCCCATCTTTCTCCTCTCCTCATTCTCATGCAACTGTATTAGTGTATGATGAGTTTTTTGTTCTTCCTGTGTGAAGGGCTAGTTGCTTCAGAGGTTCGACTTTTATGTGATCTAGAACAGCCCGAATCCACATGGTAAAGAGCAGCTCACTTGTAGAAGTTTTCATTAGAGAGTATACAGCCCATTTTGATGTGAACTAAAATCTTAGGACTGTGCGACACGTTGGTAGTGCGATGAGAGGTGCTGCTGCTGAACAAGTATCAGTGCTGGTAAGGCCTACAGTAGAAAGCAAAATAAGCAAGAATGCGCTTCGCTTATTTTATGCACTTGGATACAAGTTAGACCATGAGCTGTTGAGAGTAGGGTTTGCCTTCCATTTCAACAGAGGCGCTCAGATAACTGTAACTGTGTCGTCAATTAATAAAATGCTGAAACTGCATTCAACTGATGAGGCAGTTCCTGTAACTCCGGGGATACAACTGGTTGAAGTGACAGCCCCTGCATCATCTGAAAATTACACTGAAGTTGCTGCTGCTGTCTCATCCTTTTGTGAATATCTTGCACCGTAAGTGCCTCTTTATTTTCTAAGTTTTAATTTGCACTTGTTCTTCAGGCTCAATACTTAGACTATAACTGCTGGAATCACTGAGGAATTGCACTGAGTGGGGGTTAGATTGGACTTCTGGTTTACATTTTTTTTTTTTAACAAATGTAGTATTCTCTTTCTCTTATTTATTCTTTTTCTCATGTCTGGCCATAAATTTATTGTTTGGGCATAACAATCTTCCTGTTTCACTGTTGTTCAGTAAAACTCATCAACTCTGACAACGTTTATTGGAAGTGAAAATTTGACTAAAAACTTTAGATTTTTTTAGGAGAGTTTATTTTAGTTGAATTTTTCTCAGGTTGCTTGTGAATTTTGTTGTTGTGGGCATTCTCTGAGGAAAACAGTTTACTATTTTCTTAGATTTTCATGATTATGAACAGCAAAACACGATTTTTTTTTTTTTTCCCCTGTGAAAGTAAGCATCCAAGTTTATGTTGGAACATCAGTGGTGCTGGTGCCTAAACAGGTGATTTCAGTCACTCTAGATGCTTAGTTCATTCCACAGCGTATCTCAGCTTTTGTAACCATGTATACTGTGACTGCAGAAGCATCCAGTTGGACACCGGAAATATGCAACTTGTAATTGTGCTCATCTGAAGCATACATATAGAACTATTTATTAATAGATGGATAGTTGTGAAGTGCATTTTATCAGTGTAAAGATGCAATTTTCCATCTGATGTGGAGATCATTTGAATTGTCACTGTTCTCAGGCTGCTGCATTTGTCAAAACCGGGAGTCTCAACGGGGGTTGTTCCTACTGCTGCTGCAGCTGCTGCATCACTGATGTCTGATGGTGGAGGTGCAACTCTATAGCACGGTGACAAAATCACTAGAGATGGGATCTTTTGCCGTCTTGGGCCACCATTAATCCTTCTATACAAGTAGGCATTGCGGTAGTATGGTTTTGCCTGAAACAAATATTGACTTTTGTTTTGACCCCAACAAAAAAAATTAATTTAATTTAGTATTTTTGTTCTCAGAATTTATCCAGAGCCTCCTTGTTTCCCTTGGACCGAACAAGGAGCCCTTCTTGGGCTGGGCCTAGAGCGACTTTTCCAATATTTTTAAGTATCATCCAGTGTTTGTCTCCAACTGAAAGCCCAAACAAGTAAAATTTGAAGATGGATATCTATCTCCCCTCAGAGGCCCAAACAAGGGCTGGCTAGAAATTGTACTCAAATTCGAATGAATTAGTATCAGGTGGTCAGCCAATAGGCATGCGTAGAGTTATTATCGAACTAGAAATAGAATAAATTAATATATGTTATAAAATTAAGGTAGTGTTAGAATAAAATCTTTACACTACACACTAATAAACTCTAACTATTTTGCACAAGAATTTCTCTCTTTCTTTTCTCTCACAATTTTCTCTAATCTTTCTTTCACAAAATAATGGTGTATTACAAGCTTAGAGAATAGCTCTATTTATAGAGCTCTAATTAGTGAAATACATCATGGCATACATCATCTTCAACTAATCTCAATTAATGGTGTCTCCACTAAATGGTGAACATCCATAAAAATCTTATAATAATTCACATAAATCCATAATTAGTGAAGCCTCCACTAATTAATGGAGATTTCAATAATTCATAACACTTCCCCTTGGATGTCCATCCATTACATAAAGAATATGCCTCGTTAAAACCTTACTAGATAAAAACCCAGTGGGAAAAAAAATCTAGTGAAGGAAAAAGAGTACACTATTCTATATGTCTGTTTATTACTCGCCACGATGAGATGATTCCTTTAAATCTTTAAACCGACGCATACCGATTTTATATCTCAACTTTTCAAATGTTGCGATCGGTAAAGTCTTCGTGAAAATATCTGCGAGGTTATCACATGACCGAATTTGTAGCACATCAATTTCACCTTTCTTCTGGAGTTCATGAGTAAAGAAGAATTTTGGTGAAATATGTTTTGTCCGATCTCCTTTAATATATCCTCCTCGTAATTGAGCTATGCAAGTTGCATTGTCTTCATAAAGAGGAGTTGGAATACCTTTGATTGATGATAATCCACAACTTTCTCGGATATAATGAATCATGGATCTTAGCCATACACATTCTCGACTTGCTTCATGAATGGCTATAATTTCGAGCATGATTTGAAGAAGTAGTTGCTATAGATTGTTTCGTAGAACGCCATGATATAGCGGTATTTCCACATGTAAATAGATAGCCCGTTTGAGAACGTGCTTTATGTGGATCAGATAAATAACCAGACAGCTGCATAACCTATCAATGTTGGACTGGTTTTATTTGAATAAAATAATCCGAGATCAATTGTACCTTGGAGATATCGAAGGACTTGTTTAATTCCATTCCAATGTCGTCGTGTTGGTGAAGAACTAAATCTTGCTAATAAATTGACAGTAAAGCAATATCAGGTCGTGTGTTATTAGCAAGATACATCAATGCACCAATTGCATCGAGATATGGTACTTGAGGACCAAGGAGTTCTTCATCATTTTCTTGAAGTCGGAAAGGATCTTTATCCACATTTAATGATCAGACGATCATTGGAATACTCAATGGATGTGCTTTGTCCATGTAAAATCTTTTTAGCACTTTTCTTGTATATGTTGATTGATGAATAAATGTTCCACTCTCCAAATGTTCAATTTGTAAACCAAGGCAAAATTTGGTTTTACCAAAATCCTTGATTTCGAATTCTCTTTTTAAATAATCAATTGTTTCTTGGAGCTCTTCAGGAGTTCCAATAAGATTAATATCATCAACATATATAGCTAATATCACAAATTTAGAACCAGATTTCTTAATAAAAACGCATGGACATACCTGGTCATTTTTAAATCCCACTTTCAATAAATATTCACTAAGGCGTGTGAACCACATGCGCCCAGATTGCTCGAGGCCATATAATGATTTACGCAACTTGATGGAGTAATTTTCACGAGGATAATGTTTATATGCTTGAGCATATGAAATCCTTCGAGGATTTTCATGTAAACATCATTTTCTAAATTTCCATACAAGTAAGCGAGTGACAACATCTAATAGGCGCATATCTATCTTTTCATGTCTTGCTAAGTCGATAAGATATCGGAGTGTAATAGCATCAACAACGGGAGAATAAGTTTCATCATAATCAATACCTGGTCTTTGTGAAAAACCTTGGGCTACTAATCGCGCTTTATATCGAACGATTTCACTCTTTTCATTGCGCTTTCGCACAAATATCCATTTGTAGCCAACGGGTTTTATACCTTACGGTGTTCGGATCTGCGGTCCGAAGACTTCACGTTTTGCCGGTGCATTTAACTCGATTGAATCGCATCTTTCCATTGCGACCAATCTTTTCTATGCTGACATTCATCAAGCGATATTGGTTCGGGATCATCATTATCCTGTGTAACATCAAGAGATATATTGTATGCAAATATATTATCAATAACGGTTTCTATCCGATTCCAACTTCTACTGGAAGTGGTATAATTGATAGAAATTTCGAGTGTTACTTTCATCAACTTACGGTTCTTTGTCATCGAGTTCTCTCTTGGTCTTTATCATTCTTTTCTTCAATATGATCTTCTGGATCATTTAATCCTCTTTTCTTTCGAGGATTTTTATCTTTAGAACCAAGAGGTCGGCCACGCTTACGGCGTGTTTTTGACTCAGCGACTATAGGTATAATATTTTGTTCTGCTTGGAACTTCAATTCGAATAGGAGCATTTATAGTCTGGAATATGCGATTTTGTAACTCTTCCGGAGTCAACAAAAGCGTCGGCATTTGATTTGCAATGCTTTGCAAATGAATTATCTTTTGAACTTCAAGTTCACATGCGCTTGTGCGCGGATCAAGATAATTTAATGATGTTGTCCAATCAAGATCCTTTTTATACTTGTTTGGGTTCTCCCCTAATTTAGGGAATAATGATTCATCAAAATGACAATCGAGCAAATCTTCTTGTGAATACATCTCCTGTCAGGGGTTCAACATACACGATAATAGAGGGAGAATCATATCCAACGTATATCCCCTTTCTTCTTTGAGGACCCATCTTTGTACGTTGGTTTGGTGCAATTGGAATATATACAGACACACCAAAAATTCTTAAATGAGCAATATTTGGTTCGACCCAAAAGCCAATTGCAAAGGAGAGAATTTATGATAACTAGTTGGTCTTATACGTACAAGTGTTGCGGCATGTAGAATAGCATGTCCCCAGGCGAGATGTTGGGAGATTTGTTTTCATTAATAATGGTCTAGCAATTAATTGTAATCGTTTAATCAAAGATTCAACAAGACCATTACGTGTGTGAACATGAGCTACATGATGTTCAACATTAATCCCAATTGACATGCAATATGCATCAAAAACATGTGATGAAAATTCACCGACATTATCCAAACGGATATTTTTAATGTGATGGTCCGGAAATTGTGCTCGTAATTTAATTATTTGAGCAAGTAATCTCGTAAACGCCAGGTTGCGAGTAGATAATAAACATACATGTGACCATCGGGATGATGCATCAATTAAGACCATAAAATATTTGAACGGTCCACATGGTGGATCAATAGGTCCACAAATATCTCCAGTGAATCCGTTCGAGAAATGTAGGACTTTCAGCTCCTACTTTTCTTGGTGATGGTTTAACAATTAATTTACCTAGGGAACATGCGGTACATGCGAATTTTTCGATGTTAATATCCTTTTATTTTTTAAAGGATGACCATGTGTATTCTCAATGATTCTTCTCATCATGGTAGATCCAGGATGACCCAACCGGTCATGCCAAATGCTAAAAGTAATAGGATCAGTAAACTTCGGTTTACTAGATGATGAATTTCAATTGTACGAATTTTTACAAAATATAGACCGAGTAGAAAAAGACGGCGAGTTTTCTAATACCGATTTCTTACCCAAATGCATTTGAGTAATAAAAAGATGCTCAATCCCATTTTCCTCATTTGTTTCAACATGATACCCATTTACTGCGGATATCTTTAAAACTCAATAAATTTCTTACGGATTTTGAGGAAAATAGTGCCTTATCAATAATAATTGTTGTTCCTTTAGGCAACAATATACTAGCTCTTCAGGAGCCCTCAATTACATTTGCACTACCGTTTATCGTATAAATATTTATTTCTCCCATTTTGAGATCAGAAAAATATTTCTCATTTTTTAGTATGGTGTGTGTAGTTCCACTATCAATAATGCATATATCATCATTAACAACGACCATCCGAACACAAATATATATATGTAAACGTAAATATTATTATAATAGAATGAAAATGAAAATACAAAAATATCGGGGTGAGGCTTTAGTTCTTTTGGACACTTGCCATCACCAATTAAATGGTCTATCTTACCGATGCAGGTGTTCAAAAAAATCCGATACATCCATATGGGTAATATTGATATTAAGATCTTCAGGATCACTATCGTCATCCTCAACATTATTTATTGGATGTTGAGAAAAATTTGCTTCCACATTTTTATTTTTCAATGAAGCTTGATACAATTCAACTAAATGCTTAGCCGTACTGACAGTTTCAGTGACCAATGACCTTTCATGCCACATCTATAACATATATCCTCATGCTTTTCTTCAATTTCTTTTTCTTTTCCCTTTTGATCTTTTCTGTTCCACTTCAGGTGGCTAGTATTTCTCACAGTTTGATTATAATTGTGATAAGGGAAATATTGAGCGTGACTACGACCACGGCCACGACCACGACTATAACGATGGCTTCTGCTGGAGCCAACAACATTCACTTCAGGAGTCTTTGTAGAGCCGATTAGTGCAGCTTCATGATTTCTCAATAATAACTCATTATTTTTCTCTGCAATGAGAAGGGCGATAATTAAATCCGTAAATTTTGTATACCCCTTTTCTCGATATTGTTGTCTGCAGGACAATATTCGAGGCATGAAAGGTGGAGAATGTCTTCTCCAACATATCTTCATCAGTCACTTTTTCTCCGCATAATTTTAATTGAGATGTAATTTTATACATTGCGGAGCTATATTCATTCACGGTTTTAAAATCTTGCAACCTTAGGTGCAACTATTCATACTGCGTGCGATGAGGTAGTACGACCATCTTCGGGTGGTCAAATCTTTCTTTTAAATTTACCCATAGGCCATATGGATCTTTTTCGGTAAGATATTCCATTTTCAAATTTTCATCGAGATGACGACGAATAAAAATCAAAGCTTTAGCCTTGTGTTGTGCGAGATGCACTATTATTTGCTTGAATAGTTTCACTAAGGCCTTCGACATTTAGATGCATTTACGCATCGAGAACCCATGACATATAATTTGTTCCGGAAATATCAAGGGCTACAAATTCGAGTTTCGCGATGTTAGCCATAGAGATCAATAAATGCGTACTGTCTTCCGGTTTTGGTAACGGCGAAACTCGTGCTTAGTCTTCGGCTTTTGTACCGAGTAGAGACTCGTGTCGATAACGTGTTATAAAATTAGGGTAGTGTTAGAATAAAATCTTCACACTACACACTAATAAAACTCTAACTATTTTGCACAAGAATTTCTTTCTTTCTTTTCTCTCACAATTTTCTCTAATCTTTCTTTCACTAATCTTTCTTTCACAAAATAATGGTGTATTACAAGCTTAGAGAATAGCTCTATTTATAGAGCTCTAATTAGTGAAATACATCATGGCATACATCATCTTCAACTAATCTCAATTAATGGTGTCTCCACTAAATGGTGGACATCCATAAAAATCTTCTAATAATTCACATAAATCCATAATTAGTGGAGCCTCCACTAATTAATGGAGATTCCAATAATTCATAACAATATAAACCATTTTTCTAAATCTTGCGCAGAATAGAGTTGTAATTGAACTCAGAATGAATTGGTATCAGCCATTTGAGTTTGGGTTCGACTGAAGCCTATGAGTTTTGTATGATTTAATAATTAAGCTTAGTTTGTTTTCGAACTTCTTCAGCCTTTGTTCACGAATTTGGAAAATTATTCAAGTTTATTTTAATGATAAATTACCTTTTAGTACTTTATACTCTATCATATTTATCGTTTCATACCTTAAAGTTTCAAGACCTTTCTTTAGTTTTTTTTTAAAATATAATATGAACTACGATGTTATTTAAATTTTAATTTTATTAGTATAGATTGCTATAAACTAATTTTTTCAAGTATTAAATAAATATAAATTATGTATTTCTAATTTTTAGTTTTAAAAATATAAAAAATTAATTAGAAGTCTACATTTTTATTTAAATAATTATTTTAAAATTAAAGTACAATAAATATGATACTATTACATGAATGAATTTCATGATGATATCTTAAGATGATATGTTAAAATAAAATTGATTAAAAATAAATTTAAACATTCATATTTTATTTTCTTTATCAATATGTCAACATAAAAGTTCTTTCTATTATTTTACCATTGTATAAATAATATTTTATTTTTATTATTTACTTATTAATGCTTATAAAAAAACTCATATTATGATTTTAAAAAAATACTAAATAATGTCTACACATACGCAATTCATTTTCAAAAAATTGAATGGTGTAATTGTTACTAACAAAATAATGTTAAAATAAAATTTTGCATAATTAAGTAAATATATTTTTATCAAATAAATATATTCTCATTTATTATTATACGAATCTATAGATGATTTGTTTTTCATATCATTTTTCAAAACGTATATGTAGAAAACATTTGTTTAAATAAAATAATGTAATAGACGTTGAGGTGTTCGAGCTCAACTTGATTTACAAATCCATGTCACTCATATATTTACAAGTTCAAACAGGCTTATATATGTTGATCGTCAAATAACAGCTATAGGCTATAGCCTTAGTTTCAATCGAGTTTTTTCTTCCAATTGGTCACTAGTTAACGTCAGATTTCTTTGTAGGAATCATAAGCAGAAAGTTTCAATTCAATAACATCTCCATTCGATTACAGTTGTGTCCTTGTCGTGTTAATCTTTTGCAGCAACACTCTTAACAACGAACAAATAGGTAACTACCACGCCATGCCAACTCACTAGAGTTCCTACTTCTCCAGTCTTCTGACTCATGAAGCATACCGAAAATGGAAGACTTTGTATCTTCTGTGTTTCCACTTGGAAATGGAATGCTTAATTTGCGTCCTTGGAAGATGAAATACGACGAAGACAACCCTTGAAGAGAACAACTTATGGCACGGGTTAAAAACCCGGGGCACATCAACATGAATGCATGCTAATCACAGTCGGGACCCAGAACCCATGTGAAGAGGATCGCTGTTACTGTTAACCTTAGCCCTGCACCCCACGCCAAACCCTCCAAGCTCGTGTTCAGCTAAACTTGTGGCTGAGGTAGATACTCATCTCGGCCACCTCCTATTTGGTGGTTTGCTATTGGCCAGAATTATTTCATTCCGGGGTCGTCCCAGTCAGCTCCGGAGGTCTAATGGTTGATTCAGCTTATGCCACGAGGGCTTCAAATTCTCTATTTTCGTGACTTTATCCATAACGAAGAAAGTTAAGTCCCCAAGATTGGCTTTTTCTTGCTGGGATTTGAGTGTTTTGCTCTGATAATGTGGCAACAATTTGTTGAGTATTTGATAGAGACTTGGCCTTCGACTTTTCTTCAGTATACAAAGTTATACCCATGAATCACACTGCCGCATATTCCCAACTGCAAATGCTGGTAAAGGCTATTTTAGAAATAATGCCATGTAGAAAGAATAGACCTTTTTCCATGTTAGCAGCAGCAAGGGACGGACACACTGCTTAGATAGGTCACTATCTTTTTTAAATTGTAATATATTAAATTATAAATGACAATATATATACATATATATTAGACTGAAGTTGAAATAAAAACTAGTTTCAAACAGTTTATAAATTATAATTAAATAATATTTAGTTATTACATAAAATATTCAAAAACAATGTTATTATATTATTAAAAAAAAGTAATTTATCGACTCTTTTATATAATAAATATATATATATTACTTTTAAATTAAGTTCATTATAAAAAATATATTTTTCGTAACAATGTATATAATACTAAAATATATAATCTATATTGATTTGATCCACCTTAGAATTTTCTTTGATTTTGAAATGAAGGAAGAGGAGGAGGAGGCACTTGAGGTATGGAGAAATGATTAAAGTGATCATTGTTTCACATGTTCAACCATTGTTAGGTCAAATTGTAGGTGACACGAGTTACAATTAGTAAGACGATAAAAAAGTGTCCCCCCCCCCCCCCCCCCGAACCCAGGTTCTACACTCACTAATCTCTGTGGGACTCATCAAAGTTGAAAGCTTGTCTGCCTCTATTTTTCTGACCACACGTTCACTTCCAATATCCGCACAAATATATCAATGCATTTCTTCTTGAATACTAAGCAGTAAGCCACTGTAAAGCAAAGGCATTTGAACGCATAATTAAAACATGGCTTTGATCATCTTAATTTAATACATAAAATTAATTAATTAAATATTTATATTATTAAAGATATTTAAGAATTAAAAATATTAAATATTTATTTAATTATTAATATTTTTATATTTAATCTAAATTATAATAAAAATATAATATAAAAATAAATTATAATTAATTTAAACTTCAAAATTTCAGAATTTAGTACCTAAATATTCATATTTCAATCTTCAAATAAACTATTAGACTATGTTAGAGTTGGATAACCTTCGGAATAAATAAATCGAAAAAAAAGTACTTAAATAATCTCATAATTTTTAGATTATAGTACATGTTTAATAGTATTCTTGAGTTGTAATCTTAATTTAAAAATAAAAATAGATTGCAATGTATAAGCCCCAAGGGATTTAGGATGCTAAGTGAATTGGATTTTTTTTTTAATTTATTATAATTTAAAATAATTTTTATTACTTAAAAATTATTACATACTCATAACTTATTATATTATCTTTTAATTCTATCATAATATTATTATATTTAATAATTTTTATTATATTCAAACAACTTACTAATTTTTATTATATATTCCTGTCCCTCGCCTCCATTCTGATTTCATCTGGGTGACACTACGCGCTCCCAGAGCGCGCGTTTGTTTATTTTCAATGGATCATCAGTAAGCTGTGAGGATTTGCATACCCGATAAGTCCCATCTCCCACACCACAAAACAATTTGTACAACTTGATTCCAAAAGCCGGAGGAGTTGGACCCCACCGGAACCTCGTCGTCTCCGGGTCCCATCTCCGTCTGGCCCGCCAGATTCACAGCCAACCACAAGATAATAAAACAACTTTTCAATCCCATTAATTCTCGGCCACGTGTCAGCACTTGGATTCTCTCTGACCCCTTACTTTGTAGTCGCCTACAGTTGCCGCATTCTCAGTCTTCACTTGCTCATCCTCCTCTTCCTCTTCTTCCTCCTCACTCTGCTCCTTCACTTCACACTGTAATCTTTTTTCTTCCCAACGGAAAAGTATTCTAAAGCAATGTTAAAGCAAGAGGACACTGGCAGTTTACGTGGTGGAAGCAACAATTGGGCCAGAGTGTGTGATACGTGCCGGTCGGCTGCATGCACCGTCTACTGCAGAGCTGACAGTGCATACCTCTGCAGTGGCTGCGATGCTCGCATACATGCTGCCAATAAGGTGGCTTCACGCCACGAGCGGGTCTGGGTTTGTGAGGCCTGTGAACGAGCGCCTGCGGCGTTCTTGTGCAAGGCTGATGCTGCTTCCCTATGCACCACTTGTGATTCGGACATCCACTCGGCCAACCCTTTGGCCCGACGCCACCACCGTGTTCCCATTTTGCCAATTCCTGGTACCCTTTATGGTCCCCCGGCTACTGATCCCGGCGGACATATGATTGGGCACAGTAAAGGGGATGTTGACGATGGTTTCTTGACTCAGGACGGTGAAGAGACTATTGACGAAGACGATGAAGATGAGGCAGCTTCTTGGTTGTTGCTTAACCCTGTGAAGAACAGCAACAACCACCAAAGCAACAACAACGGAATGATGTTTGGTGGAGAGGCTGTTGATGAGTACTTGGACCTAGTTGAATACAGTTCGTGCCAGGAAACTCAATTTGCTGATCATCAGTACAACAATGATCAGCACCAACACTATGTTGCTCAGAAGAGCTTTGGAGGCGATAGTGTGGTTCCAATTCGTTCCGGAGAGGGAAAAGACCATCAGCTTCAGCACCACCAAAGTTTCCAACTGGGATTGGATTATGAGGCCTCTAATACTGGATATGGCTACCCTGCTTCGATGAGTCACAGCGTAAGTTTTCTCGATCTGTTCTACCAGTCAATTGTTACTGTTGACTTCGAAACAATTTTAAAGTAGTACTGTACATGATGCTAATGGAACGGAAGTAAAAATTTATCTTATTTTATTGGAAAAAGTAGACCATCATTCTTCATATATGGGACAGATTCCATTTCTGATATTGTTTATACTGCTAGCCAATTGGTTTAAGTTCAAATGTTCAATCTGTTTTTAAGTCATACGCTAACTGGAAGTTGAGCCATAAAAGGGAAAGGTGGGTAGCTAGAGGGCCCGGCTTGCTGGTCCGACTTCTGGAACCAAAGGGAATCCTTGATGGCTCCTCGTTCATTTTGATCATCTCAAATGTCTGCTTTCTTATCCCTTTCCAGATTCAGATACAGATATATCTGAGGCATTCATGCACTTTCTTTTGGTTCAACAAGTCAAGTTAAACAGCACTATGGATTCGCCAAGTCAGCGAATTATAAACATTAGAATCATAGTTTCAAATATTGATAAAGCCACCATGATAAAAGGTGCTACTCAAGTTCTTAATCATAGGGGCTTAAGATCAAGAACTCCGAGAAACTTTAATAAAAACTGCTGCCAAGAAGTGCTTTCGTAATATTATTCTACACTGTTGCCGAGTTTCAGAACTTAATTTGTTTAAAATCAATATTAAAGAAGATTTGACTCTGAGCAATGGAGTTGAAGGATGACAAAATGGTGTTTCTGATTGTAATATCAGGTTTCGCTCTCATCCATGGAAGTTGGTGTCGTCCCAGAATCAATATCGAGTGATGTCTCAATCTCACATCCAAGACCCCCCAAGGGGACCATTGACCTTTTCTCAAGTTCTCCACTTCAAATGCCACAGCAGCTTACTCCAATGGACAGGGAGGCCAGAGTCCTTAGGTACAGGGAGAAGAAGAAGACACGCAAGTTTGAGAAGACAATCAGGTATGCCTCAAGGAAGGCATATGCAGAAACCAGACCAAGGATTAAAGGTCGATTTGCAAAGCGCACAGAAGTTGAGGTTGAAGTAGACCAAATGCTCTCAACAACACTGATGACAGAGAGTAGCTATGGCGTTGTCCCCTCATTCTGAGCTCAGCAATAGTTCAAAGAACCAGAGAGCACTGCTAAAAAGAATTTGGATCTGGTTATATCTATAAGTCAAAGCTAATAGGGTATCTTTTTGATATATCTAATTTCCAATTCTGACATGTGTGCCTAGTAATTTTGCAATTTTCTTCTTTATTGCCACCAATTCTGTGTACATCATTGTACATACACTTGTCACTGTTGAAACTTTTAGATGCAATTACATGTCATTTATGGTAATCAAATTTACATCTGCAATAGAGATGGAAGATAATTAAGTCGAGGATTGACTATGATACTTCTAATCAAGGAAATTTCAAGTCAAGACACAAGGAACAGAAGAAGGCAACTTTCCAGTATAAATCCTCAGGCACTCAAAATCTTACAAATGATTTTGCCCGTTGCATTTTTCTGTTGTTGGGGCCAGGAACTAGAGGGGATAGGATTCAGGATTCAGGGATTATTGGGAGCACATGTTTCAATATAGTTTAAAACCAAAGCTTTGCCTTTCTGCTTTCCTTTAGGGTTCTTCCCCACACCTGTTGGTCAATTCCACATAATTACACCTTGATCATCATCTCCTGCTAGTAGTTCCAAACTAAGAGCTAGACAGAATAGGATATCCATGTGTGACAAATAATCAAAAAGGTTATGAAGATGTTTCTTTGCAGGAAGTGAGGACAGAGCATATGATAATACAAAATCAGTAATCCACCAACCACACCAGCAATTAGAAAGAGATCCTATACAAACTAGACTAAGTTGAATTACATTCAATAACACATCAATAAGGTGAGAATAAAGGTCAGCCGAGAACCAAATTCTCTTTGCACAGCAAGCTTAGCACCTATGATACTCTAATCCCACATAAGAAAGTTATAAGCGTGAAGTGATATATGAGCATAGACCAAGTACCCATTGACAACGTAAGGCATACATTTTAGCAAGGAAAGGATGATTGCCAAGCAGTTACCTGTGGGTGCTAATGGGCATGAGTCACATTTTCAGACTTGAGGGCACAGAGCATATAGAAACTAAGGTGCTACACTATATGCGATAAGCTAAGTATCCATTGACAACAACTATGGACAATAATT
Organism: Voacanga thouarsii; assembly: GCA_026120185.1. Lineage (NCBI taxonomy): Eukaryota > Viridiplantae > Streptophyta > Magnoliopsida > Gentianales > Apocynaceae > Voacanga > Voacanga thouarsii. The sequence continues at coordinate 11,080,620 of JANUWF010001017.1, forward strand.
AGGTACAATGCAATGAAAATACCCTAAATCTGAAAAGAGGCGGACACACTTGCAATCCCAAGACCTGCTAGCAGATCCAAGTTTAAAACTCTTCTCCTCCCACTCAATGCACCTAACCTAGGATGTGTCCAAAATAAACTAAGTTAGTGAAATATAAAAATGGACAATGCTTGTCAAGGCATTGAAACATGCACAAGCTTAAAGGCACAAATAGCTGGAATCCAATTTTCATCCGAGTGGAAGAACCACCCTGATTTTTCCTTTTGAACCCCAATAGTTCAGTATCCAGAATTATTTAGGCAGCACTCCATAAAATAAAGATCAAAGGGTGACATCCAAGTTTTTTATATCATTGATGCCTAGTTAATAGCTTGTGATATCCAATTAAAGGTGACATGGACGGTGGATAACAAAATCTACAGCTGCAATTCAAGCTCACATTGTGGTCATAACCCTGCTTTACATATTGCACTTTTCACTTTTTGTGCTTGTTAACTCATAAAGGGAAAGTGCAACGCACAACGTACCACAGTAAATCTATCATGTTGGTACAAGATTCTCATAATTGCTTAAATTCTGGTTTCGTGGAAGATTGTCATCCAGGGAATCACTCAGGCTTTTCACTTTGAGGTCCTTCCTGATCCTTGAGAACCTTTTTAAGATTTTGTTTTGGCTTGCAATCCACTTGACACCAGTACTTTTTCTTCACACAATAGCTTTCTCATTATCATGTGATCAACATCCCTCCAATATCAGAACCAACAAAAATAACAAATAGAGAAACCTCTCTGCTCTGCAAGTTTCATGGTAGCTTAAAACAACTTAAGTCATGGTATGAAACAAGATCAACCAACAGAAGTATAAAATTAGAAAATCACACGATGTTGAAAGTGAGTCATACTTGGATTCCTCTCTGCCTCAATATAATGAATTTGGACACTCTATATAAAACTACAGTCAAGTTTGGGGTTTAGATAGCAAGATGGATCTTATTTTGGCAAATAGTAGCACTTCTCCACCTGGACAGAACCAGTGTACAATCCATACCGTTCATCAGTGGGAAAAATCAATATCGACCCAGAAGAAATAGAGACATTTTATATACTCAGAAGAATCAATTAAAAGGTCGGCATCTTGAAATTCACTGCATGAAACATTAATGAACAAGTGGACTTTTCAGATTGCAGTTTTCTTTAACCATGGAGTATTTTACTTGGGACTTAAGTGAATACAAGGATCATCAGGTCACATTTGACTGCCTATGTTTGATCATTGAGTGCATGCTGGTTATGTTGAGCTTCAAGGATTAGGATCTTGAATAATATGGTACAACTTTTTCTACTTTCATGGATGTGAATGGATAAAGACAAAGGGGAAAAAAATGAAGTTCTAGCAATTAAAACTGGAGCATGTAAGTAATGAACTTTGTGGCTACTGAGAATGATACCTGGGCAAGTGCCACAAGTGCCATTTGATACTGCTGCACTTTTCTGTTTATAAGGGCATTCCAGATCCATCACCTTTTCTGCATGTCTTTCTTCAAGGCCATTCGCTTGGCATCGCTGCACCAGTACTTTTTCTCCACCATCTAAGCGCCCACAGAAAAGGGGAACAAGAAACTGATAAGCACTTTCTTTGTCCATATGCATGATATGGACTTAAGTAGTTTTATATTAAGGAAAGAGCTCAACATCTACAATAAAAACAACCAAAACAAATAAACTGAGTCCTTGAAAATTGGTGTTTTGCCTCTCCCATTCAACACACAGGGCACATTGCATTTGCCACTGATAGATCTCATAACATGAACACTGATATGAACTGTATCCAACTATTTTTAGCTCACTTAATTTCCCATTCATTGATCACTATAGCAGTGAAAGCATCCTCCACTAAATAATTGTGGCTCATATCTAAAAAAGTGAAAAAGTGAGTGCTGTCTCAGCAAAGAATATTAAGTTATCATGGGGCCAAAGACATCATCTTTCCAGAGCTAGTCACACCGCAATGCTGCAAGTATCTTTAGGGAAGAATTCAGCCCTTTTACCTGGTCATCCTTATCCATGGATATTTCATCTACTTTCAGCCTTTTTGAACACCAGTCCTTTTCCTCCATATAGAAAGTGCCACAACCAAGTTTCTCACTGCCATGTCATCAAAATAATTCTAACAATGAGCCTTTTGACATGCTCCAAGTGTCAGACTCCTCCAAGTGTTCCACCACAATAGTCGAAAGGATGCTGAGAACTGAATTCTCTTTGCATGGCAGTCTAGTGTGGCTTAACAACTATGGAAAATAATTACATACAATGTAATGAAAATACTCTAAAATCTGAAAAGAGGTGGACTCACTTGCAATCCTGAGACCTGTCAACAGATCCAAGTTTAAAACTCTTCTCCTCCCACCCAATGTCCCTAAACCAGGATGTGTCCAAAGTAAACTAGACAATACTTATCAAGACATTGAAATATGAACAAGCTTAAATCGACAGATAACTGGAATTCAATTTTCCTTTAAGCAGAAAAACCACCCAGATTTTTCCTTCTGAATCCCAACAGTACAATAGCCAGAATTACTTAGGCACCTCTGTATAAAGTAAAGAGTAATGGGTGACATCCAAGTTTGTATATTGTAGATGCCTAATTAGTAGCTTGTGATATCAAATTGAAGGTGACATGGACAGCAGATAACTAAATTTCTAGCTACAATTCAAGCTCACCATGTGGTCATTATTGCACTTTTCACTTTTTGTGGCTGTTGACTCATAAAGGGAAAGTGCAAAGGCACATCGTACCTCACTAAATCTATCATGTTGGTATAAGATTTTAGTAATTGCTCAAATGCTGGTTCCATGGAAGATTGTCATCCAGGAAATGGGTGAAAATCAAAGTTTTTTTATTGCAGATGCCTAATTAATAGATTATGATATCAAATTGAAGGTGACATAGACAGCGGATAACTAAATTTATAGCTGCAATTCAAGCTCTCAATGTGGTCATAATCCTGCTTTACATATTGCACTTTTCACTTTTTGTGGTTGTTAGCTCGTAAAGGGAAAGTGCAAAGGCACATTGTACCTCACTACATCTATCATGTTGGTATAAGATTCTAGTAATTGCTCAAATGCTGGTTCCATGGCAGATTGTCATCCAGGAAATGGCTCAGGCTTTTCACTTTGAGGTCCAACCTAATCCTTGGGAACCTTTTTGAGATTTTGTTTTGGCTTGCAATTCACTGAACACCAGTACTTTTTCTTTTACGCAATAGCTTCCTCACTATTGTGTTATCAATATCCCACCAACATCAAAACAACAAAAATATCAAATAGAGAAACCTCTTTGCTCTAGTAGCTTAAAACAGCTCGAAGTCACGGTATAAAATAACATCAGCCAACAGAAGTATAAAATTAGGAAATCAAATCATGTTGAAAGTGAGTGATACTTGTATTCCTTTCTGCCTCGATATAACAAATTTGGACATTGGTATATAAAAATAGTCAAGTATACATTAAAGCATGCACTTTTTTTGGGTGTGAACTCTTTTGTCCAAAAATGCCAAAAGAGCATCTTCTAGATCAGCAAAGTATAACTAGTGGTCACAAAGTAAAAGTTTACACGCCCCAGAACTTGATGCACGGAGATTCCTACAGATGTTCTCAGCATCTATACTAGCCATTTTCTTCCCTTGAGGTCTCTTCTAAGTATTTGACAATTTAAACTACCTAATTAACTTGACCACTTGGCAAATATTGGCACTTCTCCACCTGGACAGAACCAGTGTATCAGCGGGAAAAAACAGTATCGACCCAGAAGAAATAGAGAGATATTTCAGATACTCAGAAGAATCAATTAAGAGGTTGGCATCTTGAAATTCACTGCATGAAACATTAATGAACAAGTGGACTTTTCAGATTGCAGTTTTCTTTAACCATGGCATATTATACTCAGGACTTAAGTGAATAGAAGGATTATCAGGTCACATTAGACTGCCTACGTTTGATCATTGAGCGCATGCCGGTTAAATTGAGCTTCAAAGATTAGGATCTTGAATAATATGGTTCAATTTTTTCTACTTTCATGGATGTGAATGGATAAAGACAAAGGGGGGGAAAAATGAAGTTCTAGCAATTAAAACTGGAGCATGTAAGTAAAGAACTGTGGCTACTGAGTACGATACCAGGGCATGTGCCACGAGCACCATTTGATACTGCTGCACTTTTCTGTTTATAAGGGCATTCCAGATCCAGCACCTTTGCCGTATCTCTTTCTGCAATGCCATTCGCTGGGTACCACTGCACCAGTACTTTTTTTCCACCATCTAAGCACCTACAAAAACTGATAAGCAATTTCTTTATTTATATGCATGATATGGACTAAAGTAGTTTTATATTAAGAAAAAAGCTAAACATCTACAATAAAAACAACCAAAGCAATAAATCTGAGTCCTGGAAATTTGGTGTTTTGTTTCTCCCATTCATCACATAAGGTGCATTGCATTTGCCAGTGACAGACCTCATTACATGAACACTGATAAGTGATATGAACTGTATCCAACTATTTTTAGCCCACTTAATTTCCCATTTATCGATCACAATGGCAATGAAAGCATCCTCCATTAAATATTTGTGGATATGAGCTCAAATCTAAAAAAGTGAAAAAGTGAGTGCTATCTCAGCAAAGAATATCGTATGGACAAAGACTTCAACTTCCAAGATCTAGACACACTGCAACGCTGTAAGTGTCTTTTGGGAAGAATTCAGCCCTTTTACTTGGTCATCCTGATCCATGGATATTTTATCTACTTTCAGCCTTTCTGGACACCAGTACTTTTCCTCCATATAGGAAGTGCCACAACCAAGTTTCTCACTGCCATGTCATCAAAATAATTCTAACAAGGAAAACATTTACAACCAAAAACAGGTAGTTTGAGATATTTTCAACTCAATGTTTCAGATCAGTACAAAATAGACAATAATCTATTTCCAATATCCTGACGATAACTGTCAACCATCAAACAATGCCCAAATATGAAACTTGCCCCAGCACTATGGTGGGATTAATAAACATTAAGCAATAAAACAAATCCAATTGTCACATTGAATTATCTCAATCAACAGATAAAGGATACTAAGTTGAGTTTAATATAGAATGACCAATATTCCAATGACTAAAACTCCAAAAGAACTTTCTACTGTTAAGGATGTGAACCCATAAAGAAAAAGCACAAAAGAGCAAATTACACTTCAAGAAGGAAAAAATGGCTGTCATGGATTAAAAATTATAGGCTCCAAGGTAGACACTGGAATTGAATATAGCAATTATACATTTGCAGCTTGTTGACTTGAGGTCCTCCATCATCCTAAAGAACTTTAAGCATCTATTTCTGATTTCAACTTGCAGATTACACTATACTTTACACTGTAAGAATTGTAGCAAAATAATGTATGCAACTGACTGAATTTCCAATTTTGAAAAGGTTCTGTATCCGAATGCTTCATAAATTACAAATAAGAAACTAACAATAACCACTGAGTCATCAAATAAACACACAGCCTTCAAGAAGAATTCTGTAAACAAAAAACAGTTTTAACCATCTACCCACTGTTAAAGGTGTCATAGTTTTGGTTTGGTTTGTTTCCTGCTAATCAGATTACTGAAAAGAAGGACAGTTAATTTTGTGTGCATGCGTGTGTGTGTGTGAGAGAGAGGTGTTAACAAAATTATCAAGCAGCATAGTCAGAGATCATACAAACAATTAGAACCATTCAAAATCTTGTATTCAGTTTTAACTTCATCTTATATTCACTTTCCACAGAAAGAAAGGAAGCACAGATGGAAGAATAAAAGGCCTGCAATAGGGAATAGACCCTTCTTTCATCCTTTGTCACTTTTACTAAGTGGTCAAAATCTTCTTCTTCAAATGTAGAAATCAAACTTTACTAAACAAAAATGTCAAATACAGAATATAATCGATTCTCTCAGCTAAAAACTGTCACGCTCAATATAGAACACATGTAATGAATATTTGGCACTTTTCTGATTCCTTTCCTTCCAGACTGCCTGAAAATGAGAGTAATTAAGTAGTAAAAACAGGATTATCATCAACAAAGACCCAGTCTATTTTGGTTTAATTTTCAAGCTGCAGATTATCAGCATTAATACCTCTTCAGTCGTTTTGTTTTCTTGAAACATACAACCTAGAACTAGGAAAGAATGAATGTGAAAGTGACTATATATTCCAAAGAAACTGCATTTCTATCTCAAGCTTCTTCCAAAAGCATGGACACTTTAAGAATCAGTTTCTGCCCTGCCATTCGCTGAATGCCAGAGTTTTTCTCCACCTCATAAAGCATTGAACACCAAAAATCCATCCAAGCTTCACGTTATCCCACTACTTAAACTACAACAAGAAATCACTCGCTAACACACATTCTTTGTTATATTCTTGATCTAAATACCGGGATTATAGCTCTATAATAATTAAGAAACCTGTAAATTAGCGACGATCAGATTAAGAAAGGCACATAATTCCTTACTTTCTTGCTTGATTTTCAGAAATCAGAGCTTACAGTCGAAACTTGTGTTAGCAATATAAGCTAATACTCAAGAGCCTCCCCAAGCGTGTAGATGTCCCATACAAAACCATAATTAACAAAAAGACAATAGTAATTTGTAAGAAGAGAGGAGATAGTACAGGCTATAGACGATGCCGGCGTTCAGATACACGACGAAGGAAACTTCTCCGACAAACTGCGGGCACTATTCCGGCGTCGCAATGTAGTCATAGACTCAGTCTCAGAGGCAGCGAGGCAATGTAGTCCCACGTTTCTTTCTTTCTTGTGGTTCAAATGAAAGGCCGACAGCCGGATGCACTAATTAGAATTTACTGCTCTTCGCCTGGAGCGTTCTGTATATCCTCCAAAAATGGGCTCCCCGATAATGGGCTTTGCCTGCTTTCAAAACGGTTGTTATTTTTGTGTGGGCCAATGGGCTAGTCTGCTAAGTACCTAAGCTCATATGTCCCTCGGTGGATCAGCGGCTCAGTATTGGAATAAATAGATTTAGTGAGATTTTTCCCTTTTTTTCATTTTTTGAGAAAATTATGCATTGTTATATTTGTCTCTTGTTCCAATTTAAATATCCAAATTTCTATTAAATCTAAATCAATATGAAACACTTGAATGCAAATAACATGAGTATTACATTATAAGAGGAAATATCATATGAGTATCGAATTGGATTTCTTAATCCCCGATAGATTAATGTTGTACAAATCTTCGAAGATTTCATAAATATCGGTTAGGTCACCAAGCAACCTTTGTCAAAAAATATAGTATTATGTTTTTTATTTTCCTTTTAACTCTGAATAAATCAGGAAAGAATAGGACAATCAAAACCATATAGCATGGGGCAAAATTATCAAGCCGTGGATGTTGACTGAATGTATTTATAATTATTAATATAATGATCAGATAATAATTCTTTTACTCTCTATCTTAAAACGTCTAAGTTTAAATATTACTAAAGATATAAAATTTATTTATTAATTAAGTGTATCGTGAATTCACTATGATCAATTTATAATATCAACGACTCTATTGACATTTTGTATTTGCATCATTGCATGCATCGACGTTAACGTGGAGACACAACGACGAAAAGAGAAGACAAAGCTGCATCTCTGAGACTTGTACTTAAGTTTCAGAATGAATCCAAAGCACCAGAATTTCACATCATAAAGGGTACGTCAATAGATTTGAATAGAAAGCAGAAAAGCCATATATATGGTATCATCACCTGCCCCTTCCCATCCACCATGAGCTAGATTTTCTACGGGGGAGAGAGAGAGAGAGAGAGAGAGAGAGAGAGAGAGAGAGAGAGATCCATATTAGTTTATATTGTATCAGCAGACAAAGGAACTGCAATTTCCATTAGAAGCTTCAAAGTAGAATTCCAAGAAAATCTGTTTGGCTTTCTTTCTAATCTAAAGGGACCCCTCCACCCACTTCCACTACTTCCATTAATGATGACACACCACTTCTTCTATTATTCCCTCTCCGACTCAGATTTCCACCTCTGGTTTTCTTGCCAACAATTTTCACATGGTTTCCTGGCTGGGGTTCTCATGCTGCTTTCCGACGCCAACTACTAAAGTAAATTCATTTTATACTACATCAAGATGGGAGTTTCCGACTGTGCATTTCCCCCACATTTTCTCACTGTTGATCGGCGGTTTCGTTCTTTTACCTTGGTAAAACTGCTTATAAGATCGAAGAATAATTAAATTAATTTAAATAATTAAATCAAATTTTGATTTTTTTTAAAATTGAACTGTCTTAAAATATTTTATATAATATTTATATCGAAAACTTATAAAAATCGTCTCGAATTGTTTCAAATTGTACCGTAGCGGTTTTGCCTGTTTGGTTTCGTCCTTTTACTGCGTCGGTGAAGGTAAGAAAACTTCAACTATGTTCACACCACACCAAATCACCACCCCCCCCTCCTTTTTTTTTTGAAACAATATATCACATGGAAAGACAAGTTGTCCATATTTGTATATATTCATAAATATATGTATAGATTATTACTAAAAAAACAAAAAAGTATATATTTAGATAAAATTAATTAGATAAAGTACTTCTTATAAGTTAATGGCAATCTTTTTCTCAATATTTATCTCTAAAGATAGAGTTAAACTTATATATTTTTAAATATAATATCAAAGTTAACAATGTACAAGATATGTTAAATTATCTCATATTCTCTAATAATAAATTGTCCTTATAAATTTTGAAAAATCTACAGACAACTTAATAACTTTTATAATAAAAATAAATCCGTATATTTTTCATAGTAGAATTAAATTTGTATATTTTTTTAACTTTGTATTATAATTATTTTTAAAATTAAATTAAATTCGTATATTTTTAATAATTTTAAAAATATATTTTATTAAAATTTTATTTTTGGTAAATCCAAACAGAACCTTTTATATTTTGGGCTTGCATGCTCCTCGTATCGTGTATGTCGTGTTTGGCCCCTTTTTATTATATATTTTTTGTAAGTTTAGCCCAGAGTAGTTAATAATCGTGCCCTACCATGGTGTATTAGACAGCGCTTATGCTTTCGTGAGTGTATGAAAAGGTCTGCACGCGATCAGGTTTTCGTGTCCCTCTCGGAGCGTTTTCAAGCCTAAACAGAACAAACCTAAGCTGACGTACAAACAAAATCACACGACTAAATATGGTAGATGGGGACAAGAGAATCTATTTCGAGATGTATCTTAAAAAATATAAAGATATAAGTGGATAAAAATTTAGTTGAGATGAGTTTGTTTGAATATAATAAAAATTATTAAATATATAGAGTTAAGTGAGGCTCAAAGTGAGATTAAAGAGAAAGAATATGATACATTGTAAGTACTCTTTTCGTCCTCTTTTTTCTGTCATGTTTAACCGATTATATAAATTTTAAAAAAATAAAAAAATTTTAGTTAATTAATCAGCATTTTTTATCTTACTTTCAAAGAGTCTCTCTCGTTAATGATTAATCAAATTTAAAAAATTTATGTGTTGTAAGTATAATTAAAAATATTAAAGAGATATATTTATAGAAAAATAACAATTAAATACTCTTGGGTTGTTAATGGAATAGACAAATTGAAATAAAAAGTTTAACTAAAATGGAACAGATAAAAAAAAAACCGAGGGAGTATGTGACACGTCTTGAAAGTGAAAATTATTTAAATTAATATTATTTTAAATTAAAATTTTAATTTAGAAAATGAATAATTCCTTTTCACTTAAAGCCTAAATTTAATTTAATTTAAAAATAATTAACAATTTCAGCTACATAATCTCATGAATGATTTCAAACGAAGGAATATGTATGCTGTCATTTTCGTATTTAATGTGAATTTTGTTATCGTAAACAATTTCTCTTGCAATATGAATTATGGAGATATGACAAGTAATTTTGATGACATAAATATCTTTAAAAATATTACTAATTCGTTATATTATTACGAAAATTATTCTATGTTCAATGACGCTTCAAAATTATAAAATGACTGTATTAGGTTCATATCAGAATCAATCGGCCATTCATGGATGAGAAGGAAGAAATTGTGTATATTAAAAATTGTCTCTACCAATCTGTAATACTATGTTTGGTTGGGGTAAAAATAGGGGGGGAAAGATGAAGAGAGTATATGTGGAGATAAATAAGTTATTTATTTTGTTTATTTAGTAAGGAAAGATAAAATGAAAGTAAAGTAAGAGCGAGAAAATTCGTTTTCCATATTAAAAAAATATTACCTCCATTTTACAATATAAGTCATTTTAAACTTATGCATAAGAATTAAGGATTTATAAATTTTAGACAATTTTAAAATTAAACTTTCAAAAACACCCATAATTAAGTTTTTGTCTACTTTAGTAATTAGAGAGAGTTGGGTTATAATTTAAAAAAAAAAGAAAGAGATTGCAGGAGGGTAGAGTTGGAAAAATTTTTTTATAAAACTTTATTAAACGACCTATATTCTGAAAAAATTTTAAATCTAAAACGATTTATATTGTGAAATAAATGTAGTAGTTTGTCTAAAATTAAACAGATTAGGACATAAATTGATATAGTTAAGGACGAAACCAAAAATATGAGATTCGGGAAGGGAGGGCGAAATCAGAATTTTTTAAAAAATTTTTGAGGGACGAAGTATAAATTTTTAATGGATTCAATAGCAAATTTTTAAAAATTTTGGAGGGGGTGCCACTCCCTCCAGGCCCTCTTTAGTACTCCCTCCATCTCATTTTATCTGTATATTTTAACTAAGATTTTTGTCCCAATTTATCTGTTTCATTAGCAAACCAAGACGATATTAAGTGTTAAAATGGATAAATAAAAAGGGACGGAGGGAGTATCTCATTTTAACTAAGATTTTTGTCTCAATTTATCTGTCTCATTAGCAAATCAAGACGATATTAAGTGTTATTTTTTCACAAATATCCTTCTTTAATACAATAAGTATTATGCACTTGTAGTGAAAAATGAAAGTAAATTAAATACACTTATAACACATAAATATTTGAAATTTGATTATTCATTAATAAAGAAAGAGATTCTTCGAGGATAAAATAGAAAACGTTAATTAATTAACTGAAAATTCGTATTTTTCTTAAAACTTATAAATCGATTAAAATAAACAAATAAAAAAGAATAGATAGAGTATTTACTTCTTGTTCACTCAATTCAATAAAATATAAAGAAATTACATTTACTCCTCCCAATAAAAATAAACTTCTCCTTTCCTCCCCTTCCCCCTCCCCCCTCTCTTCCTTTATAAACCAAATATACTTAAACCTTGCAATATAAACTCGACATTAATTAATTCAAACTTTTAGGTTACGAGCTATGTTGGGTTCAGTGACAGTCTATACATTAGGCTTCACTTGTCTTTCTCCCAGCGTTTGCCTTCTGGGTCTAAAATTATAACCCTTTACCAAAAATAAGGAAAACGAAAAAGACCTTTAAAGAAGAAAAAAGGAGAGGGTAAGTTGGAGAAGAAAGGAGGATGATACTTGAACGAAGAGAACACGTTTACTGGGGTCAGTGTTTTAATTGGATAGACAAAAGCCTATAATGGAGAAATTTATGCTCATTTTCATATCTCGAATTCTCACCCTTTCTTCTTTGTTTTTTGGCGTATGCTTTTCTTCATACTTTTGGATTTGATATACCAAACCCATATCAAGGAAGATGCCTTTTAGAAAAACCAAAACACTAGCTAAAGCATAAATATTAGTAGTCTTTTTGTTCAGCATTCAATATTTTTATTTTTATTTTAAAATATTTCAAAATTAAAATATATATTAAAAATTTATTTACCCATAAGTAAAATATTCACACAACATGTAACGCCAAGCTTAAAAAATATCATGTCGAGAGCAAATATAAACAATTGGAGAAATTAACTGATTTAATTCATAAAATTTGAAACTTATAATATTTTTATCCTTAATAATTTTTTTCTACCGATATGGTTCTTAATAAAATTATAATATATCGGACAGTCTTAAACTCTCTTTTTTTATATAAAGTCAATCCATAAGAAGTTATTTCGATTACATGTGATTTTTTTTTTGGGAAAGAATCAACTAATATATCTACTTTGCCTTTAAAGAATCACGTGGATAACTTTTTTTCACCGAAATTTATACTAAAAAGAGAATTGAGGATCATTTAGTATATTATAATTTTATTAATGATTATAACGATAGAAAAAATTATAAATTTTAAATTTTAAAGACAAAATAGACTAATTTTTCTAAATAATAGTAAAAGGTTACACTTATCAAACCACACACATATGTTAGCCGCTTTGTTTTAACTTGTAATAATGTACTACATTTTATTTACGGGTCCAAGGTGTTAAAAGGGGCAACATTACTGCTGCTGAATCAAGAGACTTGAGACCTAATCAATCCCTTGAGGATCATTGGAAGGGAATAGAAAAGTATAGGAAAGAAGCAGCCCACCTTTTAACCTCTCTACTCTGGGATACTTGTGTGAAATTCACTCAAGTTCATTCCTATCCGAATCCATGCACTGTTCTCTCCATCTTATAATTCCCACTATAAATAGAGACACAAACAGCCTCTTTTGGATTGCAAAACCCAAAATCAGTAGACTTGGATTACATCATACGAGAATGATGCCTGAAAACAACCACTACTCTCCTTCTGCTGTAAACCGAGGAATCCACCCATGGAATTCACCCATCCCTTACCTCTTCGGTGGTCTAGCACTCATGTTAGGACTTATTGCTCTAGCTTTGGTTATCTTAGCATGCTCTTACAAGAAATCATCGTCGGAGCAATCCAGTGATAATGATATCGAACAAAAACCACCAAAGCCCGTGCTGCAGCCAGAAATGGAGATGAGGATCGTCGTGATCAATCCCGGAGACCACAACCCTACTTTCTTTGCAAAGCCTACTGCTCCTTTAACTCGCCAGACCGGGGAGGTCTAAGATGGTATCTTGCAGCTCCATAGCCCACACTCCACACTGCTTAATTAATTCCGAGTCCAAATTAAATTCTCTTTTCCTATTTCTTTGTAATACTTCATCATCAACTTAGTTTATGCTAGGTAGAATTCTTTCTTCTTAGCCTTTTTGGTTAAACTAACCAGGCTTTTTTGGTTGGCCAAGCGGGAATATATGTGTAAATTGCTGAGCAAAAGCAATGGTGTAAAATCGTGAGTATATTATCAGTGAGTATGGCATCATTTGCTTTCTTGAAAGTTACTATTAATTAATTGGCGATAAAAAAGTCTTACTCTCTTTTCCTCAAAGTTTTTTGCATTTTAAGCAATATTTTTGTATACAAGGGGAGAGAATGATACTCCATGAACATTTATCTCCAATTCCGTGAAGTTGTGAGTTATCCAAGTATGCGGTTTGCAACTTAATTTGAGAAAGAACAGAGAGTTTTCCGGCGAGGAGAAGGACAAAATATAGCGGTTCAGTTCAACTACTACTCACCTTGCTGAGGGAGTCCGTGTACGTCAGATGTCTTTTCCGATGCACAAAAAAAAAAAAGAAAAAATTCCAGTCAAGTCCATCCTTTTCCCACATACTTTTTCTCTCTCATGGTTCGTAACTCTCGACAAACAAAGGCAATGTTTGGATCCATGTCAATGGGACACAGAGGAAAGGAGATAGAGGTAAGAGACGAGAAGAAAGGAGAATAGTTAGAAGAAAAGGAAAGAGATTAGAGGAAATAAAAGGATAGTTCACTACTGGGGAGGGTGAGATATAATATTAAATCTATATTTTGATTCATTTAAATAGTGATATTTTGATTAGTATAAAAATATATTTATTAAGGTTACGTTTTTTTTTTTTTACTCTTCCCATCCACTTTTAGGTAGAAATCAAGTTGGTTAACTTAATCTCTTTCCCCTTATCATTTTATGCGATCGTGGGAGAATCTTTTCGATCTTCCAATTAAGTCATGTATTGTGTGAAGAGACCCTTATCTCCTCTTCTACTTTTTCTGAAAAATAGAACTAAATCTTTATCTAATAAAAAAAACTTAATCTCTTCTCTCTTCCCTTTTCTCTTCCTTCTTCTATAAAAATCAATTCAAATTTTAAATTTGTTTTCTCTCTTTTACTTTCTTTCGAAATCCTTCGATCCAACCATACTCTAAGATTAAGAGGGGTAAATCATACAATATTGTTACAAATTTCTGCAAAAGATATCATCTCTGTCACAAGTAATTTTAGGACAGGGATTCTTACCATCCCATTAATTATACTACCATCCAATATCACATCATTTTACATAAAAGACCCTTATAAATAATTTTTGTTCGAAGAAAAAAGAAAAGAGTCATAAACATTGCATCATCTGGTCTTCCTTCCAAGGAATTACTGCTTGATTGTTGTTTTATGTTTGAGGATGCGTGCAAAACTTTTCATCCATGAAACAGATGGCATTCTCTCGTGTTTAGTATTATCTGTTCTATTTTTAATTTAATTTTTATTTTAAATTATTTATCGCATTAAAATTTTAAGATTTAACACTTTAAATTTGTTCTCATTTAATAATACTATATTTCTAAAATATATTAAATAATTTCTTTCCTCTTATCTCATTTAAATAATAGGAAAGAAAAATAATTTGGAATGCATCAAAATTTTAAATTTTAAGTATTTCTCCTGTCCCAAATTATTATCATGTTTCTAATTTAGTTTTTATTCCAAAATATCTGTCTTATTACAAAATTAAAATTTAACATTCTAAATTTATTTTCATTTAATAACACTTTATCTCTCAAACAAATTAAATAATTTATTTCCTAACAATTAATCTTATTTAAATAACAAACGAAAGAAGCAATATGGAGTACATCAAAGTTTTAGAATTTGAGTACTTCTTAATAAATAAAGAAAACGAGAATAAATTAAATTTTAAGAATAAAAATAAAAATAAAAGTTTAATTAATTAAAAAATATATTTATCTTAATACTCGCGTAATCGGTCAAATGAGAAAAATAATTTAGAATGAAATGAATATTTTTTAATAAATAGACAGAAAGTAAATTGAATTTTAAAAATAAAAATAAAAATAAATACTTAATTAATTAAAATTTATTTATCTTAATATTTATATAATCAATTAAATAAAATCGATAATTTAGGAGAATGAGATTGAGGTTAATCACAGTATCGGTCTAATTCTATCCTCATTTAGAGGTTAACGTTAAGTCAAATGATTTGATTGCTCTTGACGAAATTGTGCAGACGAGAAGACCCTGACCGAGGTCTACATGGAAGCGTGGTCTCCGGGGAGACTCTAGTAATCTTCGAGTCCTGATTTGTGAGAAAATAAGGACTATAACGGAGAAATTTGAGCACATTTTGCGCGTCATGCAAATACTCCGACAATATTTGTTGGCAATTGTTCCTGTTGTGTTGACTATTGAAGTCGCCACATTATTTCAAGATTGCAACAACCACACGTAGGACGAATCTTGATTTTTCTTTTTATGAAGTACTAGGTTTTTAGTATTCCCTTTCGTTTTCTTTTATTTATATATTTTAATGAATTCACAAATTTTAATTAAATAAAAATTTTTGATTACTTAATTAATATTTTTTATTTTACTTTCAAATAATTTCTCTCTGTATTAAAGAGTAATTAAATTCTAAAACTTTATGTACTGTAAGTATATTTAATTTATTTTTATTTTTCACTACAAATGCACAATACTCATTGTATTAAAGAAGAATATTTGTAAAAAAATGACAATTAATATAATCTTGATTTGTTAATGTGATAAATAAATTAGAACAAAAATCTTAATTAAAATGGACAAATAAAAGGGGACGGATGGATTATTGGATTATTTAGGTTGTATTTAGATTGGGATTCTTTGTATATTCTAAAATTATCCATGAATTTAATATTTTTCACAAGTGTTTTTCCATTTCAAAATTTGTTTATTCTATTCTCTTTCTAAAGTTACTACACTTTCATATTTTAAAATTATTTAATATAAGGGTATAACAGTATAATTAATACTCCTTCCATTTTAAAATACTTGTTCATGAAATTTTTTTATTTTGTTTCAAAATACTTATTCATATGCATATTTCTAGAATTAACTATTAGTTTCTTCTCATTTTACGCCCCATTTATTCTAAGTCAACCACACAACTTTTTAAAACTCTTTTTTCTTCTTATTTCTTGAAAATTTTTACTAATCAATAACTATCGTATTGTTAATATGGGTAGAATAGAAATTTTATCTAAATTGTAATATTATTTTCAATAACTTTAATATGTGTGTAAAGGGCTTTATGAACAAGTATTTTGAAACGGATGAAGTATTAATATTACCTAATTTTTTTCAATATAACAAATAAAAAGGGACATTATAACTTTTTAATTATAACAAATAAATAGAGATAGATGGAGTATTTCATATAATTTCGTTTTTAAAAAATTATCATATACTCATAATAATCATATTCTCTTTATGATTTATATATTTAATAATTTCTTATTATATTCTCGCAAATTCAATTTAAACGAAATGCTATCCATCTACAAAGTAAGACGTGTAAGGATGAAGCCATTTCTTTAGATTTGCAGGAAAAAAGTAAGAGAAACAATGTATAGCAAATAACATTAATAAAATTTTATATAATTTTTTTAAATCTTCATTTTTCTTAGAAGTATGGATGATTTTTGAAAATTTTAAGGAAGTAGACACCATTTATAATCCTTTAAATCCGTTACTGAGGCTGCATATATAAGCCAAATATAAAACTTAATATCGGATAGAAAGTATTTCAAATTAATTGAGTTTCTTTTTCAATGTGTTATAATAATATTATTAAAATGGCCATTATATGCACAATTTTTTTATTTTCTTTTCATATTAAATAATACAACACAAATTTCGTTAAATTTTAAGTTAATTATTTCACGTTTAATTAACATGCAAATTACTTTTTCTAGCTTTGAAGACTTATCATCCAAACAGGAACTCATTATTTGTATTCGGCCATTATCAAAAGCATCCGTACGTAATATATTATGCATAGTGGGAATTTTTCAGTAGCCGTATTGGACACACATCTAAAGATCGAATAATTAAGCCAATGACCACTCGACCTCCTGCCAAAGATGACTTAGTAGGGGGTTTGAGTTTTTAATTTTGAGGAATACATACATTAATTATTATAATGCCAGAAGGAATAAAAGAATATATATATATATATATATATATATATTGCTTTAAATAAGTATCAAACTAAAAAATTCATGATATATTAATGAAAATTTGTCAATTAAATTATTGTTTTAGCACTAACAGTACAAGTCTTTCTTTTCTTTTTTTTAAATAATAATTATAAGAGGAGCTATACTATTAGTAAGATTTTGCTTTAAAAAAATAGTATTATTCCCAATTAAAGGGAAAAAAAAAACATACTCTACTATTAACATGAATTGAACTTCCAACTTATCAATTGAGAGTCATTCAATTCTTATTACTAGAGAAGGAGAGAGGTGGGGGGTGGGGTGAGCACGTCCCAAAAATTTTTAATAGTTTTATATAAATTAAATTAAAAATTTTTAGAAGTGTCCATTTGAGTTTGATCTTTCGTCCGAAAATATTTTTTCACAAATTAGAAGTATTATCCTTAAACATATCTTTTGAATGATTTATCTTTTTACCTTCAAATTTCTGTTCTGTTCCTATTTATTACTCCTTCTGTTCTTAAAAATGTCATTCTAGAAAATAACATGTATTAATTACTCTAATATTTATAGAATTCTAAGAGGAAAATGAATTTTTATTAAAAATTATAGGTTAATTCGAAATTTTAAAACTATTTAATGTAAACAATTTAATAAAATAATAAAGGTATAATTTAAAAAATAAATAAATTATTAATTTTATAAAATACTCCATTCGTCTATATTTATCTATTACATTTAATTACTTTTTATATTTTTAGAAAAATTAATTAATCTCTCAAATTTATACAAATGTGTTTATACATTTCAAAGTTATCTGAATTTAACAATTATTTTCTTATTTCAAAATTTATTTCATTCATTCTCTTCCTAAAGCTACTATACTTCTATTTCTTAAAACTATTTAATATAAATGTATAACAATAAAATTAATATTAATGTTACTTAAATTTTTTCAATAACAGATAAAAAAAGATATTATAACTTTTTAATTATGACAAATAAATAAAAATAAAAAAACTAATAAATAACCGTAAGTAAAGCGTTTCTAGATAAGATAGGTGGAGGTGTTTGTATTATGGTCTAAGAAGAATATTGTGCTAAGCACTATCTAACAACGCTTGAAATGTTGGCTAAAGAATTGGATGTGTACAGAGCCAATGGATTAGGTCAAATAGCCGTGGCGTCTCGGTAGTGTAATTTGTTGGCAATGATAAAAGATTAAAGCTTAGGAAGGAAGTGATTGGGTAGCTTAAAAAGTTGGTTTATAATGGACAAAGGTAGTAAGTGGAAAGGTGCTAAAGCAGCAAATAAGTCTTAAAGGAGGAAGCCGCAGTTCACTATCGTCTTTCATAGTGGGAGACGTCAATAATTACTATAATAATTTCCACCTTTTTTCTGAATGGAAGCTGCTAGTTATTGACTCTGGTCTCTCTCCCCGGTTTGCGCCCGTCAATTTAAGGCGACCATTAGGTGGGTGGATGAAGGACCGGCGGGAATCGATGGCAGCAACCTTCCCCCCCCTCTATAATTTTTGCCTCAGTGCTTCTATTCAAAAGCCATTAGAGACCCATCTAGTAACGTTCATCTCCAATTTTTTTTAAAAATACTAAATTTAAATAAATATATTTCGTATAATTTATCACATTCAATTCTAATTTTTTAATTTTATCTATACATCTTATTCATATATATTTGACTTTTGAACTTATATATATTATTCACTTATTCCATCACCTTAGATATTGAACCCACAAGCTAGGTGCAAAATTCATTTTCCTTTCTCCTTCTCCTTAGATTATGTATTTCTTGGTGTCAGATTGCATTTCAAGAGATTATATTCAAATCAAATCCAAAAGTTTCTTGCTACAAAATTTTCAAGAGTGGGGGAGTAAGGTGACTATATATGAGCCACAATGCAAGGTACAACATATATAATAAGTCCCTCCGGCCATGGAGCCATAATATATTCTTTAGTGGGAGACATTTGTGACAATAATTTTCCTTCTTTCTCTAGCAAATGAATCACATTTTGAAAGTTGACGTGATCGAGTAGTAGTAATCCTCTTTTCTTCCCCCCACCCCGTCCCTTCGTCTTTCTCTTCTTGTGGGCGCACCAAAACAAATGCACATTTTTGGCCTGGACAAGCCCACAGGAAACCTACGGTCGTATTCCAATGCCAGCCATTTCCAGAAGTAGGTAAACCTTTAATGCAACTGCTTCCGTCAAAAAGCTTTGATGATCTTCATCTTCAATATGCTGAAGTGACACGTACAGGTCGAGCAGCTTTCCTCACTGCATGGCAGCAAAAACCCTTATACAGGGAAGATAGCAGAACAACCTTCAGGAGAGGAGGAATGGAGGATCACATCATCTCTCTCTCTTTCTGTTACTCGATGGCAGCTGGATTTCACCGTTCGGGATAAGGGTGAAACTTTATCTACCTGTTGATCGATGATGACAGAAATTTACCAACGTTTTCTTTTAGTGTAAAACTAATGGCTGCCCTCAACCCGTTGCCACCACATGAATACACTAAGGCTCATTCATGGATGATGAAACATGAGATTTCTTCTTCTCGTAAGTTGGTGCGTTGTGAGAAACTCTTATATGGAGTCGGTCCATCACGAATCGGATATTTTAAGTATTATACTATATATTTTTTATATGTTGTATACTTTAAAAAAATATAATATTTTAGAATTGTAATTCACCGTACACCCACTGTACATAAAAATTTCCCGATGTATTGAGTGTATATCAAACAAAGGTAAAGGGTGAGAAATGGACACGTGTAGTAGAGGGAGCCAACAAGTGCGTTTAGTTACCCACTTGTCGCTTTTGCAACTCAAGCTATTTCTGATCATGTAAATTAGAATTATAATTAGAAATAAAAATAATTTTAAAATAAAGTAATAAATTTAGATTAATATTTAATATCTATTATTAAAAATATATAATTAATTTTTTTATTTAATTGCAATACAACAAATGCTCCTTTAGATCCGTTCATATTTTTACTAACTCCTTTCCCACTCATTTACATCTTATCTTACAAGTATAGAAAAAGGAGTTAGGGTGCATTTTTCATTCTTAGTAGTTAGGGACATTTGTGTCTTTTCTTACACCAACTGATTGACAAGTGTCAATCACAATTCATAATAGCAACACACCTAATTTGAATGGAAGATGTACAATGAAAATTATTGTAATTCTCATAATTGTTGGTATCGTAACGAAGACAATTTAAATCTATTAATATTTATATAATATTGTAAAAAAGTATGTAAAAATTATTTAACAACTTATTTAATTAAAATTAAAATTATCTATTCTATAAATTTATTTTTAAATATTTTTAGATAAATCACTATCATACTATAAATTTATTTATGAATATTTTAAATCTATTATCAACATAAAATACTACTATTACATAAATTCAACGTTTTAAATATTTTATTAATAAAAATGATTAATTAAAGATAATACGAGTATATGCTCTGACGCCTCACACAGACAGTTTATTGGTGTTATATATGAAATGATAAATCACTGCAGAAGAGAAACAGAAAGTTCTGGAACATGTATTGTTCGTTCCTATTGACTTTCTTTGGTTCCTGACGTTTTTTCACCTTTTCTCCTCCCTCAAATCCTTAGTACTGCGATAAACTATGCACTCTCCACGTGTCGTCTTGCAATTTCAATTTCGAGAATGCCCTTGGGCACAGCCCAGCCAAGCTTTCCTTCTCGGGTCTCGTATTTTTTTTTAAATTTATATCATAGTATATTAAATTATAAATTATAAAATATTTATATATATAGTCCTTTTTTTTAATCCCTTATTATATTAAACTATAAATTATAAAAAATATTTTTTTTGTTATTGAATTTCTCTCAATTTCATTAGTTATTGTGTCGTTTATTTTTATTGAATTTTAAACTTTTAATATCTATTGACATACTAAAATATTTAAATACTTATTTAAAATTGAAATTATTTATTTTTGTTTCATTCAACCATTTTTTTCCTTTCAACAACTACTGACGACCTACACCAAAATATTTAAAGTATTGAAATTGAATTTTTTTTTTTTTTGGGTCTTTTTTAGCCATTTAGCCCATTTTTCCCCATTCATCAACTAGAACATGCTGCTTTGCTCTTTTTTTTTTTTTTTTTTTAAATAGTTGCTTCGATTGTGTTGTCTGCGGCTCTATACATAAGTGTGATTGGCACTGTGCATTTACTTTTGATCCTATATCCACCCCTGGATGAGTTTGTAATAATATAATAAAAATTTATTAAATATATAAGGTAAGGTGAAGTCTAAAATGAAGTCAAAAAGAAAAAATATAATTTATTGTAAATACATAACAATTTTTGAAAAATAAAAATATATAAAATAATAATTTTTTAAAATTAAAATAATTTTGAATTGGATTATATTTGTTTGTGTATCCAAATATACCCTTAATTAGTAAAATTATCTTTCGCTTTTTACTAATTGCTTTTTAATGGATAATAACTTTATTATTTTTAACACCTCAATCAAAAAGTCGCATTTTGTGACACTACCATACATTCAATTTGTTTAAATAACTAATTAATTCAAGAATGCTTAATTACTAGAACATAAATGCCATGCCATAAATAAATAAATACTTTTTGTGTAAATAATATCGATTCGTATCTATACCTTTTACAATAATATTAGATTATATTTTCTTTATTCGAATTTAAATAAATGCATCTCTATTACAATTTAACCTAAATAAAACAGTTAAAAATATTTATATTCGATTAAATAAAATTACAACCCCTTGTAGAGTATAAAATTTGCACCATCATGATTTTTTTAATGTAATTTAACTTCAAATGGAACATTCAAATTCAAATAAAGAAAATATTTACATCAGATTAAATACCAATAAAGTGAAAACTGTTTACCATACTTACCTTCTTCATGTAACTTAGTTACAAATATAATATTCAAATCTATAGGTCGGTGAGGATACAGATTCAATTTGCATTCTCCACAGACTTTAAAACAGCGATAATAAAACACGCGTGGTGAGATGTTATCTAAAAAATTTATATATTTTTATGTAAATTAAATTAAATAAAATTACATATTGTAATTAAGTAAGTGGAAGATATTTAACATACTGGCCTTCCTTAATTAATAAAACCGTTGGGGCCAATCATAATAGGAATCACATATGACTCCTGTCATGGTACCATTTAATTGGAGACCTACGTACTAAGTAATCCAATTTTTTTGCAAGGGGGTTGAGAGATGCCCAAGTATTGCCGTCTAAAAGCCACCAACTCCACCTCCCATATCTAAATCAAATATGGTAACGCCATTATCATTGTCAGTAGGGTGTACTCGAATTAAATCAAGTCGAATCTTAAGATAATTAAACTAAATTTTATTATTTTTATATAAGATTCGAATTCGAATTTGAGTTCGATTTAAATATTAAATTTTGACTCGAATTCATTTCGTTTAAAATAGTTTAAATTTTGAATTCAATTCGAAATTCGATTATATTAAGCTCGAGTTCAATTTTAATTTTAAATAAATAATTTATAATATAATATATTTATAAATAATATGAATTATATAATAATTAATTAATCAGTTCATAAACCTTCTATAGATATTCGAATTCGATTCGTTTAAAATTCAAACTTAAATATAAAGTTTATATTCGAACTCGAACTCGAATTTTAAATTCGAATCGAATTCTTATCGAGTCAAATTTAAACATGTTCGATAAAAATTCAATTCGTTTACTCCCTTACTTGACAGTACCGTGCAAACACCTCTATTATTAATGTGTGGAAATGACCTTTAAATACATTTATTTTCCTTTGTGAAAATGACTGGCAAAAAAAAAAAAAGGAAAATCTACGTAACTACGTTGGAAAACGTGAATATGCAGATGTACAAAGACTCGTGTTATGCACAATGAATTTTTAATATTTTAAAGATTTAGTTAATTTGTTTTAGTATAACTTAATTAATATATATATAACAATAGAATTAGAAATATGAACTGACAGGTTATATGAAAAATGCATTAGAAGACAATGTTATATTCTTTAATAAATATTTAGAGATGAGGTAAAAAGTAAAATTTAGAAAGACTTCTTTACAAAATTTTAATTTTTCTAAAAGAATTTCAAGATTTAAAAAAAAAAAAAACTGTTAAGGGCAAATACTGCCCTCATCCCCTCTCCCTAAATAAATATATTTATCAACAAATACTTCTTAATTGTAAAAAAATTATTAATCGTTTTGATTGAAAAAAAGAAATAATAAGCAAAATGAGTAAAAATTACTGAATTTCAAGGATAATCTAATCTAGTAAAAGGGCATACGAGCAAAATATTATAAAAATATTAAACTTTCTCCGTCTTTTAATATAAGTCATTAGGAATTTCTTATATTGTCTCAAATTATAAAGACGTTGAATACTTTTTAAAAATATTTTGAACTTATATTTACCTTTTTGTCCTCATTTATTATTTTATTTTCCTCCTATTCCTCTCTCGTTTAAAATTAGAATTTATTGTTCTTATTATTTATTATTCTTGTTGGGTATTTTTCAAAGAACCATTTGGTGAAAAAATTAAGAATTTACAGCAGAAATTTAAATATTACAAATAGAATTTTGCATAGTTTTTTATATTGCGTTATTTTTAACGATAAGAATAATAAGTTTTTTAATTATAATTATTACTATATCTATTTCACAATATAAGTTATTTTAAACTTTTACATAGGAATTAAGGGTCTATAAATTTCAGACAATTTTAAAACTAAAATTTCAAAAACACCCCTAATTAAATCTTTGTCTATCATGGTAATTAGAGAGAATTTGGTTATAATTAGTGAAAAGAGAAAGATTGCAATGAGAGATAGAGTTGAAAAAAATCAATAAACTTTTATAAAATTTTGTAAAACGATCTATATTGTGAAATGGGGGTAATACCATAAACAATATTTAAGTAGGGATATTTTAAAAATAAAAAATATAAAATAAGAATCTTAATATATATGAAATTAAATTTAATGACTTATATTAAAGAATGGAGGGAGTATTAATTATATTTTTATATGTGTATGAAAATAAAACAAGCATATCTTTATAGATATATAGAGTAATATTGAGTGATTAAATGTTGAGAAGTAAAGTTACCATAGACCCCATAATTTTGGTAGGTTATTGGAAACTTCTAGTACTAAGAAAGCTTATGGTACCACCGCCGTACCAGAACAGTCCTTCTCAAGTGGCAATTTGGTCCTTCCAGTTCAAGTCGCAGAGTCCGATACTCTCAGGTCTCTCTATAAATCAGGAGCCTCTGCCCGTGTGAACATTTTCAGGGTCAGGAAAAGAGAGCGAAAGAGAAAGAGTAAGAGAAAGAGATGGTACCCAACAGCGCCACCCCCGCAGCTGTTACACAGCACCAGTTCTGGCGATGGAATTCTCCGCTTCCTTACCTCTTTGGCAGCTTAAGCGTGATGGTTGCCCTCATCACCGTGGCACTCATCGTACTGGCTTGTTCCATGCATAAACATCCTGACAATAATACCATCACTGACGTGGAGGAGAAGGCCTCCAAGGCTGAGATCAACCCCTCTGTAATGGTGCCGCAGGTTCTGGTGATCATGGCCGGAGGTGAAAAGCCAACCCACCTGGCGGTTCCTATGGCGTCTCTGCCTAATTGTCCTGATGATCTGGTCTGATAGTATCTTTTGTAGCCACAACTGAAAATATGATCGCCGCCTTCTTCTGCAATACAATACAAGCTCTAAAACCCTAATCCCCACCAAATATATCTATCTGTCTCTTTTGATTCGTGCGGAAATGTAAAAATCGATGAGTAGATTATATATGTTTAATCACCGAACTTTGTTATAATTAAAGCTTCCGGGTTCGTTCATATTTACATTGCAATTCAGTCTTTAATTTTGATTTGAATTCGGGGAAACCCCTCTAAATCCAAGTGCAAGAAGGGGAAAATTTTGCATGGATGAATCTAGACAATCCTCGTGGATAAGTTTGCACATAAATTCATCTGCCAATCATTCATGGTGTGTTCATAATTTTAGCTTGTCTGGGGTAATCTTGGTTGGCTCAAAATCGATTCTGCCACTTCAGGATTTCATTTCGAGGCGCATTAACTCTTCTACGTTTACAAGTTTGATGACGCAGTAGTTTGGCTTATCCATTCTGATCCAGCTAGTGAAATTTCTATTCTTGAATGCTACAAACAGTGTTTTTTTCCCGCAAGATCGTGACTTTATCTTCTTTGAAGTTTTCTTGGCAATACATAACGAAACCCCATTTGCTAATAGTGTTTTTTTTTTTGCCCAAGATTATAACTTCATCAGTTTAAGATATCTCGAATTTAATAATTCATTCGAGATTTCTTCAGAAAGAAGATTTTAGTGCAATTGTTACTTGAGAAAGAAAAAAAAGAAAAAGCAAAAGATACGCACTCTCCCCGAAATAGAGAAATCTGGATGTATGAAGCGCAGCGCCGCTGCACAAAAGCTTGTGAGTCAGAGAGAGAAAAAGAAGATTAATGGTATATGCCGACATCATGACAGCCTATGTATATCACCCCTTTCCTCGGATTCATTCATAAACATGAATGGGGTGTATAGTAGCATTTAAAGGTGGTTTGAAGATGAGAAAATGTAGCAAAAAGTTTGGTGGAAGCGGCGGCTCGGGCACGCAAAAGTGATAAATGATGATGACTCAGGAGAATACTGTGCGTTCCTTGGAAAAAGGAGGTGCTGCCACTGTGGGTAATGTTTTTGCATTTAATTCTCTCTGCTGCAGCTGTTAAAACACTGTTTTCCAAAGCCTCTCCTCACATATTCTTTGGGATATTCCGGGTTGCACTAGCTTCACTTTCTTTATCGTCGAGAAACCAATGCACTTCCCGTGGTTCGCATTGCCCGTGGAAATTAGTTGTATACCCTGGAAGTAAGTGGGGGCATCGCGTTCACAACAACCGCCTTGCAACTTTATCGGTTAAAAATATATTTTTTTATCGTTATAAAAATAAAATAATAATATATTTAATTAAAATAAAATAATATATATATAAATTAAAACATAAATAAATTATTTATATCATTTAATTAAGAAAAAAAATAGATGATAAATAAATTTAGAGAAAAAAATTATTTCTTTTTACGTCGTAAAATAATCTTTTTAAATTCAAACGAATAATCAACATAGTACTTTTCATTTACTTCCTTTCTATTTTTAATCAAATAAAATAAAAATAAATTATATTTATCCCGTTTGATAAAATTAAAAATTCTCTTTTCCTTTTCATTTTCCTTTCCCTCTCTTCCATCTTTTGTGAACCAAACATGGTGAAATTAGATAAATATGCTTTTCCATATGATAGTGAGGAAATGGACTACATCAATTTGACTATCTTTCTTGGAGAAAAGTCACAACTCATCCATAACTCCCATAACAAAAAGGTCTCAAGTGCAATTATATTTTTCTCATCCATAACTCCTATCCCATCACCTCAATGAATTTTTTTGTCTTAATTCTACTTTACTTCCGAATAAATAGAAATTTTGTATACTTTCTCTATTTCAAAATATTTATTCATAATTTTTTTTATTTTGTTTCAAAATAAATATTCATATACATATTTTTAAAATTAATGATTAGTTTGTTCTTATTTATCTCTATTTATTCTAAATCAACTACATAACTTTTCAAAACTCTTTTTTCTTTTTACTTTTTAGAAATTTTCACCAATTAATAGCTATCATATTTTTAACATGGGTAGAATAAAAATTTTATCTAAATTATAATATTATTTTCAACGTCCTTAATTTATATACAAAATGTTTTATGAACAAGTATTTTAAAATGGAATGAATATCTAGTACTGAAAAAATTGCATAATAATTCCATTCACAAAATCTATTACTCCCTCTATCCTATAATATAAGTCGTTGGGGGCTTTTCAAAAATATTTTAAAGTTATTTTTATATTTTTGTCCTTATTTATTGTTATCTTTCCCTCTCTTTCTCTTTCCTCTCTTCTATTGTTTCCAAAACATTTAAATAGGAGTATTTTAGAGAGAAAAAAAAATATAAAGTCACCTTATTTTTAGAAATCTTAATATGTATGAAATTAAATCAAACGATTTATATTATGGAACGGAATGAGTACTATACTTTTTTGTAATGCTCCCGCTGTAAATGTATGAAGTTGTTTTTGGGATATCACTAAAATTTTCACTTGTTTAACTCTATTAGCAACACCGCTTTTATTATCCTTCTTTGAAGGAACAAAAAAAAATTCTCAAATTCAATACTTGTTTTGTCCCACAACTCTCATCCCCTCCTCTAAGTGAATTTAGTTCACTTTTGGTTGAGTAAACAGGAATCTTGTACAAAGATTATTGACAAAGTTGCAGAATAGCTCAATTGGCAAAACCAACCATATTTTTGGCATTTTTCTTGCTACTGTAATAAGATTCAGTTGTTCCTTTTAATTAGATATGACTAAAGTTTTGGTGGTTTGTGTAAAAACTCAATTGTGTCGCACAATTTTGACATTTTATTACTATTATATATACACTAACACAATATTACAATGAATAAAGAATATCTTTACAATATCAATTTATGATTGCCTATAACTATTAATTATATCAATTCATGATTGCCTATAGCTATCAATTCGGGATAACATATACATAACTTACCGAATGCACAACACAAAAGGAAACTAAATATATTAGCTATCTTTCTTGGAATCCTTGAGATCCACATGAACCTCATTCTTATATTGCATTTCTTCACGCCCCCTCAAACTAGCATGCAGATTCCAAATGCCCAGTTTGCCTAATGTGGAAACAAAAACCTTGTAGCCAAGTGACTTAGTAAATATATCGGCAAGTTGTTGCTGACCACCAACCTTGATAGGCTGGACTTCTCCACTCTGGACTCTTTTCTTAACAAAGTAGCAGTCCATCTC
Organism: Voacanga thouarsii; assembly: GCA_026120185.1. NCBI lineage: Eukaryota > Viridiplantae > Streptophyta > Magnoliopsida > Gentianales > Apocynaceae > Voacanga > Voacanga thouarsii. Next base: position 11,108,935 of record JANUWF010001017.1, read on the forward strand.
AACATGCTTTGTGCGCTCATTGAAGATAGGATTCATAGCGATGTGCACCACAGCTTGATTGTCACGGTGAATTTCAGTGTCTGCAACTTGCTTGATCCCTAGCTCACTAAGCAGGAAATGCATCCATATAACTTCACTGACAGAGGTTGCTAGACTGCGATACTCCGCTTCAGCTGATGAGCGGGCAACAACAATTTGCTTCCTACTTTTCCATGATATAGGTGATCGTCCAAGAAAGACAATATATCTCGTTGTCAAATGCCTGGTTTGTTTAAAAGCAGCCCAATTGGCATCACTATAAGTACGTAGATAGAGATTATCATCTTTTGCAAGTAAGATCCCTTGACCAGGAGTACCCTTTAAGTACTTCAAGATTTCAAAGACATCCCCCATATGCACTTGTTCTGGTTTCTGAATGAATTGGCTCAAGAGGCACACTAAGAAGGATATCTCTGGCCATGTGATTGTGAGGTAGATTAAGCATCCAATGAGTCGGCGATACCGGCTAGTTGCTTCTGAAGGTATGGAAAGCGAAAAAACACGGAGCACGCAGCAGAAGCGAACATAAAAAAAAAATTGAAAAAACAAGAACAAGGATTCCGGGGCAGGGTCGGCGTTAGCTCCGGCAGCCTAGCCGGATTGCGCCCTGTCTCAATCTCGAGGTTTTAAAAATTTTACCTATTTTTCTCGTTTTAAGTGTTGGTTGTATCGGAACGTGTGCAACCGGTGTAGGTGTGTTGGTAGAAGCCTCTGGTGCGATTCCTGCAAGCCTCCTACTCCGTCTTTGCATGTATGTCAACGCTGAACCCTCGGTCTTTCAATATATGGCCTGCCTGCCTACCATTTGGTGAACAACTAACGAGTTAGGGAATTTTCTGGGGAGAGAGACGTCTGGCTCTACAGAAAAAAAGCCGTCACTCTTATGTGGTAAAACAACGATGATTATCCTCAACCCTAATCCCTTTGTTTAACCTAAATAAAAAGACCCTAGGTTAAATTGGATTGGGTTATTGGACTCTTAATTTAACCTATTAATTGTGTTATTTTTTCAGCCCAAATAAACTAGTCCAATTAAATGAGCCTAAATCAGTTTAATCCCATATTAATTCCTAATTATTCAAATTGGGCCAAAGCCCTGAATAATTAATTAACCCACTAAACTAATTTAATTAATTTTCTCTCCATGGACCTTTATTTTATTCCAACTCAATAATTAAATTAAGCTACTTAAATAAAATAAACTCCATTTAATTTAAGATCAATTCCTTAACCCGTTTTTAATTAGGATTCATGGTCTATACTGGGGACCAAAAGACACACCGCCTTGGCTACTAAAATAACCAAAATACCCTTGCTATATAAATAGCTGTATTTTGCATTTTAAATATTTTCTAATATCATCATAAGGAAATATTGACCCCAAGGACAATGTTGCATTAGCAAAGTCTCCGACCTACAAGTGTAAGGACTAAAATACCCCTCTATACATCGCCGTACATTTAGAAAGGAAGAAGTGTACTAACACCTCTCTAAATGACATTTACCATCCTTAGGCCTCTAGTTCAATGATCCACGACCTCCTGGATTGTTTCCGCTTTCCAAGGGAGCTACCCTAAAGCAAACATTCAAGTCATGTTTCCCATGGCCTTAGATATTCAGATCATTCAGATAACCACAATGGGCGATATAGTATAGAAACTATCTTGTACAAGTCTGTCTTAACTAACTAGTCACACATACCCAACATGCAAGTATATTGGCCTTCCGATAGAACCTCAATTATAGCATATCAAAGTATACGCTTCCAAATTCGTCAGACCACCAACTTATACTCAAGTCGTAGAGTACTAGTCCACGCTGTAGCGGTAGTAGTCTAGGTTTCTACCATATAATATTTTTAAGAAACCACTACTACAGGTCATGTTCTACGTATTCAAAATACGCTTATGTCATGAAGTGAGTGGACTACTCACTAGCTAAAGGTAAGCCATTCCCCATTTAGAATTCACAACATAATAACCTAAACATGATAAGATTCTCATTCTCATCAATCGGTTAAGAACAAAAGTTTATGTGTTAAGTAACTCATGATTCATACCTTACTGTGAAAGACCTCCATTCATATAGACCACTTACTTAAACACAGTGAGTCTTTTCCAAACGTAATTGTGTACAAATAAAATTATAAATTTACAAACAAATTTTGAAAATAAATTCTTTTATTAAAACATTCAATTTTTACATCAGAAACCTGATCTAAGAGGGCATACATCCCAACAGCTTCCTCATCAAGAATTGGACTTGGTTGAAAGTTTGGGTGTTGTTCTAATGGTACCTTGGTAGGTTTACTCCCCAGTAATCCACATTTTTTCAGAATGTCTAGGCTATACTTGCGTTAATTTAGAATAATGCCTTGTGGTGTTCGAGTTTCTTCTATCCCCAAGAAGAATTTTAATAACCCCAAATCTTTAATTCCAAAAAGCTGCTGCAGATGACTCTTAACTTCAGCTATTTTGATCTCGCTATTCCCTGTGATAATAACATCATCAACATAAACAAGCAATATCACAATTAAATTATGACTCTTCCAAATAAAGAGTGAATAGTTTGCTTTCGGTGATTGAAACCAACTTCTTGTACCAGTTATGTAAGGCTTGCTTGAGGCCATACAGAGCCTTCCTCAAGTGAAACACTCTAGCATCATCTGGTTTCTGAAACCCTTGTGGGATCTTCTTGTAGATTTCTTCTTGAAGATCTCAATATAAGAAAGCATTGATCACGTCTAGTTGGTACATGTTCCATGATTTCTTGACAACAACTGGCAATACATATCTTATTGTAACTATTTTTGCTACTGGTGTAAAGGTTTCTTGATACTTTATCCCCTCCAATTGTGTAAAATCATTTGCTACCAGCCTAACTTTGTAGCTTTCAATTTCTCTGTTGGGTTTATACTTAATCATGTAAACTTATTTGGAATCGATTAACCTCTTTCTCTTGGGTAATTCTATTAGTTCCTACGTTCCATTGGCCTCAAGTGCCTTGATCTCATCCCGCAACGCTTATCTCCAATGCTCACTTTTTTCTACTTGAAAATAATGCCTTGGCCCATCTTGTGAGATGACCGTCATGAAGGCTTTATAAGATGTAGTAAAAACAAAATATGAAAGTAAATGTGACAAGGGATACCTGACCAAGTTCCTTGATAAAGTGTGATTAAATGAGAGGGTGGCAGCTCAATCTCATAATTTGTCGATCTCTTTGGGTCTTGCTCGTTTGGCAGGAACTTCTGCTTTATGATTAACAGTTTCTAAACCAATGTCGACTACTTTATTATCACTTCCCAAAGAAGTCTTCTCTATTTGCATCTAATTTTCTGGAGCTTCACCATATTGATTTCCTCCCATAAAGAGCTGCTAGTAATTTGCATCTGCATAAGGAATTTTCTCACTTTGATTGAGAATATCCTCCTCAAACCAGGTGTCATGCGCATTTGCTGGGCTTACTCTTTTCTTTCCTTTTGCACCAAATCCTTGAAAGGAAAAATGCTCTAAAAAAAGATACATCTCTAGAGACAATAATCCCCTTGGTCTGAATGTTATATAGCTTGTACCCTTTTTTGCCATGAGAATATCCCACAAACATATAAGGACTCCCCATTTCCCCAAACTTATCCTATTGGTGATTGTTTTTAGCATAAGCTAAACAACCTATCATTCGAAGATGATCACAATTGGATTTTTGTCCAAAAAGGATTTCATATGGGGTTTTGTCTCTTATAACTCTAGAAGGAAGTCGGTTAAGATGTAGGCTGTTGACAGAATGCATTCCCCTCATAATTTGATAGGCAAATCAGCTTGAAATCTCAATGCTCTCGCAATTTCCAACAAGTGTCTATACTTTTTCTCGACTACTCCATTTTGTTGTGTTTATTGGAATATATACCCTCTAGACTAATTTTATCTGATATAATTATCAAATTTATTAATAAAAGAATTTATTCTTAAAATTTATTTGTAAATTTACATTTTATTTGTGCATGATTTTTGTTTGAAAATGACCCATTGTATTTAAGTAAGTGATCCATGTGAATGGTAGTCTTTCACAGTAAGGTATGGATCACGGGTTACTTAACACATAAATGTTTGTTCTTAACCGATTGATAAGAATGAGAATATCTTCATGTATAGGTTATTGTGTTATGAATTCCAAATTGGAAATGGCTTACATTTAGCCAGTGAATAGTCCACTCACTTCATAGTATGAGCGTATTTTGAATACGTAGAATAAAACATGTAATAATGGTTTCTAAAAGTACTATTTAGAAAAAATTCAGACTATTACTGCTACAGCGTAGACTAATACTCTACTGCTTGAGTATGAGTTGGTGGTCTGACGAAGTTAGAAGCATATATTTTTATATACTGTAATTGAGATTCTTTCGTAGAGCCGATATACTTGTTTGTTGAGTATATGTGACTAGTTAGTTGAGACAGACTTGTACAAGATAGCTTTTGCGCTATATCGCCCCGTATGACTGTTCAAATGATCTAATTATCCAGGGCTCTAGGGGAACATAACTTGGATGTTTACTTTAGGGTAGCTCCCTTAGAAAGTAGAAACATTTCAGAAGTCGTGGATCATTGAATTAGATGTCTAAAGATGGTAGATGTCAAATAGAGAGGTGTTAGTACACTCTTTCTCTCTAAATGCACGGCGACACGTAGAGGGGTATTTTAGTCATTACACCTGTATGTCGAAAACTTTGTTAACACAATATTATCCTTAAGGTCAATATTTCCTTATGATGATATTAAAAAATATTTAAAATGTAAAATATAGCTAATTTATATAATAGGGGTATTTTGGTCATTTTAATAGTCAAGACGATGTGTATTTTGGTCCCTGAAATGGCCCTTAAGTCCTAACAGATTTGGGTTAAGGAATTGATTTTGATAATTATGGGTTTTATTTTATTTTATATAAGTAGTCTAATTTATTATTGAATTAAAATAAAATAAAAGACTCGAGAGAAAGTATATATTTTATCTAGCCTAATTGGTTAATTAATTATTCAGGGCCCAATGCCTAAATTGAATAATTAGAAAATTAATCTAGATATAAACTAGATAAAAGGCCTGATATTTTATATTGGTCTATTTTGACTTATTAATTATTTATTGGATTGTTTAATGAAGCCCATAAAATAAATAATTGAGATTTATTATTTATAGGTGTTCAAGTCTAAGAGTAAATAATTTTATCTGATTCAATGAATAAGACCAAAGGTAAAATAAAATTAAATATTAAAAATAAATAAATATTAAAATAAATAAATAAAATAAAATCAAATCAAAACAACACGGGATGCATGAAGGATAATAAAAAGCATGGCTGCTTTCTATTTTCATTCAATTGGCTTCTCTCTCTCGGGGAATTGGGAAAGTAAATGAAGAGGACATCATGCAATGGGTGAGGCAGCTTTTCAATTTTTTCCACGTCACTGAAAAACCCATTTTTTGGTCACTGAGACAAAGTCTGTGAAAAATCATAGAAGCCAGAAAACTTATCAAACCCACTTTTCTAAACTTTCACCGGTAGTGGAACGAGCACTATTTCGGAAGATCAAAATCTTTGTGTGAATGAGACGAAATCAATGTTTACAAGGACGTGATCCAATAGTTTCAAGTATCCTTATACATACATCTTCTTCAGTACGAAAAGGATCATTCAATTACATAGGTAAATTTTTCGTTTTGTAAGTATACTTTCAATTTGATAATTTTTATCATTTTAAACCTTCAGTGTTGAGTAAATAGAACTTGTTTAGAAGCTAATTCCCTTTTCCTTGTAGAAATCCTCCATGAAATTTGACCTAAACTCCATTCCATTATCAGCTCGAATATTCTTTATTTTTTTTCCCAAACTGGGTTTCCACCATGTTATAAAACAACACCATAAAATGCTTAACTTCTTCTTTAGTTTTCATAAGAAAAATCCATACTGCTCGGCTAAAGTCATCCACTGTTGTAAGAAAGTAATATACACCTGATATAGATGAGGTATTATACTTCCCCCAAATGTCACAATGTATGAGATCAAAACATGAACAAGACTTTATTTCACCATTCACTGTTATTAAAAGGTGATCGAGTTTGTTTTGCTCTCAAACATGAATCACAAAAAGGTAAATCAACCGATGTAACTCCTTGAAATTCACTTGTTGCACTTTATTCTTGGAGGCGTGTCCCAACCGTCTGTGCCATATTTCTCCACTGCTAACAGATAGTGCCACCCTTTTTTTATTGGAATGAATTGGTATAAGCCATCACACTCCTTCCCCAATCCAATCAAGATCCTCAATCGTTGGTCCTGTATCACACAAAAGTCTTGTAAGAATATTACAGCACAATTATGATCTCTAGTTAACTTTGACACAAAAATCAAATTGTAATGAAAATTTGAGATTTCTAAGATATTGCTCAAAGTGAGCTATTCAGTTAATTGGATTTCTCCTATTCTTTCGACTGGAACACTATGTCTATTGGGCACCTTTACTGGTGGAATCCAATGATTTTCTCTCCTCCTTTTCAAGTCACCTTTGTTATTAGTTATGTGTTTGGATGCTTCGGAGTCTAAAAGCCAGAAGTGCTTTAAGGACCCCTTACCAGCTATATTTGCCATGAGACTCTGGTTTGAAGTATTGGCTTGTTGGAATCTATCTGAATATTGCCAAATATCTCTCTCAAGATATTGAAATGCGAAGTTGTCAATCTAGGTATAGGACTTTCTTCCGCCCGCAAGAAACTTGAGGGCTGCTTTGACCATCCCTTTCTTGTCTCGGCTTTTGTTCATTCGTTGTTCTCCTCCCTTTCTCCAATCAGGTGGGTAACCAATCAGTTCATAGCAGCTCTCTTTCAAGTGTCCTATCTTGTTACAATGGCTACATTTTTTTTCCACTGTACTACCTTTTCTCCTCCTTTCTAGCTACTTGGTTTGTGCATAAAGAGCTGCACCTTCCAATGTTGGCTTTCAATTGTTTGTAATCTGTCTTTGTTGGTTGTGTTCTGACACTCAATGATAGGCTTGTCCAAAAGTAGGGAAGGGCTTTGTTCCAAGAATTTAAGTCCTGACATGATCAAATTCTTCATCTAGTCCAATTAAGAACTGATAAAGACATTCTTGGTCTCTTGATAGGGGCTAAAATCTTCACTATTTTTCTAATTATTTGAGGTAAAATTGATATACTTTTGATGTAATAACTAAGCATATTCCTTTTTATTTGACATTTTGCTTGTAGAAAGTATCTTTAACAAATTTGTGCAGATTTAAGTTGATTTCGAGCAAAAAGTAGATAAATTACAGAATGCACCTGTTGCTAGGTCTAGCTAAGGCCCCAGGTGCCAAGTTCACTCTAGCCGAGTAGAAAAAACAGGGCAGTTCCAGGAAAAACAGAATACACTTGGCGCTAGGTGGGTCGACTAGACCCAGTGCCAGGTCCGCTCTGGAGAGGCGAAAATTCTCTGCACGAATTTGGTAATTTTTCAAAAATTTTGGTATTTTTCGATTCCTACTCGGCCAAGACTTCTTAAGAAATGAATTTGGCATCAAAGAAACCTATAAAACCAAGAGAAAACATAAGAGAAAATAGTGAATCCAAGAATCAAAGTTGCAAATCACTCAAAAAAATAAGGAGATTCATCATTCAAGGAGGCTTATTCAAAAGAGTCTTCAAGGAAGAATAAGGTGGCTTGTCTATAAGTACTTTCTTTTACCTTTGTTTTCTTGTTCTTAAACAATGATGTATTCAATGCTTTTATTTTAATTTAACATTATTTTAGATTCATAATTTTTGGATTAATTTAGTTATTTGATCAATTTTTTATCATCTTTGATATTTAATTACTTGTTATAATTGGTTATTGGTACGATTTCTTTTAATTGACTTGGAAAACGATGTTATGAATTTATTGCATTGATTTTGTATTTATTAAATCTTAATGGATTTGGGAAACGAAATTAAGATTAAAGGACTAAAGTGATTAAAGATTAGTTAATTTCGCCTAAAGTATAGGGTCATTAGCTAATTTCATGTTTATGAAGAATTGTGTTTAATGTTTGTTTTGGTTTTGTTGGTGTGATTGAGAAATATGCTAATTTAATTAAAAGATAGCAATTTCATGGATTGAGAAAGAAGTGGAATCTATATAAGTGGATTCATGACTTGAGAAATAATTGAATTTTACTTTATATTCCTTCATAATAACAATATGATGATTATTTGAGATAGTTGCTAAATAGTTCACTATAATGTGTTCTAGGATAATTGTTTAAATTACATATTTTCACATCCTTGAATTGTATATATATATTTATTTTTTTTATTATTCTATCACTTTGTTAGGTCGGTTAAACAATTAATAAAAAGTTATTAGTGTGTACTTGTTCCGATACTCGTTAATTCCCTATATTATACTTGCAATAAGTATATTTGTTTGTATGTGTATTTTGAAATTAATATTTTAATTAAAACTTAGACTAATGGATAAGTTTAAAGTTGATAATTTTTATACACCAAAATTTACGCATCATCTATGCTTTCGATCAACTTCTTCTCGACATCATAGCTACAGTTGTTACAAGTGCAGCTTGCCTGTGGACTGATTGCGTTTAGCTCATCCCATAACCTTTTCAGCCTTGAATAGTAGACTGAAACGGATTGCTTGTCCTGGCGCAGCAAGATGATAGCCTGTCTCAATTTGTAAGCTCTTGGATGGCTTATTTGGCCGAATTTCTCCTCCAAATCAGCCCAAAACTCTCTTGCTGTTTTGGCGTAGCGAATGCACCCTCTGACACTGTTGTCCATGGAATTCCTAAGCCACCCAATCACCATGGCATTGCACCTCTTCCAGCGCTGTAAATCTGGTGAGGCATCATCTGGCATTGGCAACGTTCCATCCACGAACATGAACTTGTTTTTGGCATAACAAGCAATGGTTACATCATTTAGCCATTCGCCATAATTTTCCTCGTGTAGTGACACTGTCACAAAGCTTTGATTGGTAAGGGTGAAGGTAGTAATATGAAGTTGTATCCATATTGGCTATTTGACCAGTTGCCAGTGTGATTACAGTACCACTCTCGGAGGTTGACATGGTCGACTGTAGTGAATATAATCGAGATTAAAGGGTTCTAATATCAGAATCTCTGCTTTGATACCATGTAAAAATTCAATTGGGCCGCACAAATTTGCCGTTTCATTGCTATCATATATACACTGGCACAATATTACAATGAAGGAAGAACATCTTTACAACATCAATTTATGATTGCCTGTTGCTAACAATTATATCGATTAATAATTGTCTATAGTTATCAATTCGTGACAACATATATATAACTTAAAGAATGCACAACACAAAACGAAACTAAATATGTCAGCTATCTTTCTTGGAATCCTTGAGATCCACATGAACCTCATTCTCACATTGCATTTCTTCAGTTTGCTCACTGCTACGGTAACATGTAGTTTCTTAAAAGTAGATATAACTAAAGCTTTTACTTATAATAACTCAGTTGACAATGCTTTTTTTATTATTATTTTTTTGAATAATATTCCATCACGATTATAAGTGTTCTACTATTTCTGCGCTGAGACTCTATAAAGTATATAAATCATAGATACAAAATTAGAAATCAAAACGTGACTTCATGGAATTACTGCCATCTACAAACTCGTCATTTATTATTATGCCATATAAAAAATCTTAAAAGAAGACTTAGAGTCTATATTTTTCTTGTCCCACAACTCCCATTCCCTCCTCTTATTGAAATTACTTCACTTTTCATTGAGTAAACAGGAATTTTGTGTACATATTACTGACAAAGATGTTTAATAGTGCAATTGGCAAAATCTATTATACTTTTTATGACTTGCTTGCTGTTGAAATATCACAGTTGTTCCTTAATACTACATACGACTAAAACTTTCACTTGTAATAACTCATTTAATAACACCACATTTTCTGTGTTTCTTTCTTTCTTTGAGGTAAATACTTTTCTTGTCCCAGAGCTCCTATCCCCTTCCCTTAATGAAATTTGCATTTTAATTCTACTTTACTTTTGGTTCGAGTAAATAGAAATCTTTTGCGTATGTTTTTCTAAGTATACAATGTGATGGTATTGCTATCTCAGCATGTGTATTCAAGAATTATGGAGGGAAGATTTCTTTGGGCATGGATAGGTAAAGAACTTGCTGGGGAAACTTTTTCAGTGCAATCATGAATTAGCCTTTTGGGCTAAGAATTGTGATGTTTTGGGATATATTTATTCCCCCTTCCCTTCTTCCCCCTGCTGTACTTTATGATTGAGGAGGAACAACCTCTAGTCCTACCTCAAATTCTGTACTTGGGGAAGTGGTTTTTGCTACTTCTTTTAATTCTGGTGAAATGGAAGTCTGACTAGCCAAAAAACTGTCAGACAAACAGAATCCACAAAAGCTCGTGCTCCGTCAAGAACTGAGACAGGCAAAGTCTCGAACTGCCTTAGATATTTAATTTCATGAAAAGCAATGCAAGTATTCGATAATGCCTTTTCTTTGCATTGCACTTTAAAAATGTGCAGTGCACAAATATCTTCAGTTGCTATTAGCCAGATATTATTTCAGAATGAGCATTATGGAGTTTGACACTTTTGTTTAAACAAACACGGAGGCTTTGTTCAACAAGAATCTCCCATGGCACAATGTGGAATCTTCCCTTGGCGACTAAGGCCTTGGTGGTACATTGAATGTGACCAAAGTTCTATATATACACACACAGCAACGTGGTATTCAAAACCTTCAAGGGTCATTTTAGTTTCCTTCTTTTTCTGCCATAAATTAACGGTACACAGTTAAATGAGGCTTTCGGGAAGTTCCTCCACCTCTTGGAGTTGGAACTCCCCTATTCCTTACCTCTTTGGTGGCATGGCACTACTTTTTCTACTCATCGTCGTGGCATTGTTAGTCATCGCCTGTGCACACTGGAGAATGTGTTACAATTCATCGGGCCAGATGAAAGAGGCTTCTGATACTCCTTGTGATCGTGAGCTTGACATTGCACCAAAGTTTGTAGTAGTCATGGCTGGAGATGAGGAGCCAACTTACTTGGCTACTCCATCTTGTCTTGCTCAAACAGAGTAGGCTTTCTTTATGTTTCCTTTTCCCTTGTAAAGATCAATCATTGAGAAAGATACTATAAATGGCCTACTCAAACCCAATATGCTTTTAATCCATTACAGATCTTACTTCATGCATGTTGGAGTTTCCTTGTTTGCTTTTCCTTGACAGACAAAAACTAAAGAAAACTTAGGCTGGCTATAAAATGTTCAGCAGCAAAATGACTGTTATCATTTCCACCAGCAGTAACATCACTGATCTATTATGTTTTTTTTTTGGTGGCTACAACCATGTAAGGATAACTAGATTAAGCAATAACTACAAGCAAAATAACTACTAGTACTTGCTTTTGTTCGAGTCAGTGGTGTGTTTTTCATCCTCCGGCTCAACAAATAATCTTAACTAGATAGATCCAAGGTAACCACGATTGTTGAAATCTGAGACAAAAAAAACCCCTTAAACTTTTCGAAATTAAAGCACACTGGCCCGAAAGAAAGTGCAGAAGGGGCAAAATTGCACATTTCAATCTCCACAAATCAACCTCAGGATTCATGAGATATCGCTATGGGGACTGCACATATTCAAAGAGTGACAAATTCACTATTCAAAAGTCCACTCTGATGGTACTATTCTTCATGTCCAGTGGACATGCTAAAGAAGATGAAACAGTAACCAAGACAAAAGGTCTGAGACTGCACTGTGAGAAATGGAACACCATCAGTGTCCTAGGAATATTTACACTGGACATTCCGAATAAATTGTACAGATTCTGTCGAACAAAGGCCAGTGCTTCTTGTTGTGGATTATACTTTGAATTTGATCCAACGGACTTCTTACTTAACAAAAAAAGAAAAGAGACATCCAACAGACGTAATTAAAATAGAAACTCTCTAGCCCTTCCCTACTCTACCACACCTTTCATGTTCCCAAATATGCAGTGGGCTAGATACCAGCTAATGAGGAAGGTGGAGGCCGGAAAGCCACGCGTATGGCGAAGATGCATGAACTACACAGACATGAATTATTTGTACTGAGAGAGAGACAGGATGGCAAAATATCCTTGAATGTCAAACTAAATTGTGAGGAAACAGGACATGGAAAGGATGCAGGGTAAAGGGAAAAGAATGATGGCCACATTTCTCTATTTGCATCAACTACTAAAAATGGAACACTCAATTCGGCCATCTACTCAGAAAATTCTTCCCACTCGTGAGTACAGAAAACATCCCCGGCATATCAATCTTCTCGGATGTGTGAATGATCGTGTATGACACATAATTTCTTTAGGCTAGGACAAGATTTGTCGGGTAACCTGTCACTCTCAAAAATAAGCAGAGATTCACAAGCATAACAAAAGTGCATACAGCAAAACTGAAGCGAAAATTCTAGGTACATTAGAAGGCTAGGAAGATGGAGATTTTTACAATCATGGAAGCAGCAGCAGCAGCCTGATGAAACCACCTATTTGTTCCAGTTTTGTACGATGGCAACATAGTTTGTGTTTTGGTATGTGATTCATAGCATATGAGATATCAAGAATTCAACCACGAACTCCCTTTAAAATCGAGGAGAGCAAAATGCAATTTTTTTTGGTAACAAAAATTTAGGTTAGATGGAAAATTGTAGGGTCATAACCATCTTTCTATGGATATTAAGAGTCTAAGACTGTACAAGGACCCCTAAGAATAAAATAGTCCACTGTTGGAACTTGATGAATTTATGCCTCCGACAAGGGTTTCCTTGCAACTAAAGACGTGTCTCTTTTATTTTCTCATTTTAGTTTTTTGGGTAAACCCTAAGGTTGGATATGCATTTTTTTTTTAAGGAGAGAGTTGCAATAATTAATAGAGAATGATCCCTAAATATTTAGAATCTTTTACTATTGTCATTAGCTGTGAAGATCTGATTAAAAAATGTAATTAGACAGAGTTGACAATCTCCTCATACATTTCTTTAACTTGTCTGACATCCTTGTGAAAGGAAATTTGACTACAATTTTTCTTCATATACACCAAAATCATGTAATTGTTTTTAAATCTATTTCCTAACTCCTTGTATCCCTTCGACAGAGTAGTTGCTTGGTTAGATCACCTCATATTCAATAATAAATTTTGAATTCAATTCTTAGAAAAAAATCCTCATTATATATATATATTAAATCCTCATCTCCCCCAATATCATCATTACAAGCCGGGAGCAGTTCTAATTGGTTGAGCATTCAAAGGCTAACAGCCCATCCTCCCGCACTGGTGACCAGAAATTATTATCAGAGAAACTTGGTGGAATTTCAGTTTCGTAGAAGCTCAAAGGGGCATGAGAAATGAGTTTACCGGTGCTTAAAACGGTAAACACCAGAAACTTATAGTATTTTTCAGGTGGATCATTTCATTCTTTTGCAATCTTTGCCAGCCGAAACATGTTAAGCAGTATTCATTGACAGGAAGAAATGGGCTCAACACAGAAATCACAATGCCAGTCTCCTTTGGATGGAAACATTTCAGAGGACAAAAGGAAGATGTTCAGAAGCACAAATTTCCCAAGCTTCTACATAAAGCAGAAATTATCCCAAAAGCCAAGGTAAACAATAACCCCAACCTTGTTTTTGTATATAACAAGCGACCTTGTTGGATGATAAAAACTAACAAGTTGGATGGCATCCAAAACAACAGTTTGATAAGCTGCAAAATAATGAAAAGTTTAATTTTGAAAGTGCAGAATTTCATTGGAGTAAGAAATAAGAAGACGATATTCTTTAATTTACTATGACCACTGTCTGATAAAAATATCATGAGTGTACTCTAAACAAGTGTTTCACATTTCAGCTCAAAGCTAGTACATCAACTAGTAGGAAACATTAAAGAGGACAAGGGCTATATAGTGGGAAAAAATACAATCCCAGAGCTTTGCTCTTAAGGCTACAAAGAGGAAAAGGAAAAATGGCTACACGTGATCAAATGAATAAAGTCTGTAAGCTAATCTCTGTTACCTCGATGACAGCAACCTTGTGTTTCTACATGCCAAAATTGCACATTTGCACAAATATCATATCAGAATCAACATATTTCGTCCATAGGTGCTTATATTGGTTCATAGCAATGTCCAGCCAAGGTTTCATGTTGCCATTGAAATGGATAACAGCAGCGTGGTTGATTTCAGCCATGCTAACACTTGGATTATGACCAAGGCCAAGTACATGCCAAAGTTTATCCAAAGACTTGGTCGTTGAGTAGAAGGTAACCAGCCCAGGTGGAAGTGTTCCCGATCTCCATAAAGTTCCATCATCATTCTGTTAAAGATATAATGAAACAAGAATGTCAAACAAGTAACCACAACCCAACCAAGAATTTCTTCAGCTTGAACGAATATACAGAAACAAGTTACTTGAAAATAAACATTAGGCTACAGGTACTAACCAAATTCTGCCAATAATGGTACTGTTCTGTGCACTTCTCATTCCTCCAAGCATCAAGATCAAACATATTCATTCCAAAGGCCCAGGCACAAACCTTGGGACTAAACTTTTCCTGTATTAGAGGATGGGAGAAGTTCAAATACTGAGAATATCGGTGAAACGAACCAAAGCATGTCTCTACAGCCCCATTCACTTTCCCATCCATATCAATTCTCCATAAAGCGGTCAAATCCTTCTGTACAACAACATCATCCTCCAAAAATAAGATCCTGTGCAAATTCGGATACATCTCTGGCAAGTAAAACCGAAGATGATTCAGCATTGATACATACTTGGGGCTTGTGGATTTCTTGTTGTTCATATCTTTGGTTGTGTTCTCTGCCCTGTTCTGGAGATTTGCAGATTCTAATTGCCTGAGCACTGGAACATATGTTGGATTCAAGAATGGATAATCCTCCAGGGACTTAATCTCTACATGTGCTCCTCCTTCAACTGGCCTCATTTTAAACCAAACCTTCATCGCAGCAACATTCATCCTATCCGTTACAATATGGAAGACATGTTTCCATGGCTCCAGTGCATTCTTTATGGCTGAATTAACGACCACAGACACTGCAATCACATTATCTGAGAATATTGCGTAATGATACAAACTTGGGTCCTCAAACTCAGGCTCTGGCACCTCATCCGTGTAATTTTCTGGATGCACAATTCTCTCCTCCATAAGCCGCATTGCAAGACAATGCAAGCTCTTCGGGGTTGACTTGGAAGCAATTGAGCTCCCAATAGCACTATTCTTCTTGGCCTTAACAAGCAACTCATTCACTGCAAAAATGGTATCTTTCAATTTCTGAATCTTTAACTGATTATCATACGACTCTTTCGCTTCAGAAATCATAGACCTAGCTATCTTAATCTTATCCTTAACCTCTTTCTCAAACTGCCTCAGCACATCCTCATCCACAGGTCCATCAGTTTCAAACAAAGCTGTTCTATAATTCTCTTTGATTTGAAGATCAGAGAAATTTTTGGCCAAATCATCGAACATCTTAAGCTGTCTAGAGATCTCAAGCTTGAGCTTTCTTGCATAAGCAGCATAAGCATTTACGAGGGCAACGTGATCGGTTGCTTGCTTGTACACTAAATCTACCCTAGTCTTCAAGGGGTCCGAGTTTAATGCTAGAAATGTTCTGGGCATGTAGGCATGTCCAGTTGTGTGTATCACCTGTATAGAAGTTTTAGTCAATACTCTCTGTATTCTACTAATTCAATACTCTCAATAATCAGAACTGCAAACAACTAAAATCAATTCCACATAATTATTCTCCTTTTTATAAAATTATGGCAAAAGAACAGTTTTTTTCTTACAAATACAATACAGAACAAGTGGAAACCAGGAATTGGGACTTACGGAGTCTTCTTGATAAAAGGGACGAGAGGAGAAGAGGACAGAGAGAGTAGCTAGGAAAAGCAGTGTGAACATGGCGGACACAAAGATCCGATAAGAGAAGAAGTTGCGAAGAGTGGATCCAACACCAGATCCTCCCCCTACGTTGCTGCCTCGGCCACCCCGGACCGCAACCGCCATTTGGATCTAACTGAACTCCTTAGTTTTGACCAGTTTTCTATCAGCACCAGCAAATTACTGATCCAGACGCCCACTGAAATCAAGATGATGACTGCAAAAGGCTGTTCTTTGCCGTTGAAAAATGCACACTGGAGAGTGTGAGTGTGAATCTGAGAGCCGATTAATTGATAGAAATGATTCTTACCAAAAGAACCAAGAAGAATAAAAATTAAAGAAGAAAAATCTGAGTGCTGAGAGAGTGGGTTGAGGGATCTGTCAAATATGAATAGGATGAGGCGACGGTGGAGGGAGGAATGGGGCAGTGGGCAGTGGTCCGTCCCGCGTCGGTGGTTTTCTTGAACTATTTTAGTTCCAGTGGTCAGCTTATCGAATTATCCCATCCGGTTTTGGCTTTAAAGAATTATAAATTACTAGTTTAATATTAGTACGAAAGAATGTATAATAAAATATGTTAAATAAATAATTTTTAATTATAATTTTATAATTTTTAAAAAAATTATTAAATATTAATTTTTATTTATAATATTATAATTTTTTAAAATTTTATTTGTTAGATAACTTGATAAATAACCTTTCACAATTTCTTTAAAATTAATTAATCAAATGTATTTCTTAAATTATTTTAGTATTTAATAATAAATTTTATTATAATTCAATTGATTAAAATAAATTAAAATTGTGTAATCAATTACGAATGAAATAAAAATTATTTAATTTTAAAATTTAAATATATATACATATATAATTATATATTTTTTTATTTTACCAGATCAAATTGATCTAACCTCGGATGGAGGATAGATAAATTTTTTTCTAATATATATATATATATATATATATATATATATATATATATATATAAAATATGAGTCGACGGCTCCCATGTGATAGGATCTTTTGATAACACTTGATTACATTACATGGGAATGGAAAAAGAATAAATATATATACTCGATGAATATCAAATTCAAAATATTTTCATGTGATAAGAAGTTTTTTTTCGTACACTTTTTAAATGATCCAGATTGTGGTTTTTTTAAAATCTATTTTATTTTAATTTAAATAAATTTTATTTTTCAAAAATTATTATATATTCACAATATTATATATATTGTTATAAAATTAGGATAGTGTTAGAATAAAATCTACACACTACACACTAAGAAAATTCTAACTATTCTTTGCACAAGAATTTATCTTCAAACTTCTCTCTTTCTTTCTCTCACAATTCTTTCTCTAATCTTTCTTTTACTAATTTTTCTTTCACAAAATAATGATGTATTACAAGCTTAGAGAATAGCTCTATTTATAGAGCTCTAATTAGTGGAATACATCATGGCATACATCATCTTCAACTAATCTCAATTAATGGTGTCTCCACTAAATGGTGGACATCCATAAAAATCTTCTAATAATTCACATAAATCCATAATTAGTGGAGCCTTCACTAATTAATGGAGATTCCAATAATTCATAACACTCCCCCTTGGATGTCCATCCATACATAAAGAATATGTCTCATTAAAACCTTACTAGATAAAAACCCAGTGGAAAAAAAAATCTAGTGAAGGAAAAAGAGTACACTATTCTATATGTCTGTTTATTACTCCCCCTAATGAGATGATTCTTTTCAATCTTTAAACCGACGCATACCGATTTTATATCTCAACTTCTCAAATGTTGCAGTCGGTAAAGTCTTCGTGAAAATATCTGCGAGATTGTCACATGACCGAATTTGTAGCACATCAATTTCACATTTCTTCTGGAGTTCATGAGTAAAGAAGAATTTTGGTGAAATATGTTTTGTCCGATCTCCTTTAATATATCCTCCTCGTAATTGAGTTATGCAAGCTGCATTGTCTTCATAAAGAGGAGTTGGAATACATTTGATTGATGATAATCCACAACTTTCTCGGATATAATGAATCATGAATCTTAGCCATACACATTCTCGACTTGTTTAATGAATGGCTATAATTTCAGCATGATTTGAAGAAGTAGCTGCTATAGATTGTTTCGTAGAACGCCATGATATAGCAGTATTTCCACATGTAAATAGATAGTCCGTTTGAGAACGTGCTTTATGTGCATAAGATAAATAACCAGCATCTGCATAACCTATCAATGTTGGACTGGTTTTATTTGAATAAAATAATCCGAGATCAATTGTACCTTGGAGATATCGAAGGACTTGTTTAATTCCATTCCAATGTCGTCGTGTTGGTGAAGAACTAAATCTTGCTAATAAATTGACAACAAAAGCAATATCAGGTCGTGTATTATTAGCAAGATACATCAATGCACCAATTGCACTGAGATATGGTACTTCAGGACCAAGGAATTCTTCATCATTTTCTTGAGGTCGGAAAGGATCTTTATCCACATTTAATGATCGGACGATCATTGGAATACTCAATGGATGTGCTTTGTCCATATAAAATCTTTTTAGTACTTTTGCTGTATATGTTGATTGATGAATAAATGTTCCACTCTCCAGATGTTCAATTTGTAAACCAAGACAAAATTTGGTTTTACCAAAATCCTTGATTTCGAATTCTCTTTTTAAATAAGCAATTGTTTATTGGAGCTCTTCAAGAGTTCCAATAAGATTAATATCATCAACATATATAGCTAATATCACAAATTTAGAACCAGATTTCTTAATAAAAACACATGGACATACCTAGTCATTTTTAAATCCCGCTTTCAATAAATATTCACTAAGACGTGTGAACCACATGCGCCCAGATTGTTTCAGGCCATATAATGATTTCGCAACTTAATGGAGTAATTTTCACGAGGATAATGTTTATATGCTTCGAGCATACGAAATCCTTCGGGATTTTCATGTAAACATCATTTTCTAAATTTCTATACAAGTAAGCGAGTGACAACATCTAATAGGCGCATATCTATCTTTTCATGTACTCGCTAAACCGATAAGATATCGGAGTGTAATAGCATCAACAACAGGAGAATAAGTTTCATCATAAGCAATACCTGGTCTTTGTGAAAAACCTTGGGCTACTAATCGCGCTTTATATCGAACGATTTCACTCTTTTCATTGCGCTTTCGCACAAATATCCATTTGTAGCCAACAGGTTTTACACCTTCTGGTGTTCGGACTGCAGGTCTGAAGACTTCACGTTTGTTTAGTGCATTTAACTCCGATTGAATCGCATCTTTCCATTGCAGACCAATCTTTTCTATGCCGACATTCATCAATCGATATTGGTTCAGGATCATCATTATCCTGTGTAACATCAAGAGATATATTGTATGCAAATATATTATCAATAACAGTTTCTATCCGATTCCAACTTCTATCGGAAGTGGTATAATTGATAGAAATTCCAGTGTTACTTTCATCAACTTCTGGTTCTTTGTCATCAGTTCTCTCTTGGTCTTTATCATTCTATTCTTCAATATGATCTTCTGAATCAGTTAATCCTCTTTTCTTTCGAGGATTTTTATCTTTAGAACCAAGAGGTCGGCCACACTTCTAGCGTGTTTTTGACTCAGTAGCTATAGGTATAATATTTTGTTCTGCTGGAACTTCAATTCGAATAGGAGCATTTATAGCTGGAATATGCGATTTTGTAACTCTTCTAGAGTCAACAAAAGCGTCTGGCATTTGATTTGCAATGCTTTACAAATGAATTATCTTTTGAACTTCAAGTTCACACGCGCTTGTATGCGGATCAAGATAATTTAATGATATTGTCCAATCACGATATTTATTGTACTGTTTCTGTTCTCCCCCTAATTTAGGGAATAATGATTTCATAAGAGAATAAGAAAAGAAATATAAAAAAATGATGACAAGCAGGAAATGCCAAGAAAAATATCTCCTTTTTTTTTCACTCTTCCTGGTACCGACTTTTCATATTCCTCTCTTGTCTTTTCTTCTCCTCCGACCCTCTACCTACCATCTACCTCTTCTTCTTCCTCATACAGATATATATATATATATGTGTGTGTGTATCAATATATATCTCAGTTATCAATCATTAGTAAACATCAAAAACAAAAATCACAAAGTAGATATGGAGACTCGTAATTCATTTGAGACATGGTCAAATTTTGACTCGGTTTCTGCAGCAGATGTTGATGTATTTTTCTTTCCAAACCAACCGCTTCTGCCTAATTCGAATACAGAAGATTTTGATATGTTTTCCTTTCCAAACCAACCGCTTCTGCCTAATTCGAACGCAGAAGATTGTGATATGTTTTCCTTTTCAAACCAACCACTTCCTCCTAATTTCAAGTGAGATACATTTGAGGGCTTCCATTTGTTTTTAGTTTGCTTGATAATGAAATTAAACTCTCTTTTAGTTTGTTTTTTATGTAAATCAGTGGAAGTTTTGAACATACTGCTTTGGACCAAGTTGATCTGCCTCTACAAGAGACTGCTTTTGATACTGTTCCTCTTGATGCTATTCCTTTGAATGAGGATATGCTTATGCATGATCCATTCTACTCTCTAATGGATTTTGAACAAAGCCAGAATATGATTCCAGGTTATTATCCATTTAAACATGGATTTTGAATAGTATTACCTTTACTGATATTATTTTATTTTTCTAGGAGAAATAATGAGTGGTCTTGACAACGAAGTTGGAGTAAGTACTCATGAAATGCATAATATCGAAGTTCAAGATATTATTGCAGACAAAATTCTTGGGGAGAAGAAGATGATTAAGAGGCAGAGAGAGAAGAAGGATAATAACTCCCAGACACTATCAAGAGAAACAATTTCGCAATACTTTTACCTACCAATCAAGAGTGCAGCCAAAGAACTAAATATTGGTATAACCCGTCTCAAGAAAAGATGTAGGGAGTTAGGAATTCGTCGATGGCCTCACAGGAAATTGGTGTGCTTGGAGACCATAATCAAGAATGTTCAGGTTCTCTCTCATACATACTTATAATTTGCAAGTATGAAACTACGAAAGATTTATAAATAAATAACCGATGATATCACTTCGATTTACAGGAGATGCAAAATAAAGAAAAAGGAGGACATATGGCTGAGAAGAAGTTGAAAGAAGCCATTGCGATACTGGAATGTGAAAAACAGTTGGTGGAAGAAAGTCCTAATACGCAGTTAGAGGACCAAACACAGAAATTGAGACAAGCATGCTTCAAGGCCAAATATAATAAGAAATATAATAAACTTAAGGAGATCATAAAATCTCAAGACTCATTTCGCAGTAATTTTACGGCTAATTCGCTGCTAGTCTCGATGTCGGCTCAAAGGGGAAAGAAAATGAGGAGGATGTCGAAAAAGAGGAGTCGAAGTCCATAATTACTAATTGTTTGTCTTCCTCTAATGTAAATATTGAAAAAGAACAATTACAAACCTTCATCTTACATTTGTCAGCTCAATTACAAAAGAGCAACTATAAGCATGTATCATCAAGTTCATATGAACACTAGTGATATGAATAAAAGATGTGATGCTTATTATTAATGGAAATATCTTTTTCCCTTATTATCTTTTCTGTTCCACTTCAGGTAGCCAGTATTTCTCTGTGATAAGGGAAATATCGAGTGTATCCATGACCATAACCACGACCACTGCCACAACTACGACTATAACGATGGCTTCTGCTAGAGCCAACAGCATTCACTTCTGGGAGTGCTATTGAGCCAGTTCATCTGGCTTCATGATTTCTCAATAATAACTCATGTTAAATTTGTCAATTTGGGATACCATTTTTCTCGATATTGTTACTGTAGGACATGAAAAGTGGAGAATGTCTTCTCCAATATAACTTCATCAGTAACTTTTTCTCCGTAAAATTTTTAACTAAGATGTAGTTTTATACATTACGGAGTTCATGGTTTTACAATCTTGCAACTTCAGGTGCAACCATTCATACCGTGCAGTGGGTAGTACGACCATCTTCAGGTGATCAAATCTTTCTTTTTATCCACATGACATATGGATCTCCTTTTTTTTTAGCATTTAGATGCATTTTTGTATGACATATAAATTTTTTTTTCAAAAATATCAAGGGCTACAAATTCGAATTTAGCGAGATCAATAAATGCGTACTGTCTTCCGGCTTTAGTAACTAGCAGAGACTCGTGTCGATAACGTGTTATAAAATTAGGGTAGTGTTAGAATAAAATCTACACACTACACACTAAGAAAATTCTAACTATTCTTTGCACAAGAATTTCTCTTCAAACTTCTCTCTTTCTTTCTCTCACAATTCTTTCTCTAATCTTTCTTTTACTAATCTTTGTTTCACAAAATAATGGTGTATTACAAGCTTAGAGAATAGCTCTATTTATAGAGCTCTAATTAGTGGAATACATCATGGCATACATCATCTTCAACTAATCTCAATTAATGGTGTCTCCACTAAATGGTGGACATCCATAAAAATCTTCTAATAATTCATATAAATCCATAATTAGTGGAGCCTTCACTAATTAATTGAGATTTCAATAATTCATAACATATATATATATATATATATATATATATATATATTATTTTTTTTTCTTTAACTCTACTTAGCTCGATCTCATATAGCGATGGCAGGTGGGTCAACCTGCAGGATTTTCAGGCCATGCTGGGCCAATCTCGGGATTGGCCTACCTCTCATGCAAGGTAGTCCCGTGAATCGGCGGGCTAGATCAGGCAAGGCCTAGGACCAAAAACCTTTGGCCCTGCACAGTTCGGGCCCTAGGCCCGTGAGGCCTACGGGCGGGCAGACCCGTCCTTGCCTTTCTTCTCTCTCATTCTTTATTATTTTTCTCCCTTGATTTGATTAAAAATATGTTAATATACTTTTATTTTGTAATTTTTTATTATTATTTAAATAATACGATTATTTAAAATTATATAAAAAAAACAATCTTGAAGTGGTAGGGGTTTAGCTTGGACTCTTACTGATTTTATTAATTAATAAAATAAAAATTATATAAAAGATGAACCTGATGCCTAAACCTCTTAAACATATTATAATGATTAAAATTTTAAAATAGAATAAATATCTTGAAAATACAATTAAACAATTACATAATAATATTACATATCCTAAATTGTTGTTTGTTCAAAATACTAAACTAACCACTTGACTCACCTCATTATTCATCTGAGTTATCATCAACAATTGACAAATCGGCCGTCATATCCTCAATTACGAATCAACTATTGCTACACATTAACATCTCCAAAGTATAGGGAGCCAATCGAAATATTCTTTCATCAATTATTCCCACACTCTCACTAAATACGTTTTCCGATGGCATGGTGAAGACAAGTAGCATCAAAAGATCACGTGCCATTTTGAATAAGCCAATTTGTGTAAATGAATTAGGTTTAGGACATTTTTATAGAGATTACGCTAGATTATGTGGAAAAATATATCCGATTATCTTCAAATTTGGTTATAAAATATTTCTTAGCAATTCTAACGAATCCAACTGTTAGATTTTTAATTTGATAAGCCAATCTTTGTAAATGTGTTATATTTTGGGCGTTTTTATAGAGATTATGCTAGATTATATGAAAAAATATATCTGATTACCTTCAAATTTGGTCATACAAATTTTCTTACCAATTTTAACAAATCTAACAGTTGAATCGTTAATTTGATATATTGATGCTTCTAAATGTGTCAGGTTTTGGACTTTTATATACAGATTATACTATATTATATGACAAAAAAATCCGATTACTTTCAAACTTAGTCATTATACCTTTTTTTCTTGCAATTTCAATAAATCTAACGGTTAAATCGCTAAATTGATATACTTATATTTCAAATTTTTGTATTTATCCCTAAAATTTTTAATAATTACAATATGGCCCTAAAATTTCTTTAAATTAGTTCCTAATTTTTTAAATATTTATCATATGACCCCAAAAAATTTACAAATTCATCCCTAAGTTTCTAAATATTTACAATATGACCTCAAAAAAATTTACAAATTTTTTAATATTCATTTACATGATTCTTTTACCAACCACAAATGTTAAAATATTTATCTTCATTTTTTACAAGACATTACATATCGTAAATTCTATATAATTATGAGTAGTGAATGATCTTCTTTGACACTTCATGATACCTCATTGATTAAATTTTAACAAAATCAAAAAGGCCAATTTTTTTTTTTTTTGTGCTGAAATTGACTACTAGATAATGATGATGAGACTTCTCTACTTATAGTAGTAGAATTAGAATAAGAAAAATTCAAACTCATAAAAATTACACATATCAAATAGAGTTTTAACCATTTTTTATTTTATATCTTTTATCATGCATTGCCTAAATATTGGAGATTCATCAAAATCTAATGTTTTATTAAGATATTCGATAATATTATGAAATCCATGAGTTTTTACTCGAAAATCTAAACATAATGCCATACAATATAAAATAAGAATCTCTTCATAATATTTTTTATATTTTTTAAATATACTTTTTATAAAATTACCATATTGGGAATAATTCATATATTCATTAAAAATATGTACAACCTTAGTAAGTGTGGAGAGAATATAATGAGTGGTGAGATAATAAGATTCCAATAAAAATTTGATTGCTTCTTTAAAAGTAAATAAGAATGTTGAAAGTGCAATACAAATTTTAAAACGAGTTTCAATGAGTTGAGGTTGAAAATTGTTACTATTACAAAATTTAATAAATTGATTTTGTAAGGTATAACACTTTCAAACATATCAAAAGTTGAGTTCCATCTAATTTTACAATATAATATAAATTTTTTAAAAGACAAGTCTTGTTATCGACATAAAGCCTTAAAATTTTAAAATCTAGTTGGAGAAGTTTTAATAAATAAAATAAAATTTCTAATTATATTAACAGTATTATCAACATATTTATATCATTTTTTAACACACAAATTAAATATATGACAAGCACACTTAGTATGAAATAAAATTCTATCTAACATATGACTGTTAGTATTTTTCAAAATTGTTACGGTATAATAATTATTTCAAGTATTATATAAAGAAATATAAATAATTTTATTTAATATTTTATATTCACGACGTATTTGAATAATCATTCTAACAATACTAATTCTTACACGAGGATATTCAAATAATTTAAAATAAATATTTCTTTTTGTAATCATGATCGATTTACTAACATATAATACACAAATAAGACTCATTAGTAATTGTAGTTCAACTATTACAAGTAAGAACAAATTTTCAATTATAAGAATCAAACATAGTACTATAAGACACTCTTTCATCTCTCTCTCTCTCTCTCTCTCTCTCTCTCTCTCTCTCTCTCTCTATATATATATATATATATATATATATATTATATAACTTTTTATTATTGTTCTAGAAATCCTTTTCCGTACAGATTAGCAATAGTATTGTATGAATTGTTCACATTATATATTTTCTAAAAAATTAAAAGATAATTTAGTTTTAACAAACACTTTAGCAAATTCAATTCTAATTTTTTTATGATCATATTGAAAATTACCTATAATTTGACCTCTTGAAGTATGGATTTATTGTTATTTAAGTAGGTTTTCTAACCAATCATTATGTGATATTTTCATATGTTTAATTAACGTTTCCGTCCTTCCTCATTTCTTATGTGCACATACTACCTTACAAATTTTACATATTATTCTATCATTATCATTATCCTTTTAAAAAATATTCCAAATCATAAATGTTTTTACTTTAGTTATAACTTTAGAATTTTCACCATCAACCTGGTCCTAAGGCTCATCCATATTAGATTCATCATGATTAACAGTTTGAATTGGTTGTTGTACACTTATGCTAGGGCCTTTGTTTTCATTATCTATTTTATTATTTATTAAATTTAAGGTTGATCTATATTGAATTCAAAATGTGATGATGATTGTAAAGAAAAATGATAATATTGATTTGGGAACTTTATTTTTAAATAAAAATAATCAATTAAAATTTAAATAATAGTTCAAATAAAATGAAATAAACTATTAATAAATAATGAAATAAGAGAA
Organism: Voacanga thouarsii; assembly: GCA_026120185.1. Lineage (NCBI taxonomy): Eukaryota > Viridiplantae > Streptophyta > Magnoliopsida > Gentianales > Apocynaceae > Voacanga > Voacanga thouarsii. The sequence goes on from JANUWF010001017.1 coordinate 11,135,096, forward strand.
TTGAAAATATAAATAACTTGTAAATTAATTTAAAAATTAAATAAATAATTAATAAAGCTAAAAATAAGAATGTAAGATTAAGAAACACAAACTAGTTGATGATGGTTAGAAAATAATAATATTTTTTTGAGCTTTATTTCTTATCTTCTTCAATACTTGAATTATCCACGTCTCATCACTTAATAATCTTCTCAAATATAAAGATTTTGCTTGAAGAATTGAAAAAAAAAATCTTAAAAAAATAAATTTTATAAGGACTGGTCCCTAGAACCGACCCACTACAGTGCTGTAGTTAGGCAAGTGGGTCAATTGACAATACTAATTTTATATATTTAATAATTTTTATTATATTTAAATAAATCCATATCAATTAATTTATATCTACTTACACCATAAATAACAGTATTACAAATAAATAATTTAGTAAATTTAGTCGTGATGTTTAGGTACATTAGGTTTAGTCATGAGATAATATGTGTTGATCTTTTATGATAAATTGATTTTTTTTTTTTTGGTGGTGGAGGTGACTGGGGGGGGGGGTGTTGAATTGATTGGTTGAAAACAACTTGGGAACTAATAAGGTTTATAAATTAATTCAACGGTGAGTAGCTTAAGAAGAAAAATAGTTTGACTAATTGGATTAATTTGGAAATAAATAAATAAATAAATTATGAGCAGTTGCGAGTTGGTTTTCATTGACTATGGCCACAGTGAATCACCATGATTTGATTCATTGTTAAAATAAAATAAAATAAAAAGAGAGTTATAGCGGAGTGAGTGGAAAAATGACAAACTACACAAGCCAAAGTCAAGAAGAACTTTTGTTTTTTGTTTTTTTTTGGAAAATGATTGTCTTTTACTTTCTTTTCCTTCTTGTTTTCTAATCCTATATGTGAGTGAAAGGAAGGGCAACTCAGCATCTGCTGAGTCAAATATTGAGGTTCCAAATAGCGTTGTGTGAGTATATTTGGTTGGGATGGAAAGACGGAGGAAAAGTAGAAAATTATAAATTTAAACGATGATTTATATTATTTGGTTGTGAAAAAAATATAGAAATAAAGTAAATTAATTTCTTTTCACGTTAATAAAATAGTTTGTTTAAATTTAGACGAATTTAGATGTAAATTAAGATAATATTTATTATTTACATCCCTTCCATATTAGTTAAATAAAATAGAAGAAATTATATTTATTCCTCCTACTAGAAGTAAAAGTTTCGCTCTTCTTTCTCTACTCCCTCATTTTCTTCCTTTGTGAAACAAATATAGTGTTAATCTAAATTTAATATTTTTTAAAGTCATGCTTAAATTTGAATCTTATTTTTATATTCAAGTTTTTAATTTAAACAAATTTAAATACTAAAAAATCTCAAAAACTTATATTATATATATAGAGAGAGAGACGTACTAGTTGTTTATTTTTAATATTATTTTTCATATAGAATAAATATTTATTTAAAATACTCTATTTACTTTTTTTATTTTTGAATACGTTAAATTTGAATTTGATTACAAGTTTTCGATCTTATTTACTAATCAACTCCAATCGAAATCGAATTTAAATATTTTTATTGAATGGATATTAAATCTTAATTTAAGACTTGAATCTAGCACAAACTTGAATTTGAATGGGTTTAAATTTGAATTCAAGTTTTGAATCTTAAATTAAAAATTTGAATTTATTTCAATAAAAATAAGATTTGAAATATATTTAATTAACAAGTTTAAATCAAACTCAATTTCAATTTGATTTCAATAAATATCTTTATATTAATATTTTATTATATATGTATAAACTTATTAATTCAGAAAAAAGTACAAATTTATTAATTAATATAAAATATAAATAATTGAACATATTCACTAAGTTTTAAATTAAATATTTAAACATTCGAGTTGGATTCAATTAAAATTTTTAACCTATTAGAGATATTTAAATTCAAAATCAAACTCAAATATATCAAATTTGACCCAAATCCTTATCGAACCAAACCCAAATAACTCAATAAAAACTCGACAAAAGTACACCCCCTAATGGTGACTAACTGTACTCAATATCAAAATTAAGGACTTCTAGAGTGAAAATGGAGTTAAAGCTAGGAATCTAATTTGATAAATTTGCTAAAATGATAAGGTTGCTAATTTATTTGATTTAAAGGTCTTTGCATTACTATAGGAATAGAAATTACAAACTCATTTGCTAGCTTAACTGATATTGGATGGATGTAATTTTAAGATGTGAATAGAATATATATATATATATATATATATATATATATATAATTTTTGTGAAATAAAAATATATTTATTATTCTTTAATTGTTCTCTTATAATTTATTATTATATTAAATTATAATATTAATTAATTTTTAATTTTCAAAACAATTCTATAATTTGTAATGAGGGCAATTTAATTTTTTTATTTTAAAACTTTATAGATGATAGAGTTTATATAATATGTGAGAATTCTTTAAAAGTGATATTTATTTGAAAAAAAAAGAATTATTATTATTATTTTTTCTTTTTCTTAAGGTAGTGGAACAAAATTAAGGTCTCAAATTTGGAAAGTTTAGAATGTATTTTGGATCGGTAAGTACAATTAACTAAGAGTGTAAATAGATAGAAATTTGTTTAAAAATAGAATGGTTGAATGTAATAAAAAATTATTCAAAGTGTGGGGTTAAAGAGAAATATATGATGTATTGTAAATGTATAACAAATTTTAGAAAACAAAAATTATTTAAATTAATATTATTTTATATTTGAATTTTGATTTAAGATGGAAATAATTCCTTATACAGTTGTAAACGAATCAAACGATCGCGAACAAAAATTTGTTCGAGCTTGTTCGTTTAATAAACAAACGAACTTAAATAAAACATTACGTTCGTTTATTAATCGAACAAACTCAAATATGTTCGTGAACATATAATATATTTTTAAAATTTAATTATATTAATTATATATATTATAATATTATATATATATTTAATATTAGTTAAAACTACACCACTTTAACTTTACATCTTATTAATTAATTAGGGTTTAGATTTAATTTTTTAATATTTTTTTTATATTTTTAAATTTAAAAATAAAAAATAAATAAACAAACGAACAATTCGAACTCGAACATTAATCAAATTTTTCGAACTCAAACAAATACAAATATTATCAAATAATAAACGAATGAATTCGAACATGAATTCAAACTCGATTAATAAACGAACCAATTCGAATAATATTCGTTTATGTTCAGATTCTAATTTAAAAATCTGATACTCGATTAGTCTGTATTCGAATACAACTTTAATTCCTTGCAAATAACAGCCTAAAAACTTTTGGACTCAAATTTGTAAACCTCGGCCAACCCTTGACCGAGAATTTGATGCAAGTCAGAACACGGAAGACCGTTGGCTTATCCTAAAACCAGGAAATTTTTCATTTTAAGAAAGACAGGGTTCAAAGGGTATCGCATTAGTACTCAAAAATCCAAGAAAACCTGGATGAACTGGAGCAAGCTAGCTCTCCGCTGAGCTGCAAGGAAAACTCAGAAAGACGGTTATCAATTTCACTACTTTGAAAACCATGGCAAGCTCTTATCTTATCTCTACGATTGGGTGATGCTTTTGTAATTATTACTCCTCCGTCTCATAATATAAGTCGTTTGAAGCTACTTTTGTTGTCTCAAATTATAAGTCGTTGGAGACTTTTTCAAGGAGATTTTGAAATTACTTTTACATTTTTGTCCTTATTTATTATTCTCTTTCTCTCTATTTCTCTCTCCTCTTATTTCCAAAACATTTAAATAAGCGTATTTTAGGAAGAAAAAATATAAAGTCACATTGTTTTCAAGAATCTTAATATGTGTGAAATTAAGTCAAACGACTTACATTATGAGACGAAGTAAGTATTATTTTTTCTCCTAAGTAGGAAGTGGGGTTTCATTTATGGTCTGTTTTCTTTTAGGAAAAAAAAAGTGATCTTGCTTTGACCTTTACAGCTGGGAAACTTTAGTTTCCTTTCATTCTTATGTGCAACCATGCTTTGTAAGTTGCTGTCTACTTGCATAAGAAGTGCTTGTGAATATCACAATTCAATTTAGAGTGCTTGTTTATGTATAGACCTTCTACTGATGCTTGCGTTTTTGAGTTCAATGCTTAAAGATTATACCTTTGGCTATTGAGCCAATAATTTAGTAGAAGCTGAGTGTTTGATTTCCTTTGCTCCTCCCCAGATATGAAAAAGTTTGAAGTAGATGCGTGAAATTCTTTTTATGCTGCATTCATGATTGTCTCATTTTATATAGAAATTGCAAAGTACAGTACAATCTGGGTTGACCAGGCTTTCTATGCTCGTGCAAGTGATCGATTGTGTTACAGGACAGAATCAATCTTGTATTAGCTTGCTACACCTTTCGTGTCATATCTGATGTCAAATACTATAGTTATTTTACTCAAAGGCTATATGTAGGGCAAACCGCTATATTGTGGGATTGCTAGACTTTAACGAAATTTGGTATCAAATGAATGTCGTATCCAGATATTGCATTTGCTTGGTACCTGATAGGAACGTATGAATTCTTTGTGGGCCTTTCTGTGTTGATACATCTGGTCAGACCTCCGGAAATTCTCTTCGCCTTTTACCTATTTGAGGAAGAAGAAAGCGAGGCAGGCAAAGTTATTTGCTATCCCCAGCAAATCCAATACACATGATATGACTTTTACCAGCTGAAAGTGGTCGGTTTAGCTTTTGCATACAGTTCGGAACAGTAACATACTGGGCTCATTTGATGTCGTTCTTACTGTGAACTATCATCCATACTAACTTTTGCTTCTGCTGTATCTGTAACTATCTACAACTTTAGGTTGGTTTGCTATCCTTATGTTTCTTAGTGCTTCAAGCCTCCAGCTACTTTTGCCAATTCTTTTTTGTTTCTTTTTTACTTCTATATTTCTTTGACATTTTGGTTCCACATCCATTGTGGGTGAGCTCCGCATTAACATTGTGTGTTGTCTTTCGCTTAAACAAGTGAGTGCTTGTTTCATCATCCCTTTTCTTTGTTCTGTGAATGTATTAATGTGTAATCATGCAGTCAAAGTGGGACACCAAAGTTATAGAGTAATTTATTGAAATCTATGTACTGCTTCTACATAGTGTAAGACGCCATAAATCCAATTAAGCCAAGATGATACTACTATGATTCAAAGCCTGCTAGAAGTACAACTCTCTGATCTAATACAACTTAAAACGAAGTGGGGTCTTTATTAACTAAGATATATAGCAGTGAAGAACAAAAGGGATTAAGGGAAAACCAAAATCTTGGCCTTCAAGTTGACGCAACAAATTTGTGAAACTTGTAGAAGACTGATAACTTAGTCACAGGATAAGCCGTTGCAGGCATCATCATCAAGGTCTCTCAAGTTATGATAGGGACTGTTGAGCTGCATGTCAGTGAGCATTTGGCGAAGTTCTGAAGCTTCTTCCTTTAGCTGCGCATTCTCTTGAAGCACTTGATCATGGCGCTCTGAAACATGGTTCAGTTTATTGATGAGTTGGTGATTCTCATTACGCAGCCAGACAACCTGGGACCAGAGCTCATCAAGGTGCTTTTGCTTGCGCATACGTGATCGTCGTGCTGACTCTCTGTTGGATATCATTCTCCTTTGCTTTCTCTCGTTTATGAGACTCAGTTGTTGTTCATCTGCTTCATCCGAGGTCGAGTTACTGCTGAAACATGTTTGGAGATTGAAATCTTGAGTTCGAGGAGTGATCTGAAAGTGGTACGAAGGATTTGAAAGTCTGCTGAGATGAAATGCAGACATATTATTGTTGTTCAGCCCGAAATGGGCAGGATATTGAGTTGGACTAGAAGGAAGTAAATAATAAAGCTCTGTTGCCTCACTAGGTTGCATGGCTTCAGTAGTTGCTCGAGATTCTCAGAGGTTTGTTTTGGGCCTGATCTTATAATATTTGTTTGGGAAGACGGATGGAAACTCGAGAGGGAGAGGGGATCTTATAGGATGGGAAAAAGCTATAGGGCCCCAATTAGCAATTTAGAGTAACAGTAGAGTTCCTTAAAGATGAGACCACTGGAATATGATGCCGTGCATGTGCATTACCTGCATAGTCTTATATGTGCACATTCATACAAATCACTTTCAAGTCTACGCACAGAGGTTTCACTTGATGTCTCTTATGGTCATTCATTTGATACTTATTGCTTGCAATGAACCATGAGATAAGCACATCCAAATGAAGATGGGAAATATAGTAGGTCTTTTGGATAATTTGTGACATCAAAACAGTGTTTATTACATCACACACATAGAGTATCATGGGTAGTATCATTATTGAAAAAGCATGTTGATTTTGAAAGAGGGAAATTCATGGTGTAATTTGGGTCAAGGGATGAATTCAAAAGTTAGTGATTTGATTTTGCAACTCAAATTTAATATGTTTATTGATCTACAGTTATTAACAGCCTAATTCTATAATGTGCAGGAATTGGAGGATGGAGATAGGGAAAGGGTTGTCCTTCCTATCAATGGAAACAAAAATGAATTTATTAATGACACAATAGGCACCTTTAGGTTCTCATCATGAAATTAGCTATTCTCTGCATCAAGAATTGATTATCATATTTTGGCTTGGTAGTTCAAAGATATAAGACAGTATTTGATCATAAGTAAGTTACCACATCCTTATTAATTAAAGAGGTTGGTGGTAAAACCCACGTGTTATTGGAATTCATATCTAGGTTAATTGTGTAAATTTTAGATGAAAAAATTGGATACTGATTTCAAAACATTTCAATTTCTAGCATAAAAATATAAACACAAACTATTTAATATCCTAATTTATCTTTCATTATCACAAATAACAGACCCTTGTTGTGGCACTCTTGGATGCCAATCAATGTTGGTAAATGTCAGAAAGGGGAGTCTTAATCTTCGTATTGTGAAAAAATAAAGGAGAAAGCAGAGACCTATAGTCATTGGTTCCCGCACACATCCCAGGCAGAGTTTATATTAACATCTTTTCTGAGGTTGGTCAAATTGTGGTTCAACAAGTAAAATATGCTGTCTTATCAGATGTTTTGTTGCTCAAGTTGCCTCGAGTAAAATCCGTGCAAAAGTTCTTTAGCTTTGAGATTGTGTAGCAGAGAAAAAGATTAGCGATTCACTCAACTAGAATACATTAATGAAGTAATAGATCTCCGGAATTATTTTGATCACTAGAGAAGTCATGGGATCAAGGAGAAAATAGATCTCCATGAGGCTTGCCAGCTAGAAAAGGTTAGGAAGATCAGTGTTAAGCTTTAGCAGAAAGGATAGAATCATTTTACTTGATAACCTGGGAGCATGGTTTGTTAATTGTTCTGTTGCCACAATAATCTGTTGATTTCTGGTCAAGAAAGCCATTACTGAAAAAGTTACTATTGATTCTGTATTTTCTTCCCTACTATAGCCGGTAAAATTTTATCTGGACAATTTATAATGATCTTCACGAGTTAACCACAACTTATAAAGGTTTATGCAGTTGGGCTGGTTATGTTGCTGGTGGGAAGCTGATGAGGTGAAAGACATGAATGTACTTTGAAATACAGTCTTCCACTAATAGAAAGAGCTTTTGTATGCATCCAGAAGAAAAAGTCTGTGGAGGCAAATGCTTTCTCTCTACTTCTTGTTGGGCCAGTTGAGTGGACAGAATGGTCAAAAAAACTATAAGACACATATTGACTCCAATTTCATTCTTGTCTTTAAATTGTTCATCCCATGTTCCAACTTTTATAGTTTTTTTTTTTCCTTCTACACTCTTTAAGAAATAATTATTGATTGCTATATCAGTCAGCCCTTTTGTCAATTGTACCTGTGAATGTACATGATTTGCTTTTAGGCTGCTGATGTTTTTTTCCAACAATTTAGTGTTGCAAGCTAAAGTGACCTGGATTATTCATACCCTAATGGCTTCATCTTTATCTTTACTGGCATTTTATTATCCCTGCAATTCTTTTTATCATCTCTTCCTATTCTGCTGAGTTTTTTCCTGTTGTCAGGCGTTTCAAACAAGGTCATGTTGCAAGATTGCTGTTTTCAGGATTTTGTAGAGTTTGTGAAGGTACCTATCTTATGAAGAAACTCTTAATAGACCAACCCTAGGATAGGGTCAAGATTTGTGTAGCAGTAATAGCCATTGGCAATATTATTTTGTTTTCTGCAGTACAGGACTATATGATTTGGATGCCTTTCTTCTGTTATTGTCTTTAACTCAATTTCCATTTTTCTAGCCCAAAAGAAAGAGGTGAAAAAGACAAAAGAAAAGCCAAGGCAAGAACTCCCCTTCCTGAGATGCGAAAGAAATGATTAAAAACATATTTCCCACTTGAATTCCTATGCCTGTCAGCATATCTTATCTCTCTTTCACTAATCATGCCAGTATCTAATCGTATTACCCACTATGCCCTTCAATTTGCTTTTCTTATTCTCAGTCTTCCTCAGAAGAATCCAAAAATAATGATGGGGAAACCATTTGGCAGAGGAGAAATGTGGAAGTTTTATTCAAATAAGGACACTGCCCTGAAAGTTGAACTAAAGTTTCAGGGCATGAGAAAGGAAGGACTGGTCGATTTAACATCTCTGGTCTGCCCCTGTGAGCACCAAACAATCCCAAAGATGTGTAATTTGGAAGGCAGACGAGGAAAACGCGGGTGCATGATAGTTATCTACCATGGTCCCATGCTAACGGGCTCGCGGGGCTGCATTGTTCACCTCTTCTCCTTCCTTATTGTCATTGGCCCTCTGTCAGCTCAACTATGGAGGATAGGCCCCAACCACAAACACACACATAGACAGAGTTGCTGAATAAATGCACTCGCAACACTCAGTCTTGAATCTAAGTCTGAGTCTGATAGAGCCATATGTTCAGGTGCTCTCTCATGATGGGGCTCTCAATTTGGGCTCCTGTCACTTGTCCCAATTGTGTGACCCATTCCTGCACCCCACTTAAGTAACCTGCACATTTTTTCTTTCATGCTAGTGAAGGCACCTCACTGCTACTCAACAATCATGTGTTCATCCCAATCCGGCTATAATCCTAACTCGTTGGAACTGTTCTGCATTAACCTCCTTTCCAGATAATTCGCATCACAATTTTTCTTTAAGAAAATGTGTGCAGATTTGGTTCTTTCTTCTAAATCCGAACTCATGACGAAATTTGGTTCCTTAATCCCTCATTCCGTACGTTTCTTTTGATGAATGAAGTCGTGTAATCTCGAGAGATAGATTGGTCCATACCGGATCAGGTTTAGCATCATCGTTCTTGCTTTTGATATCCCTTTTCTTCTTTTTCTAATGGAATACAGAAACCGTCACAAATAAAGCAATTGCGTTTGTTGTATAACAATGGCACTTTTGTTGGTTTTCTGCTTAAATAACATTGCCTTCTTTGGTGCTGCATTTGAGTAGCAGTATTAACTTGCACGCATTGCTTATTGCTTACGTTCTTGTAATTATAAAGTCTTTTCCACTAACAATGTTGGACAATAAAGGTGTTTGGTTATTTTATAGTAAATGGGCTCTTTGTTTTCGTACAATCTGGAATCAAGGGAGCTCTCCTCTTCATCATTCTCTGCTTTTGCTGCTGTCCGTGGAAGTAAGGGTTTAAATTTGCATCCCACTTCCAGGCGTCAACTATTTAAGAGGCCATTGCAAAACAAGAAGGAAGAGAGTTGATTCAATAGAAGTCCCTGACCTTCTTTGTCTATTTACCTCCCTTACACATGCATAGTAAATCAAGAAAAATCATCACTTGGGAAAGTTATGCTTGGGTTTTTGCCCTCTCATTATAGTTGAGTTCACCTCAAATTAGACGATGCGACTTTAGTCATATTGGTGCATTAACTAAGAGGATATAAGTGGTTTAGATTCCAAAGTCATTGATCGATACCAAAACTATAATACTCAATTTCACCTAATTTATTAGCATCGCCCATGAAAGAAAGGTGGATCCTAGCAGCGGATCCGGTGGTGGATCATGGATGCATAGTCAAAATGAGTTCCTCGGATGCTTATCCAATAACATTTTACAGGAACCTGTGTCAGTTTTCTCAACAATGATGATGGTAGATGATGATAGATGATAGGCGAGCCACCAGAGGCAAATTGCAGTAGACTCAAAACAAGAGGCGATATGTACCCAATCCAATAGACATTGTTGATCTTTTGGTGCTTCCTTGTTTATTTGAACTTAATTCTTCGGTGTGCTTTACTATACCCCCTCTCTACTGCATAGGGGGCACTTGGATAAATCTTGTCTGCAATGAGGTGATCGCCAAGATAATCTCGGGCCGAAATCTTTGACATGATGAGAAAGAAATCACCTCGGAAGTTCGAAAAATGAAAACATTGTGGAAAAAGCCGTAAAGGGTTTCTTCCTCCCAATTTCAAAAAAAAAAAATACTTAGAAATATGCCAAAATCCTCTCAAAAGATTTTTTGCTTCTACTTAATCTGTTGTTTCTTGTGATCACTCATCTTTTTTGTATAAGATTTTTGTTGATATTTTGACTCGCGACTGAATCGAAACAGACCCAACTATTCAATTCCATAACAATTGAAATCGTAATTTTGAGTCCCTCATGTTCTTAGAAATATCCTCGTTTCCAAAAAACGATCGAGAAACTGTTGAAGCAGAGCCACTTGCAAGAGCAAGGTTTCTAGTGTGTCCCCTTTGAACTTGATTACTTGGACACTAAGAACCCAGCCTCAATCCGTCCGATTTAAGAAATGACAGGTTTCTATTTTTCCCAATTGCACGATGAAAGGGGAAAGTTGGTATGAGTGAGTTACCACAGTCCACTCAACATTCAATGCACTCATCCCTGTTTTTTCTTCTTGGTACGAGTAGGAGAAAATTTTACTAAAATATCTTCAGCTGGAGCTTCTACCATCCACACAGGACAACCGCACGATGTACGTCCGATGATTTAACTTATAATAGGAATAGATGAATCTAGAGTTGTAAGATAATCTGTCCATTGCTTTATGCATTGTATGGAAACATAACCCTTTTAGCAGGAGGGGTCGGGACGAGGCTATCTGCAGCATGATGGTGGTTCCCTGATAGGTTGATACCATGCGCCCCCATGAATAAAAGTAGATTTTACCCGATTGTTGAATTCAAAAGGCCTTTCAGAAAGAAAAGTGAGCCTCTTTTTAGACCACTGCAACAAAGCTGCCGATAAGACAATACCATCAAGCAATATCCAATTTGAACCTCAAGACAAAAGTAAGAGATACAGAATTTCTTTCCATGATCTGCAGCTGGAAGCTAATTATCCTTCTTACCTTGCGTGCCAAAGGCATATAAACATACTATATGTGTTGCTCAATGATCATAGACCATCGCTTTCTATGCACTACCTTATTTTTGGTAAAGTTGATCTCCAATAACACCACTGAAAGATTGACCAGTTAAAGACCCTTTTTTGGCCATCTACCGCCACAAAATTCCAATCCTCGTGGAGATTGAAACCGACAGAAACTCAAAAGATGCAAGAATATAACCAGAAAAGATGCAGGCACAAAAGCATATTGCACAACTGATGATGCACCAGCAGGTCAAACAGTCTATAAGGGATAAGTGAAAACTTAATCCAAGAATCAAGAAACCAGATTAACAAATCATAAAGGTAAAATGTTAAATATTGTATAAATTACTATCAGAACTAAATGAGACAACTGGTTCAAGTTACAATCATGTATCAGAATTCACAAAGATTACTGATGCATGCACTATAACAGGAGCCCCATATAGTGAGTGAGCTTTTGAATGCTAGAATGCAGTCAAATGGAGATAGAAAGACCCAAAGTTTCAGATACAAAGATCAATAGTTCTTGACATGATATTGAACATAAAGGTAGGTTTTATTTCTATTGTACAAATTTACAAGATAAGAAACTTCATGGAGGGATAAATGCAAGTAATCCCTTAACAAAGACAAATTTTACCAGACGTTCCTCATCTAATAAACATAATACAACAATGGACAACAAGAAGGATGGGTGTATGTGTATCTTAGCCAACCGGCCCAACCCCAACCCCCACCCCCCCCCCCCCCCCCCCAAAAAAAAAAAGACTCTTCATTATGACAACGTGAACAAAGTTGAGAGCCTGCCAAAATCCAGTTCTAAACGATTTGTTCAAAGCAACAAATTAAACTAGATGGGAATAAGTAGAAGGCAGAACATCATCATGATCCAAAAGCTTTCAAATTTTTTCATTCACCATGACAGTAATTTTGTTTTATAAGCAATGCTGCATCCTACATACAACAGCACACAATTTATTTGTTGGAAATTGAGATTGCTCCCTAGTCTATACTTTAACATACAAGCTCAGAAATTCAAAAGTGTACCCAAAATAAATAAATAAATAAATAAAAGTAAGAGCCTCTCAGCATCTTCAACCAAGAGCAAAAATACCTTCTGTTCAAAAACACCCTCACCCTCTACAAATGACCATGTATAGACAATCTCAAGGTAAAAGTTGATAATTGTACCTAACCCGCAAAGCATTAACCAATGCAAATCCAGTGCCATCACCTCCCCCATTCTTTGTCTTCTCATAATCTGCATCATCTGTGGGCAATTCATAGCGACAAACGGGGCAAGTGTTACGGACACTTAGCCACGGAACAATGCAGTACCCATGGTAATGATGAGAACACGGAAGCCTAGTTACCTCCTCCCCTACAGAAATCTCATCCTTACAAACTGCACAAATCACATTATCCTTCCCCAAATCCTCAGTTGTTAAAACTACCTGAGGCAAATTTTCCAGAACAGATTTTGCAGCTGGTGGACTGCCCTTTACAACACTATCTACATCAACAAATTCCCCTATTTGCTCATTGTTCTCGAATTCAGTGTCCATTTCTAGATCATGAACAGCCAAGAGGACTTGCCAATCTAAGTTCTGCACATTCTCCTCTTCTTCTTCCTCAGCTTCACTACCAATATGCAAATTCGCTCCATTGGAGGAAACTGAGATTTCTTCATTCCGATCAATCCCTGAACTCAGGTTTTCCCTCTCATCCACCTCTTCCCAATCAAATTCTTCATTAAAAGAGAACCTTGTTCTATTAGTATGAACTTGCAGGCAATCCCAGAAATCAGTTAGAGCCGAATCGCAATTTGAATCCAAGCCATCATGATTATGGACGCCATCGAGTCCAGATTCGATCTGCACAGCTTCGGAGTCGGACTCGGAATCTATCTCCCCAACCCGAAGACCACCCATGGAAGGGATAACTACCCTGTCAAATTCGGACTCTAACCCTAACTCTGGTTCTTCGTCCATTCGCGTAGGCCTGAATACAAAATCTGGATGCTCCGGCGAATCTGTTAGGGCATGTTGCGACTCAAATAAATCAGTAACGAAATTCATTTGGTCTTCGTCATCCCCTTGGCGGTAAATGAAGAAACTGGGGTCGGAGTGAACCGATTCGAAATCTTGAGACACGTTATCCGGTTGCTGAATGGTAGTGAAATGGAACGCCTCGTCGTTGTTAGTAACAGTACCGGACTCTCTAAGAAACGAAGCACTCGGAGGAGAAAAGGACTCAAAATCAACTGCCTCTACGCCGGGGATTGTGGTTTGTCCCTGTAACAGGTGAAGCTTGGAGACCTCCGCCATGGATTAACAATTCAATCGGTCTCTCCCGCACAATTCAATATAAATCTATAGATGAAGATTTTGGAATCTTGAAGATGGCGGAAAATTTTCCCCTTTTTTCCCTTATTGAATAGGGTTGTTGGTACCAATAAACTGATATTCCTTGTAAGAATACGACACTGTTTTTATTTCTTTTGACTCGTTGTTTGGTGAGAAACACGAAAAGCAGTTTTCCTCCCCTTTCCTTCCTCCCGAAGAAAATAAATATAAATATCAACCATATATACTTTTTTATTTAAAAAATGTCATCTTTTTTATGATAAACATTCATCTTCAACCCCGGGAAACATTATTCAACAACCGAAGTTAGAAACTTTCACTCAAATTACTTAGTAGTAGTATTACAACACCGGCACATTTTAGTGGTTTTCATCACTTCCGGTGACGAAATTAACAAAAGCCAGGGATTTGCACAGCAGGAGCAACGGCCCAGAAGAGAATCAATAGCGTGAAGGCCATGGCAAGAACAGAAAACTGTCTATAATATCCGGCAAACTTAGGCTTGGGATCACGGGTATAGATGGTGGTAATGGAGCAACAGAATGAGATGTTGATCCCCAGGAGGAAAGCGTGATAGGTGTTGGGCTGACCTTTGAAAATAACGGTGGGAACAGGGTTACCGTCAATCTTCTCCTTTGGCAGATACATCTGGGCAACGCCCAAAATGAAAGAAAGGCAGAAAACCATTTCTTCATATGGAACTCCACACCACTTGGGATATGAAGATGACTCCGTTTCTACACTTGATTTTGATTTTTCCTCTTCCATTTTCTTCTAGAGGGTGTTTTCATTCCAGGGCTGAAAGTGTTGTCCAGAGGAATTCACTTTATATTCAGCTCACGGATTCACCAAGTATATGATGAATCTTCAGGGAAATTCCCATGTAATTCCAAGGAAGGAAGAACTGGGCAAGAAGATGAGGCTACGAAGTTTCCAAGGAAATCAATTGGTCCGCCTCCTAGAAAATCATCCATTCATGCTGTTCACTTTTGTATGCTCCAAGAAAACTTGTAACAATTTCCTTGAAAAAATTCAACAGATACAGTAATTTGTTAGCATGACAATTCTTTCTAATTTTCAACCGAGTTATGATCTTTCTTTTAAGAGTATCTTTGGATTAATAATCCAATTATTATCTTATTTTAAGAATATATTTGGGTTGATGGATTTCTATTAAAAAAAAATGAGAGTAAAAATAATTTTTGGTAATTTGATTTATTTTTATAGTAGAAAGGAAAGAAAATAAAAGGTTAGATTTAATTAAAAATATTTAATTTAATTTCGATTCTAAGAGGTGGGATAATGTCTGAGTCTTAAATTTTTTATTTTGTAATTGAGTAAAATTAAAAATTTTATTTTTGATTTTCAAAATATTTTTTAAAATTATATTATTATCCTCTAACATATTTTTATATATATTTTACTCTTTAATCTCAAAGTTTTTTAATTCCATCTCTAATCTACTTCTTTCCCTTCCACCCTAGTTACACTTCCCCCACCCCCTCCCCCTTTTCCCTAATCTCAATCCAAATGAATTTTGAGCCCACACAAATTGTTTACGGAATTTATGCGGTAATTTGACAATTCATATTAAATTTATAAAAAATATGATGATAAAAAAATTACTTGCATATCAAAACAATCTTTTAGTGAAACTGATTTTTTTAATCATTCTAAAATTTATTTATTAAATTGTATATTATATTATGCAATCGTATATAGAATTTATTATAACATATATAATATTTATAAAATCATAAAAAATATTTACAATCCATCATATTAGTCCCTACACCAACTTGTCCTGCCAGGGATCCAATCCAAACATAGCTTTAGAATTCAAAGCATCTTTTGATTCGACGTTTGGAGAGTAAATGGATATCTTCTATCATTTTATATATTGGAACAGTTTTTTTTTAATTTCTTAAAAAATAGAGAAATATATTTATTTTTTAGTAATACTCTATTATAAATATCTTTATCACTTTTATTTTAAAACGAATAAAAAAATTTATAAGATATGTAACATCGAATTACGAATCAAATTGGTAATTTCATGTATATACAGTTATTTATATTTATAAATTTATTTTTTATCGTCATACTTATTCTTTATAAGTTGCATCATATGCAACGGCTAGGATAGAGATATTTTGCATAGGTGAAAGGGAAAATGCGAAGGAAAAGAAGGATTGTTAGAAGCCAATTTCAAATTGATAATGGAGTGAAATGAACAAATAACGGTCGGAAGTCCGGCCAAGCATGAATCCAACAACTGATGGCTCCTTTGCTCCTCCAAACCAGACGCTTCATTCTCCCCACAAAGCCTCCATTCATCAATCTTCTACCCAAATTCACATTATTCAATTGTACAGTTTCTACCTTTTCATTAAACCCACCTTCAAACTTCAGAAGAACTTTCTCCCATATTTTCCAGGACTGTACAAGTCAAAGAGCTTTAGACCCTGGGAAACAAGCCCACGCCCGAATGATAGCTACTGGCTTCGAACCAACAATTTTTGTTTCCAATTGTTTGCTTCAAATGTACATAAAATGTTCCCTTTTCGAGTATGCTATTAAAGTGTTCGATAACATGTCCCAAAGAGATACCGTTACGTGGAATGCAATGATTTCTGCTAATTCGTCACAGGGGAACATGGGAATGGCGCACTCATTCTTTGATTTGATGCCTAAGAGGGATGTGATTTCATGGAATTCTTTGATTTCAGGATATGTGCAAAAGGGTGATTACAGAAGATCCGTGGAGGTTTTTGCAAGGATGGGAAAAGAGGGAGTGACTTTTGATTGGACGTCTTATGCTGTTGTTTTGAAGGCTTGCTCCTCTTTGGAAGATTATGGCTTAGGGGTTCAGGTACATGCGGTTGTTGTCAAGGTGGGATTGGATTCTAATGTGATGACGGGTAGTGCACTAGTGGACATGTATGCAAAATGTAAGAAATTACGTGAGTGTCTGCAGTTTTTCAGTGAGCTTCCTGAGAAGAACTGTGTTTCGTGGAGTGCTGTAATTGCAGGTTGTGTCCAAAACAATGACTTCTTTGGTGGACTGGACTTTTTCAAGGAGATGCAAAGAGAGGGAGCTGGGGTAAATCAATCTACTTATGCTAGTGTATTCAGATCCTGTGCAAGCTTGTGTGATCTAAGATTGGGAGCTCAGTTGCATGGTCATGCATTAAAGAATAATTGTGGAAAAGATACCATAGTTGGAACTGCCATCTTAGATATGTATTCAAAATGTGGCAATATATCTTTTGCTAGGGAGGTATTTGACTTGTTACCCAATCGTAGTTTGCAGTCTCATAATGCAATAATTGTTGGTTATGCTCGGTGTGATCATGGATTTAAAGCTTTAGAAATATTCCGTCTTTTGTTGAAGTCTGATCTTGGTTTTGATGAAATAAGCTTGTCTGGTACATTTAGCGCCTGTGCAGTGATCAAAGGGTTTCTAGTGGGAATTCAAGTACACGGATTAGCAGCTAAAACTCCTTTTGTATCCAATGTTTGTGTGGCAAATGCCATTCTTGATATGTATGGAAAATCAGGAGCACTGGTTGAAGCTCATTATATTTTTGATGACATGGAGATAAGGGATGCTGTTTCTTGGAACGCGATCATTGCAGCTTATGAGCAGAACAATAACGATGAGGAAACTGCATTGCTTTTTGTTTCAATGCTTCAATCTGGCATGGAACCTGATGAATTCACTTATGGTAGTATATTAAAAGCTTGTGCAGGTCAGCAAACTCTGAATCATGGGATGGAGATCCACAGTCAGATCATTAAATCAGGGATGGGCCTTGAATCATTTATAGGAAGTGCTCTTGTGGATATGTACTGCAAATGTGGAAAGGTGGAAGAAGCAGAGAAGCTTCATGATAGGATGGAAGTACAAACAATTGTTTCATGGAATGCAATCATTTCTGGGTTGTCATTGCATGAACAAAGTGAAGAAGCTCAGAAGTTCTTCTGCAAGATGGTAGAACGGGGAGTTGGGCCTGATAATTTCACATATGCTACAGTTCTTGACATTTGTGCTAATCTGGCAACGGTTGCACTTGGAAAGCAAATCCATGCTCAAATAATCAAGCATGAGCTGCAGGGAGATGTTTATGTAACCAGTACTCTTGTTGACATGTATTCAAAATGTGGAGAATTGCAGGACTGTAGGTTGGTGTTTGAGAAAGCATCAAACCGGGATTTTGTGACATGGAATGCAATGCTCTGTAGCTATTCTCAACATGGTCTTGGGGAAAATGCCTTAAATATTTTCAAAACAATGCAAGTCGAAGGTGTAAAACCTAATCATGCAACTTTAGTGGCAGTCCTTAGAGCTTGTGCACATATGGGGCTAGTTGAGAACGGTTTGCATTACTTCAACTCTATGCAGGTTGACTATGGCTTAGATCCTGAAATGGATCATTACTCATGTATGGTAGATATACTAGGTAGGTCTGGTCGAGTTATTGAAGCTCTAAAGCTTATTCAAGAAATGCCTTTTGAGCCTGATGATGTAGTTTGGAGAACCCTTCTCAGTATTTGCAAGATGCACAGGAATGTAGAGGTTGCAGAAAAGGCAGCACATTCTCTTATGCAATTGGATCCCCAGGATTCCAGTGCTTTTGTTCTCTTGTCAAATATATATGCTGATGCAGGAATGTGGGAAGAGGTTTCCAAGCTAAGACAAGTGATGAGGCATGGTAGGCTTAGAAAAGAGCCAGGTTGCAGCTGGGTAGAGGTCAAGTCCGAGGTACATATGTTTCTTGTTGGTGACAAAGATCATCCAGGATGTGAAGAGATATATGAAACTTTACACGTGCTAATAGATGAAATGAGGTGGGTTGGTCATTTACGCTGCATAGGGCAACCAGAAGATGAATATTTGGAATTTTCTCCTCTCTGAAAATTTCCTGCTTTCGAAATACCGTGGTATAGTGGAACATGATTAGCTTGACAAGAAGGACAATTGAATTGATTGGAAAATACTTGGGATCTGAAGGAGCTTGGTGGAATAAACAAGAAGTAGTAGGTAAGCCCAAGAAATAAAAAATGAAGAACTCACAGACATCGAAAGAGTAAAACTCGGCAATTTTCACATTCTGGCCCCACAATTTTTGGACGTTCAAAGGTTTTGTAGAGACATTTCAGGTTTGTTTTGATTAAGATAGTTTTGGACCTTGCATTGAGAGTTCAAGGTTCAAGCAGAACTTCTTCTTTAGCTAAGAATAGGAGACTTACAGGGAGACAAACCAATCATACGGCAGAAATTGTCATCTGCACAGCAGTTTTGTAACTTAAAATTTTGATCTGAGGTATACCCGTTGTCAGTCACGAGGTGCAGTGTCATGCTGCACTTGAAAACATTTGTGTGACATTCTTATATTATCAGTCCTGCTGTACTAGAAGACATTTGTGCAAATATGACGCGCGGATACGATCAGGAAGTATTACATTATTCTTAAGAGTTGTTCTTTTCACTCTGAGGTGCAGTGCTGCTTTCGAGTGCAATGTTTTTCTGTTTGATTTTCGAAGTCATTCTCTCACAAATTTGAAGTTTAATAAGGCAACTTGATTAGATGAGTACTCACTCCCATCAATAATCATCTCAACCTTGGGAGCCAAACCCATTGGTAATGGCGTCATGGTGGAGCTCTCTTTCTTTCTCAGCCGAAGGGTGGGACCCGGGAAGATATAATTCCTAGCCCAAATGAAGAACAAACATAGTGAAATTAAGCAAATCTCTCTCCCACCAGCATCATGAGACTATTTTGCCTCCTCTAGGGTCTAGCCATGATCGATCCATTGACTGGTTAGGTTCCAGCACGTTCTTTTGATCGCCCGTCCCTCCTCTGCTTTCCCATTATTTGTGAACGCCCGTTGAGTCACCTTTTTGGTATTCCACCAGATTATTATTATTGCCCCAAGAGCATATATAACATAATAACAAAGATATTGACCGTCAAAAGCTTCAAAACAGGTAAAAAAAGCTTTTCATACTATTCTTTGAACTAGTGTGGGTATTGCTGCTATGGGAAAATATAATATATTCTGATAGTTGCATCAAAATTTCCTCTCTTGGACTTGACAGAAACTTTTGCCCAATAGGGACGAAGGGTAGAGATGAAAGAGGCAATACACTGACCATCTAGGAGGCTACCCACAATGTCATATCAACTGCACCGGCCAAGTAGGCAAAGAAAGTAATAAACCCAGCTGATATAGCTATGGAAAGGCCTCAAGAGCCTCTAGCACCAAATAGGAAATTAGCCGGATGAGGTCCTACTTGGAGCTTCAAAGTAGGTTACCCTGATAATGCAACAAAGAGGCTACCAAAGCCGAAATCACAAACACAAAAATAGCCCCTAGGATGTATTTAAAGTTGAACATCCTTGCATCTATATTCCTTATAGTGTCATATTCAGCTGCGAAATCAGAACCCCCCATTTCAGCCTCACTCGTAGGTACACCTTTGGCCATTGATGGCTGAAAATTGAACAGAGTGAAAAAGATCAGGACAGAAATGTAATTATTGCTGTAAATCTAACACTGAAATGTATACTACAAAAGCTTAAATATGCAAAGACTACAGAAGAGTTAAAATGTTTGTGCAGGAGAATGAAAGAACAATTAACGACAAACAGGATAGAGATCTCATGCAAGAATGATACCGTCTTATAACCAAGCTAGGGTCACCATTACAAGCATAGAAACACCAAGCTTGAGACTGAATATAAATTTAAACCCAAAAATCTCTTTCAAGACAAACAAATTTTACCAGAAGATAATGAAGGCTTCTCAAATGAAAGGAAGCTATTGTCATGCTGTAAGCACAAAACTAGAAAAATCATTAGTGCCAAGGACCAGCACTATAAAATGAAGCCAACTCATCCATTATTATCCCATATTACATTAGGTGGGTACAGGATTCTCTCTTATATTCTTCTCTATATATTGCAAATGTGGTAAGCCAATAGCAATCGTGCCCTCTTTTTTTTTTTTTTTTTTTGGGAACTTCTTAGCAAGTCTACCTCCAGCCTTAGTTTTAATCTCTGCATTTATGACATCACAACTACTATATCATTGCTACATCAGTGTAGTCAGTGATAACATTGGTTTAAGATATCTAGGAAGGAAAAACCTTTCCAAGCAGCTAGGATGGAGTCTATTGTCGTAAAAATGAAAAATAGGCATCCTTGATAGCCGAAACACCTACCTCATGATTGGTGGCTGAAAACTCAGCTGTTTCTCCTTTTGTTTCTTCTACAAAAGCTACATCTTTGTTACTATCTTTAATGTCATTGCTTGTATTTACAGAACCATCTTGACTTGTTTTCTGCAATCGCTTCAAGAGGACCCTTTTCTCCTTCGTTAGCAAAGATATCTGCAGATACATGATTCAGAATGTTTAACATATCAAAACAAATAATGGCTAGCATCTTTAGTGGAAATACATCATACTTGGATTATAAGGTTTTACAAATTCAATGAACAGACCAGTTACCGTTAGCATAACATAGTTCTACAGAGTGTTCATCCTTGGGACAACCAGCAGATTTAAAACCTTCTAAGAAAATTAGTAGAAGTTTTAAACCAGGCAAAGATAAGATGGAAAATTATTAAACACACATCAATCTTAGTTCAGAATCACCTCAGCCTAAGTTTACAGTGTGAAGTGATATTGTGCTGTTATACCATCTTTATGATGAACCAGCCACAATCCTCTCCGGAAAAAGATTACTGAGGAAGAATTGGGAACATGATCTTGGAAGAATTATCAACACAATTCTCACACATAAATACATGCATGCATGTACGAGTGAGGATGTGTGTATGCTCCAAAGAAACTTATATCTAAAGAGAGAAAGGAATAAAAGGCATACGGTAAAACTAAAGAAAAAATTAAACTAGTTAAAGACGAGAAGAAAGCTTCATTTAAGAAATTTCAATCTGTTGAAACATTCAGAATTTTTGAGGGAGAAAAAGGTTGGAATAAATTATGGATTACAAAAAGTGAAGGAAATCAAGATTTCCTTTGTAAAGAAAAGAAAAGGCAGAATGTCATCTTGTTTGCTAATAAGTCAGACTTGACAGTGACAGAGGTTAAATTTTTAGTTTAAGAAAGCAAATTGGATGATAAGTAGCAGAAAATCTAGAGAAGAGTGTAGAACACAACTTAACCGTAGGTAGTCCACCCTTAAATATCTGAACACAAGAATTAAAGAGGAAATAACTGCAGAGAATGAGACTAGCTAGTAAAGAATTTCTATTTGCAGAAATAGGAAGGTTTAAAAGGAGCAGCAGCAACCTGCTTATGAAGGCGTTCTCTTTCAAGAGCCAACTGCACAATCAGATCTGTTATCAATTTAGTTTGAATGTTGATGTCCTTTGCAGTTGCCTTCTTTGTTTCCTCAGTTTGACGTAAGGATGCCTCCAAATATTCCATTCTACTTCTTACAAAATTTAGTTCTTCATTGAGATCTGAGTTAGCTTCTGACAGTATGATACACTTTTCTTCAGCACTTTCAGTCAAGCTTTCAGCCTTTGCAACTTTAGATTTCAAATCATCGATTAAATTTTCCATATCTTTGATCACAGAATACAACATGGTTTCCTTTTCCACACTAGCTTCAGCAGATACAACTGCATGCTGTAGCTGAATATCTGACTCCCTCAACTGCTTCTCAAGTAGATTTACCTTATTGGATGTAGTACAATTAACAGTCGTAACAAGATTCAAGTCCTTGTTAAGTTCCATGTTAGAATCTCTTAGCAATTTACATTCAATTTGTGCACTCTCAGCCCTGTGTTCTGCCTCAGAAACTTTTTCTCTCAGACAACTGATTAAATTCTCCATTCCATGAATCTTGGAGGGTAACACCTGCTTTTCTTCTTCAGATTGTTCAAGTTGTTTCTCAAGTGACTTCACCTTTTCTTGAAGTTCCTCATTGCTATTCTCAGAGTTCCGCAATTTGTCGTCTTTAACCTTTAACTGTCCATTAAACTCTTCACACTTGGATTTTAACTCAGCTTCCCTTTGGATGGAACCATTTAAATTAAATTGTGCCATCTGTAGTTTACTCATTAATTCTTTTGACTTCCCTAAGAGAACCTCTGCAGTACTTTCCGCCTCAAATAACCTTTCCCAAGTAATCTCAACTTCTTCTTCTATGCAGAAGAGTTCTTGCTGCAGACTGAGTTTCAGAAGTTCTTCATTTTGCCTCAGCTCAGTTAACTTCTTCTCAAGGTCCAGGTCTCTTGCCAACGATTTCTCAAACATTCTCAAGACATGCCTTTGTTGTTCAGCAGTCTGCATTCTTATCTTTGAACTTATATCAGAAGAATGACCATTTTCCAGATTCCCTATGCCCTTGTAATTTTTGCCTGCAAATGCAGAATTACAGATAAAAAAAGTCCAGAAACTGTATAATACTTAGATAAATGTCAGTAAAGATATTTCCCAAACAAATTTACAGACAATTTACAGAACTCATTGATGCTTGTGACCTGAATATGCTCACAAATTTATATTCCCATTCCAAGTTATGGAAGGTACTTCTACTACAAGGATGTTCTACAATGTTTGACACTTGCCTCAAAGTTAGATCTTTTATTTAGCACGATCTATCTTAGCCCACAGGACAATTAAAGCTGTCTAACTGAAAGGTGTTGAGTTATCTCACATCGGCTAGTTAGAGAGCCAAATTGTTTCTTATAAATCTCGGATAATCTCCCCCCTACAAGGCATCTTTTGGGGTGAAGTTAGGCCTATGTAGCTTTCAACATGGCATCAGAGCAACCCAGTCCAGTATTGGACCACCTGCAGATGTCCGGTCCTACAAACTTCACAGTCTAGATGTATTACACTGGGTGTGAGGAGGGTATGTTGAGTTATCTCAAATCAGTTAGTGAGCCACCCAAAGTGTATTATAAAGGCACCCCTCCACCTACCCGGCATCTTTTGGGGTGGAGTAGGCCCGCATACTTCTCAACAAAAGCACATTGAAATTCTCTTATATTGATTCCTGTTCTTTAATATCCACAGGAACTTGTGCGTTCACATAAAATGGGTCATATGGATAGTGCAAAACATACTCCTCTTTCTAATTAGCTTCCATTTAACAAGAACTCATGAGCCTCAACAGATGTTCAACTTGCAAGAGAAACAAAATTTACCAACATTACCAAAATATGCACAAAGTTTCAAAGACCATAAAATATAGCAAAAGCAATCAGTTGAGGTCTTCCACCCTTCCGAGTTGTTTTATGTATATTGAACATTGAGAACTTCCAGATCCTAGAAAAGAGGTTGCTGCAACAGCATAGCTTGCTCTCGATGAACAGAGAGACAACAAAATAAAAGTTTAGAATGTTTACCTCCAGCAGAACTTGACAAGATCCTCTTGAAGTTGTCTGATTGCAACTGCATTTCTGAAACCTGCTCCATTGACTGCTTCAAGGATCTTCCACAGTCATGTAACTTCTCCTGCATTTCCTTGAAAAATTCTTCCACATGTTTACATGATGAGATCTTATTAAAGGTGTTATCAATTTCCATTTGAATGCTAACCAAAAATTTTTCTTCTTCATTCAACTCTGACTCCAATATTCCAGATAAAAGATCAAACTCCAGGGCTTTCTTGGCAGAATCACCAAATGATACTTCCTTCTCTGAAACAAAAGCTTCAAAATCACTTTCCCTTGCTGCCAAGTGCATAACAAGTATCTCCAAGTTCAGCAGTTTCTCAGAACGACAAGCCAAATCTAGTTCAACCTTCGTTAAAACCTCCCCAACACTCTCCAGTTCTTGCATGGTATCTCCACCAGAGGACATTACTTCAATGGAGTCCCCGTCATTTGATTCCACCTCTAATTCACTAGCTTGGACATCATGGTTAGGAGCAGATGCATCATCCATGGTGTCAGCATCCATCGAAGAATTAACCAGTTCAAAATCCTGATGATTCAATACATTCATATGTAAATCACATGATGCTAGCTTAAGCTCTTCAGCTTCAACCAAAAGGAACAAAAGCAAGGGGGTAAAAGAAAAAATTGCGCGCTCGCTCTTCCAACAGAAACAACGGATGCTGCTTTTTAAGCCAGAAAATGAAGTGCATGAATTTATTTAACCCGTACATTGGCTTATTCACAATATTACTCAAATAACTATCGCACTCTTACCAAGAAAAGAAAATTGCATAAGACCATTTTCAATATCTTAACTACTTTTCTTTACTTTCTTTCCTGGAAATTCAATGAATGTTTTGTTTAATTCGTCAAGTTGCAAGGCCAATATAAAACTACAAAAATCTGTGGAAGAAGTCACAACTGATATTTGAATAGTTTCCCCGCTTTCAGTACCGCGCAACCAACTAACATGTGGAACGCAAACAATAAAATATCACCTATAGCATGTACTGCTCCTAAGGTTTCCCTACATATTTTTTCCATTTTTCCATCTTCTGACAATATTAGCAAGATCTTTTAGCACATTCCATGAAAACCCAGATCGAAAATCAACAAAACATAGAAATTCTTGCGCAGAAACAAAAATCCCAAAAAAACACAAAATCAGACAATTCTTATAATCAGGAACCCGGAAACAAAAACATGAATTCGTCCAATTAGACCAAGAAATGTTCATACACAAACATGAAGAAATTCGAACCAGAGTAACTAACAGGGAAATTCTATAAAGGGCTCGCCTGATTCATACCTTTGCAGAAAACTTGCTTAGAACTGAAATGAATTAGCTGCTAGTAATGTTAAGCTAAGCCTGAAATTATCCACAGTTTTGAGCGAAAAATTCGATCTTTATTTCCGTAATGTCTACTGCTTGGCCACTGATCAAACTAAAAATTCTTTCGTAGGAGATGCACGTGATGGGCTGCAAATGGGCACGTGGAAAACTTCAGTTTAGACAACACGGTGTTGGCTATTTAGGAACAAGGGCCAGGAAAATGGGGCCTGTTGGGATACAAAATGGACTTTGGCCCTAAAGCCCAGAAATCCACATGATGTTTCGCTGAAAGCCCAGTGAAAACAATTGACAAAATCTCTAATTTGGTCACTTAACGATTATTTTCAGTTGGTTATGGTCTCTAATCTTTTTTTCATCTTTTTAGATCCCTTAAATATTTTTTTATAACTCATTTGATCTTTCCGTCAGTCATACCATTAACTTACCATTTTTTGTAAGAGCAAATCTGAAACTTCACTATATTTCTACACTGTCCAAAAGAACTAAAAAGCAAAATCTCCAATTTGATCTTTAACAATTATTTTCAGTCAATTATGATCCATAATCTTTTTTTCATCTTTTTAGATCTCCTAAATATTTTTTTACAACTTATTTGGTCCTACCGCCAGTCACACCGTTCACTATATTTTTGCACTGGTGGTCTACACCGAGTAGAGAGAAAGTGAAGAAATGGATCTGTGCCTCCCAACAAAATCCATGGGTTCTGGTGTTCTTTGAGAAAAAGGTGAGACCATTGTCTCACTAAAAAATGGCTCATAAAAAGTTGTAGCCGCCAAACCCACCAACGTCTCTTTCTTCCTCTTCGTTTCTTTTTACAGTAACAATCCAACTTAGTAGCAAATTTCGATGCATAGCTATTGTATGTACATCCAGCAGACACTTTCTTGAAATGTTTTTCGATAGTTTGCTAAATCATAAACTTCACCAAACACATCAGTATTGATTAAAAAATTGGCAAGCACACTTTAATTGCCACCCTAGCTGCCTAGCCTAACATTTAACCTAATATGCTGGACAAATTTAAAATTCCCGACACACCAATGGAATGCAAAATAAGTAACCAAATAGAGATTAACGATGTGACTAGCGGAAGGACCAGATGAGTTATAAAAAAATATTTAAGGGATCTAAAAAGATTTTAAAAAAAGATTAGGGACCATAAACAATTGAAAATAATTATTAAGGGACCAAATTGGAGATTTTACTTTTTAGTTCTTTTGGGCAGTGTAGAAATATAGTGAAGTTCCATATTTGACCTTACAAAAAATGGCAAGTTAACGGTATGACTAACGAAAGGACCAAATGAGTTGTAAAAAAATATTTAGGGGATCTAAAAATATGAAAAAAAAAGATTAGGAATCATATCCGACTGAAATAATTGTTAAGGGACTAAATTAGAGATTTTGCCAAAACAATTTCTGTTAAAAAAAGAAAACTTAACTTCTATCTTATACTTCTCAATTATTTTGGTCCCCGTTATTTTTTTTAACCTTTTTCATCCTTTATGTATTTATTTTAAACTTTTTTTATCTTTTCAAAAAAATAAAAAACAAATCCGATAAGATTTAAAAGTGATAATTTTTTAAAAAATAAAATTAGTATTGACAAGTGAGTGGGGTCGGACCTTCAGGTCCAAGGGTCGATCAATGCCAGCCTTGGCCCGGCCCCATTATGATAGGTCGGCCCACTGGCTAGGCCCGAGAGACTGCCCATGGACCGACGGGCCAACCCACCATAATTTATTATTATTATTATTATTATTATTATTATTATTATTATTATTATTATTATTATTATTATTATTATTATTATTATTATTATTATTATTATTATTATTATTATTATTATTATTATTATTCTTCTTCTTCTTCTTCTTCTTCTTCTTCTTCTTCTTCTTCTCTCAAATTCTCAATGACCATCACTTTTCTACTCCCAAAAACTCTATAAATACTCTAAGTTCACTCAAAACTTTTTAAATATTCTTCTCAAATTTCAGTTCTCTTTATTTCTTATGTGAAAAAAGTGTTAAAATAGAATTTCATATGAATATATTTTTAGAATTCTTTAAAATTTAAAATTTTATTAAATAGTAGTCAAGCATTAATATCTTAGGATATTGTTACATTTAAATTTTAAACAATACAGTATTTTTTAAGAGATTTAGGTATCAAATCTTCCTCTTATATAATTTTTATTTTTTTAATTAATAAAATTGGTAAGAGTCTAAACTAAATTCCTCACCACTTTAAGGTATATTTTCTTATAAATACGAAAAATTATATTATTTAAATTATAAAAATTTTAAATTTTAAATTTTTTTAAGAAAAAAGATGCTTGCATGTCTTATGATCTTATGGACCGGTCCGTATCAGCCCAGAGCTATTAACCCAAGGTCGGCCTAACTTTGACAAAAACTAACTCGACATGACCCGAACTCATGCAGATCTGTCCACGTGCCATTACTGGACAAACTTGTAACTAAACTCATGATTGGTCCCAACCCATTTCCCTAACGTATGATGAAAACAATTAATGAGATGCATGCTTAGATCCATCCTTTTAATGTTAGAATATTTGATGATTGGCTAAGATAATCTATTAGCTGATTATTTTGTTGCATTTCTTGATTAAGATTTTCAATTTCTTTTTCTGGGCCATGGTTTTGATTCGGTATTCTTTCATTATATAGATCATTGTCTGGTGATCTATCAGAATTGTCAGATGGCTCGCTCAATGTAGTGGTTGGGATATTTCTCCTTTTCTCACTTTCCATAGTTAAGTGATGCTGACTGTTGTGTTCTGCTATTGGCATCAGCAGCTAACCAATTTTTGGGTTTGCTAATTAATGCGAATCGTGTAACTTTTTGGTTCAATCACATTCGACTTCTGAGTTTGGCGCTCAATTGAGAGAGAGGAAGCTACTCTCTTCTGCTGCCATCTCTGTTGCCGACTGTGATAACTGTTGGTTATGTCTCCTAATATGGACAGTCTCGTTGTGACCCAGATGGCTACAGTTTTTCAAAGTCCTCTTTGCGGGGAGTACCATGGGAACAATAGGATGGAAGGGAAACCTACAGGGAGAGGACAAGTCTTTGTGCAAACAGACACTGGTTGTGTGCTGGGGATGGAGTTGGATCGGAATGACAATGCCCATACTATGAAGAGGAGATTGCAGCTGGCCCTTAATGTTCCAATCGAAGAAAGTTCCTTAACTTTTGGTGACATGGTGCTAAAGAATGATCTTAGAGCCATTCCAAAAGATTCTCCTCTTCAACTAACACGCAACTTTTTGCATAAAAGCTCATCAATTCCCTGTCTTTCACCCACTGGGATAGAGATCCAACAGAGAGATTAAAGTGTTCCTAGAATTTTCGAGAAATGGGGCTATTTTCATTCAGAATTTCGAGAAATGGGGCTACTCGCTACCGGAATTCCAGAACTAGTATGGTCGCATAATAAAATGAGGTCGCATTCATAACCTGATTTTAAACTGATAGAAATTAAAAAAAAAATGCAATGCGACCTAAGGTCGCATTACAGTAGGTTGCATTAATTCACTTCACAGCCCCTTTGCGCAGTCGTTCTTCATCAAAATTTCAAACTATGCAACCGAGCTTCGCTGCCGACTTCCCTTCACCCTCCACTCAAATGTCCACCTCAGGTGACCAATCAAATTTGTTTTTCTTCATTGTGCTTTGCTTGTGAAATAGAATTGATGTACCTTCTGACATATTTCTGGTTGATCTAAAAAACAAAACTCATTCCTCTAATCTACAAAGTGAACCATCCCACAAATTAGTGCCTACAAGAAATTTAGTAGCCCAATCAAAGTAACGATGCAACAAAAAGATATTCCTATGTAAAGAAATGACTCATTTAGATCTCTTATGTCTAATTTCCAAACCGTTTAGATTACACTTCAAACAAATATGATAAGCTTCAAACACCGTATTTTTATCCTTTCAGTGGTAAGCTTCAAATATTGTATATTTCTTTTTCTACCATATTCAACTCACTTTTGTTGCCTCCCTCAAGCTCACACAAGGAGGAAGTATTAGTTTCTTTATTGAGCAAAGCAATTTTCTAATTTATATGGTAACCAATAGAGGCGTTCACAGATGAATCATCAAAATAAACTTGGACAACAAATACCTGAAAGACTATCCTTCACCTTTTTTTTTTTTTTTTTTTTGCTATTAAACAAATTATCTAAAAAAAAAAAAAAAGGGAATACTGCTATAATATTGTTTCGATAATTTAAAATTTATTGGTATTTATATTATAATTAGAAAATATAGGAAAGAAAGCTATTTTAAGGGATCTTGATTGATTTCCATAATTTACTACATAATATTAATAATTTTACAAAATTATCCTCTATTTTGTGAGGTGATAAAACTATGTGTTTTGATTTTTTTTGTCTTAAAAAAATGGGTACAGTACTAACATACTACTTTCATGTAGTATGGCAAATCCCTATTTTATATATACATACATACATGTATATATATATATGTATATATATATATATATATATATATGTATGTTTGTGTGTGTGTTTGTACTCTTTTCATTTTTCTTACTCAATAGTTGCATATTTACTTAAAAGAAGTCCATACTTTCATTCTCTTTTAAATACAAAAATATACCAAAAGGAAAAATATAAATTGAAAAGGTTTGTATAGATCTAAGTTGGGGAATATGTATCTTTTAGAGAAGTGTTAGCAAAAAGATGTAATGGAGGAAACTGAATAAACTAATTTGTGCGGAGCTTTGTTTTTTGCTCTCTATATTTTTTTATCAGGAATTGATAAACTATGAAACTTCATTAAAACTGTAGCATAGTATGAAGCACAAACAACTTAAGATCTTTAACTTTTGAGTGTCTATCATACGCATACATACAATCATAGATACAATCATAGTAGGCCAGCAGGTCCAAGATCCGGATCATGCACATGACCAACGCGATGAGCCAGCAGGTGGTGGGAGACCAAGGCGAAAGATTAAACCTCGTTGTGAGGGAACCGAAAAACAGAGAGCATGTGTGGTCACGGGAAAAAAATTTAGAGAAAAATAAAACCAAACCTTAGAGGCCACACAGAAGTGTGAATATCATACATTTGCGCTCCTTAACCCTTCTAGGTTGAGTAGGAGCGGATTGAACGACTGGAATTGCCTCGTTTTGTCCACTTGAAGAAGCTTCCGGTTGAACACCCGCTAGCCTTCTACTTCGCCTTGTTTGCTTCAACGCTAAACTTTTCAGCTCTCGGAATATTCCTTAGCCTAACCTCTAGTCGGTGAATACTATGGTGAAGAGGAACAGTCTCAATTCTCCTTGGTTCACTTGCTATTGGTTAGCAAAGAACAAGGAGTAAACCCAGAGGAAGGAGAGAGACGTTGAGAGAGAGACTCACGTGAGGCTCTGATAAGCTTAGGAGGATTAGGGTTTTTTTCTACCAGAGACTAGTTTATTGGTTAGCCAAAACTAGGTCTCTCATTATCTGATAAACATATCCCCGGGATTTCATATTTCAAAACACCTGGATGTTATCCCGAGAATCAATTTGGCCTAACCCTAAACTCCTCTTAACCATATCTGGAAAAAACCCTAAGGTCCAAGCTATTGAGCCAAAATAATATTTATTATTTTTCTTGGACCCAAAAAGTCCAAAATAATAAACATTAATTATTTATTTCATGGGCTTATATAAACAACCCAATAAATAATTAATGAACCCAAATGAACCATAATAATTAATCTTTAATTATTTATTTCTTGGGCCTATATAAATAACCCAATAAATAACTAAACATTAATTATTTCCCCTAGTTTAGGCCCAGGTTAATTTCTTAATTATTCATACTGGACTTAGGCCCTGAATAATTAATTAACCAATTAAACTAGATAATTAAATTTCTCTCAACTCCTATTTTAATTTATTTATTTTATTCCAATCCAATAATAAATTAGACTTTCTGAATAAAATAAAATCCTCTTCAACTGAGACCAATTCATCAACCCAAAATTAGTTAGGACTTACGGGCTATTCCGAGGACCAAAAAGACACATCGCCTTGGCTGCTAAAATGACCAAAATACCCATGCTATATAAATAGCTCTATTTTGTATTTTAAATATTTCCTAATATCACCACAAAGAAATATTGACCCCAATGACAATGTTGCATTAGCAAAGTCTCCGACCTACAGGTGAAATGACTAAAATACCCCTCTACACATCGCCGTACATTTAGAGAGGAAGAAGTGTACTAACACCCCTCTAAATGACATCTACCATCCTTAGGCTTCTAGTCCAATGATCCACGACTTCCTGGAGTGTTTCCGCTTTCCAAGGGAGCTACCCTAAAGCAAACATCCAAGTTATGTTTCCCAGGGCCCTGGACATTTTAGACCATTCGGACAACCATAAGGGGCGATATAGTGCAGAAACTATCTTGTACAAGTTTGTCTTAACTAACTAGTCACACATACCCAACATGCAAGTATATTGGTCCTATGATAGAACCTCAACTATAGCAAATCAAAGTATATGCTTCCAGCTTCGCCAGACCACCAACTCATACTCAAGTCGTAGAGTACTAGTCCACGCTGCAGCGGTAGTAGTCTAGGTTTCTATCAAATAGTGCTTTTAGAAACCACTACTACAGGTCCTGTCCTACGTATTCGAAATACGCTTATGTCATGAAGTGGGTGGACTACTCACTGGCTAAAGGTAAGCCATTCCCCATTTGGAATTCATAACATAATAACCTAAACATGATGAGGTTCACAGTCTCATCAATTGGTTAAGAACAAATGTTTATGTGTTAAATAACCCGTGATCCATACCTTACTGTGAAAGACCACCATTCACATTGATCACTTATTTAAATACAATGGGTCTGTTCCAAACGAAAATCGTGCACAAACAAAATGTAAATTCACAAACAATTTCTGAAAATAAATTCTTTTATTAAAATATTCAATTTTACATCAGAAACCTAGTCTAAGAGGGCATACAATCCAACACGTCGTCCTTGTGTACTCTCACCATATTAGGTGCACTTGATGTTAGGAGATACTCTACACTTCATATACCTTCTGCGAGCTATCTATGTTGATTTTGGATTATTAAAAGGCCATATTCATTTGTTTTTTGTATCGTTGCTTTTGGACTTTTTTAAATTTGTATACAGGTTATGGATATGGAGGTTTGTGTGTGTTGAAAAAAAAATTGCAAGGTCGCATTTGATACGGTTCTGCTTCTAGATCTGCAACTGTATTTCATTTTGGGCGATCCTTAAAACATTATAATGCTGCAGCGAAATGGGTGTTTGATGGATAGCTCAGATTGGGCCTATTGATTTTGGACTTCGATGTACTTAAAAAGGTAACATCAATGCATTTCGATTGATTTTATTTATAATTTTCCAAGTCATTCTTTCAACTCCCGTGAACATTTTCATTATTTTCCTCATATTTCTCAGATTGTGCCCACATTGTAACCATGAATGCATTGGATCTCCCTATTGTGCTCTATTTTTTTTGGGATTGTCAAATTCAACGGGATTATCGAGGCTCTATATGGTTTGATGGGGCTATTAAAAAAACCTAGATACCCTGACGTCGGATATTGTACTCTGAACTACTTGAAAAGGTCCGAAACTATCTTGGATTGGGAGGGAGAAACGTGATATTCAAGATTACACTCCGACATCTATTCATGTATGGATCTGATCAACAATATGCTGCGAATGAGTTGAGCGATGATGATGATATGGAGGTTTTATGGATGCTGCCAAATGAGTTTAAGTCACTGAGCATCCAACTTCATGTTAGCTATTATGACTTGACATCTCAACACACAGGTCACTTAGCAGGGTTGTCTCCACCAATAGGTTCATTCTTGGCAATACTTAACTAGGTCACGGGTTTAGGTCACACGATGAATTCATTATCCCAACTTCCCACGGGCATAAGAATAGAAGACTTAAACAACATACGCCTCCAATCATTTTACCAACCGATGAAAAATACAAGTGCAACATTAAACGTTGCCGAAACTGGATACATTAGTTCAACTAGTAGTAATGCTGAGACAGTTGATGTTGGTCATACATCTGAAGGTTTGGTAAGAAGGAATAACTTGATCATCCCCGAGCAACTACTGGTTCAAACACAAAATCGATGGGAGGTGGATACATATCCAATAGACGGCAACCGACTGCATGCTAGCACTACCCCAACAGATATAGCCTCTCAATCGCATGTGGTCACAGGTGCAGTAAATGTTGACTCAATATTGCATACATCTGACGATGACTGTTTCACTGGCTCGGAGGGACCAATGAATTGGTATGACATAGATAAGAGTGAAGAAAGTAACATTCTAGCAAACATTCACGCACCTGAAGTGCAAGATGACATGAATGACATAGTGGGGCATTCTAATAACATTTCTCAATCAACAAGATTTCTAATATTTGATGATGTAGGGTCTGATGCATGTGCTAATGAATCATTCAACAGGCACTCAATCGATGTTACAAGAAGTTGGTCTGACACTGACACTGATTTGCATCTAAACATGAGATTTCAGAACAAGAATGAGGCTATATATGCAGTAAGAAAGTGGTCTATTCAAGTAGGTCGAGAATTCAGAGTCTTAGAGAGTAAGAAAGACTGTTGGTATGCTAAGTGTAAGCATTCAAGTGCCGGAAATCCTTGTTCTTGGCATATTCACATTATACATAAGAAGACTCATGGACAGTGACAGATAATAGTTTTGAACAAAGAACACACATGCGTCATTATAGTTGTGAACAATATATATAGGAACATGGATTATCGGTTCATAGCTCGTAATGTGACACATTTAGTATTAAATGACCCTGAGTGAGTGATGTTATTGCTGAAGTTCAGAAATTGTGGATGACGGGTTGTTCTTATAAGAAAGCTTGAAAAGCCCGAAAGATTGCTATGGAACTTGTATATGGTGATTGGCCCTTACCGTGGATTGCCCTACCAAAATACATGCTTACCTTGCAGGATTCCAATCTTGGGACTATTGTGAGATGGAGACACCATTGAACTAGTGTGGGTGATTTGAAAGCTTTTGGTTTCCTTTTCTGGTCATTCAAACCTTCAATTGTTGGTTTCAAATATTGTCGTCCAGTGGTATCAATTGATAAAACCTATTTAAGGGGACTTTATCAAGGCAAACTGTTGGTAGCGTCCACTTGAGATGTGAATAGTTACCTCTTCCCTCTTGCATTTGCTATCGTGGATGAGGAATCATTAGAGAGTTGGAGTTGGTTCTTAAAACTCCCACATCAACATTTCATTTTGGACAGACATATATGTCTTATTTCTTATAGACATAAAGGCATTATCAATATTGTGCGCCATATGAATAAGTGGCAAGAACCTTTGACTTTTCATCGATATTGCATCGGGCGTATAAAGAGAAATTTTCATGCCAAGTTTAAGGACACTAATTTGACAAGTTTGATGTACGCTGCTAGTTTAGAGCGCAAAAGGACCAAGTGTCAATCATATTTGGATGAAATCATGATCCACAAAGAAGATGCATTTAAGTATTTAATGGATATTGATTTGGAGAAATGGACTTTGTCATATGATGAAGGATACAGATATGGTTCAATGACTACTAGTTTGTCTGAATGTATGAATAGTATGCTAAAGAAAGTAAGATCTCTTCCGCTAAAAGTTTTAGTTGAAACTTCATTTCAGAAGTTAGTTAAATATTTTAATGAACATAGAGATGAGGCATCTAATTTGAGATACCCTTTACCATTTGAAATGTAGAAGTTGTATTCTTATTTTGAGGACAAATCTAGAGGGTATGTTGTGACTGAATTTAATGCACATGCCGGTATATATGGGATCAAATCGTCTGTTCAACAAAGGGTAGAAATCCAAATGTTTACAGTGTCAATTTAACGGAGAAATCATGTACGTGCCAAAAATGGAGTATATATCGTATTTCTTGTTCACATGGGTTTGCAGCATGTCGTCACAGAGGTTGAAATCCAATTGACTTTGTTTTGGAGTTCTATACTAGAAGGAATTATGAGTTGACATATGAGGGTCAGTTTTTTTCGTGGCGGATGAACAATATTTGAGGCCTTCTAATTTTACGCTTGCACCAGTGGAAGAAATGATGCAAAATGAAGTTCTTGGCCATCTGCGAACATCGAGGATACCTTGTGATATGAATTATCGGACACCCAACTCTTCTTCAAGATGTAGCAACTGTCATAGGAGTGGATATACTAGAAGAAATTGTAATAATAATAATTTTACTATTTCGAGAGACAAGCCATTGTCATCATTTATTAGTTCGTTTTCTGTTTAGTTATATTTTCAATATAGTTTCTCTATGTACTTGCGATATTTTTCTTGTTATTTTGAATGCTCTAATCATATATATTATTATATTGAATGTTATTCATGTAAGAAATGTTGACTTGAATCGCCACAGGAGGATGTGAGTCTTTTGAATTTTACTGGTAATTAACATGCATCCCACAGGAGGATGTGAGTCTTTTGAATGTAATTTTTACTTGGAGAACAAATGAATACTATATTGCTATTTTTGGTCTCTTGTATGGCCGGTTGCATGGAATAGCATTTAGCTTGGATTTGTGATGTTTTAGTGAAGTTTTGATGATGTTTGGAGGAGATTTTGATGGCTGAAAATTGAATAAGTTGATGAAGATAGAATTCCAGAAATTGAGGAAGATGGGGTGTTGCTTAGAGACTTAAGGTTGCATTCCAGTAATACGACCTTAGGTCGCATCACCTTTTTTTTTTTAATTTCTATCGGTTTAAAATCGGGTTATGGTCACATTGTGAATGCGACATCATTTTATTTTGTGAATGCGACCACACTACTTCTGGAATTCGACAGTGACAACTCCACTATCGGAATTCCAAATGAAAACAACCCCATTTTTTGAAAATTTCGGAGCGGTCCTGTTGAGAAGATATTGGGGTATTCCAGTAGCTTTAAAAGTACTAGGAAACTTATACAAGAAATAGTGAAGGTGATGAAATCCGGAGTCGATCCACTTCCTGTCCATAGTGGGCTTGGAGGTGCATGCACATTATTTTAGAAATATCAGAGGGGATACTGTTGCCATTGTGAAGCCAACTGATGAAGATCCATTCACCCCAAACAATCCAAAAGGTTTTGTGGGATAAGCACTTAAGTAATTACCAGTCTTAAAGCGCGTGGTGAGAGTTGGGGAAATAGAGTTCAGAGAGGTTGCTGCTTACCTTCTTGACTATGGTCATTTTGCTAATGTGCCAACCACTGCATTGGTAAAAATCACTCACTCAATCTTCAACGTACGATGTAGTGAATGGAAACAAGACTCAAAATAGGAATCTTGTAAGCAAGATTGCTTTCATCCCCAGAATTTCCGTTAAATGGGGTTGTTTTCATTTGAAATTCCAACAGTGAGGCTGCCGCTATCGAAATTTCGAAAGTAGTGTGGAATGCGATCAAATAAAATGAGGTCGCATTCATGACCCCATTTTTAACGATAGAAATTAAAAAAAAAAGCGATGCAACGTAAGGTCTGCATTCTCTGGAATGCAACCTAAGGTCGCATTCTTTAGTCCTCAATTTCCGGAATCTTAAGGCTCTGAGCAATACCCCCTCTTCCTCATAGTTGTCACCTTTACGAGCCATGAGAAACCAAAGTGATGGAGAGCACTTATAAAGCATGTATTACGGACTAGGAAATGAAACCTAATGATAGTAGCAGTCAAGGGAAAGAAGATTTTACCTGATCAAAACAAACACACATTGCAGAACACCTGCAACTCCTGTCCAAGCAGATGGGCCAGTTTTCACTAGAGCATCTTGTATCAGGAGGCCTATTGAAGCCGCCAATGAGACAAAGGAAACAACATATGCAGTAAAAAGCCATAGTTTTAAAAAACTAATCCCAGAACTGATTTCTTATCACTCTTATAGTGTGCATTTGCTTTTGACATTATACAAGTTATCTGTCCTGAGCGATGGGTGGCTAATTGTATTAGATTGAAAAGAAATACAGCTTGCTCCATACCAAAACTATTGCTACAGCGAAGGGATGTCTGCGGCGAAGCCGGTTGGGCAGAGGGGCTCTTAAGTGAATTTTGATGAAGAACGACTGCGCTGAGAGACTCTGAAGGGAATTAATGCAACCTTAAGGTCGCATCGCATTTTTTTTTAATTTCTATCGCTGTCGTGGTCGCATTCACCACACTACTTCCGGAATTCCGGTAGCGGCAGCCCCCACTGTCGGAATTTCAAATGAAAACAGTCCCATTTAACAGAAATTCCGTTTCATCCCACATGAGGGAGTTGGGTTTGGAGGAAATATATGTATAGTTTCAATTTTATCCTCTCAAAAATTGTTAGTCACAAATTTTGTGGGATTTTTCAGCTTTTTTAGTTAGAAGGTTAAAAAGAATTAAGTTAAATACAAAAAGAATGAAAAAAGTTAAAAAAAGGCGAGAACCAAAATGAAAGTATAAGACGAGGGATTGAAAGGTAAAAAAAGTTGGCAATTCAGATCTCCATGAGCATGAAGGGAATTGGAAGCCCGATGGATAGGCCTCCTTATAACAATAGCTGAATGTTTTATAATTAAAAAGATATTAGGATCCAACTTACAAATATTATATTCTCTCCATCTAACTTTGTACTTGTTCAGCGGAAAGAAAGAATAAAGGAGAGAAATTTTTACTTCTATTAAGGAAATGAATATAATTTATTTTTATTTTGTTTAGTCAAATATAAAAATAAAATAAATAAAAAAATATTTTAATTTATATTTTAATATATTCAAATATAGAGGGAAATAATTCTTTCTAATTTACTTTTCTTCTATTTTTTTTCTTCTTAACTAAACTATATAAATTGCAATTTTAACTTTAAATTTACATTCTCTCGTCTTTCATTTTATATTCTTTTTTCATCATAACTAAATATATTGTAAATTTAAATCCACATTAGAGGACGTCAAGAAGTAAATACTTATTTTCTTAAAATAAACATATTTTTCTCTAAGCAAATAATATTTTAAATTTGGATATGAGTTCTACTAACCTATGATCCAATACAAACTTCACTAGTTAATAAGAATAAAGAATTCTTTTCAAGTCGCCACACTCTTTAACTAATAAGAATAAATATAGTAACTCTATTATTATTTTTTTTAAATTTAAGTTAGTAGCACTTTATCTCTTATTTATTGACTTACTAATCAAGTACTTTGTCATTAGATTATTATTTAAATGACAAATAAAATATTAATTTATTTATAATTAAATATACGTCTAAATCAAAATAAAATATTCAAAATTAAATAAAAGAATAAAAATATATTTCTCTCATTTTTTGGTTCAAATTTATTATATTTGAACTTAAAAATTTATTAGGACACATAACTCTCTCCATCAAACCCTAACTTGCCAAATAGCTTTGTTTTGGTGAGATAGAAATCAAACAAATTTGTTAAATTGCAGTTAACATTCTTGAAAAAAAAAAAAACAAATACTTGTTTGCCCTTTTTGTAGTAAAGTTTATAGAACTAAAATGTTGTCTCCTCTACCATCACATTCTTTCTTCCCACTCAAGTGCACCCAACAAAAAATAAAAAAATAAAAAATAATATATATATATATATATATATATATATATATATATATATATAGTAATTGGGCTTTTCATATTGATGTGATGTTCTTCAAAAATGGCAATGACGTGTCAAGAGAAAGATTTTAATGTGTTTGTTTTATTTGTGAAATATTATATTCTCTCCGTCTTAATAAAATTGACATATTTACTATTTTAGATTATTTAAAAAAATTTGACATTTTTCTTAAATTTTTTTGCTATATACTTTATTATAAAATAATCAATATACCTCATATATATTATTTTTATATATTTAAATTTGATATAAAGTATTAAGAGACTTATATATATATATATATATATATATATATATATATTATTTTTATTATATTATATTATACTTTATTATTATATTATAACTTTTATTTTTACATAAAATCTCGTACTAAGTCAATTACCATCAATTTTAGTAAGACAGAGAGTACATTATTCATTTAAGAATTATGAAGTATGATACTTTATCTATTGTTATGAGTTTTTAGTTCATTTTTAGCAGTTTAAATTAAATATTCATTTCCTTGTGGTTTAAGAAAATGACATTTAAAAATTTTTCATTCGAATTAAAATTTAATAGAATACTTAACTATAAGTATTATATTAACAAAAAAAAGTTATGAAATTAAATGTGCAAATTTAAAATAATATTTTTATTTTAAGAGGGTAAATATTCATTTATAAATGTTACAGAATATAAAAATATTACATTTAATCCTTCAAGAGAATGAATAGAAGTAAATAAAAAATACTCAATTAATTTTAAAATAATTGTCACTATAGCACAAAATATATTAAAACCTAAACAATTTTTAGGGAAAAAAGTTAAATTACTCTAATTAAAAGTTATATAATTATTTTAAAATTTTAAATTAATTATTGTTATTCAATAGAGTAATAAATGAAAATAATAAATTTTAAAAAGAAAACAATAAATATATTATAATTTCATAAAATAAAAGATAATTTGAAATGTAAAAAGTCTTTAAAATTGATAGTTGTTATGAATTATTGGAATCTCCATTAATTAGTGGAGGCTCCACTAATTATGGATTTATGTGAATTATTAGAGGATTTTTATGGATGTCCACCATTTAGTGGAGACACCACTAATTGAGATTAGTTGAAGATGATGTATGCCATGATGTATTCCACTAATTAGAGCTCTATAAATAGAGCTATTCTCTAAGCTTGTAATACACCATTATTTTGTGAAAGAACGATTAGTGAAAGAAAGATTAGTGAAAGAAAGATTAGAGAAAGAATTGTGAGAGAAAGAAAGAGAGAAGTTTGAAGAGAAATTCTTATGCAAAGAATAGTTAGAATTTTCTTAGTGTGTAGTGTGTAGATTTTATTCTAACACTATCCTAATTTTATAACACGTTATCAGCACGAGTCTCTACCGGTACAAAAGCCAGAAGACTAAGCACGAGTTTCTGCCGTTACTAAAGCCAGAAGACAGATGGCTATTATTCCACTTATCGGATACACAAATGGCATTGAAGATATATGCCTAATTGATAGTGGTACAACACACACCATATTGAAAGATAAAAAATATTTCTCTTACCTGCAGATGGGAGAAACAAATGTTAATACTATAGGTGGTAGTGTAAAGTTGATTGAAGGCTCTGGAAGAGCTAATATTGTATTACCCGGAGGAACAAATGTTGT
The DNA here is from genome assembly GCA_026120185.1 of Voacanga thouarsii. Lineage (NCBI taxonomy): Eukaryota > Viridiplantae > Streptophyta > Magnoliopsida > Gentianales > Apocynaceae > Voacanga > Voacanga thouarsii. The sequence continues at coordinate 11,175,991 of JANUWF010001017.1, forward strand.
TATTCCTAAAGCGTTATTTTCTTCAAAATTTCGAAGAAATTTATTAAGCTTTAAAGATATTCGCCGAAATGGATATCACATTGAAACAATGGAAGAAAATAGTTTTGAGTATCTCTATATTACTCAAATAATGTCGGGTAAGAAATCTTTATTAGAAAAGCTACCATCTCTTTCTTCTCGCCTATATAGCACAAAAATCCATGCAATTGAAATGCATCATTCAGAAAATCGAAATTTACCGATCCTCGTTACATTTATCATTTGGCATGACCGTTTGGGTCATCCAGGAGCTATTATGATGCGAAGAATAATTGAAAATACGCATGGTCATCCTTTGAAAAGTCAAAGGATTTTGACATCTGATAAATTTTCATGTGCTGCATGCTTTCAAGGGAAATTGATTATTAAACCATCTTCAACAAAAGTGGAGTTTGAGTCTCCAGTATTTTTAGAAAGAATTCATGGTGATATATGTGGACCAATTAATCCACCATGTGGGCAATTCAGATACTTTATGATTTTAATTGATGCATCGACCCGATGGTCGCATGTTAGTTTATTATCAAATCGCAACCTGGCGTTCGCGAGATTGCTTGCCCAAATAATTCGCTTAAGAGCGCAATTTCCAGATTATCCGATCAAAAGGATCCGTCTAGATAATGTCGGAGAATATTCCTCCCAAGCTTTTGATGCTTATTGCTCGTCAATTGGCATTACTATTGAACATCCAGAGAGCTCATGTTCATACTCGTAATGGTCTAGCTGAATCATTCATTAAACGGTTACAATTAATTGCTAGACCGTTATTAATGAGAACAAATCTCCCGACAACCGCTTGGGGACATGCTATTTTGCATGCCGCAAAGACTTGTACGCCTAAGGCCAACAAGTTATCACAAATTTTCTCTCTTACAATTGGCTTTTGGTTCCGAGCCAAATATAGCTCATTTAAGAATTTTTGGGTGTGCTGTATATGTTCCAATTGCATCAAACCAACGTACAAAGATGGGTCCTCAAAGAAGAAAGGGGATCTACGTTGGATATGATTCTCCCTCTATTATCAGGTATGTTGAACCCCCGACAGGAGATGTATTCACAGCAAGATTTGCTGATTGTCATTTTGATGCATCATTATTCCCTAAATTAGGGGGAGAACCAAAACAGCATAAAAATGATCTTGCTTGTACATCATTATTAAATTATCTTGATCCGCGCACAAGCGCATGTGAACTTGAAGTTCAAAAGATAATTCATTTGCAAAGCATTGCAAATCAAATGCCGTACGCTTTTGTTGACTCCGTAAGAATTACAAAATCGCATATTCCAACTATAAATGCTCCTATTCGAATTGAAGTTCCAAGCAGAACAAAATATTATACCTATAGTCGCTGAGTAAAAACACGCCGTAAGCGTGGCCGACCTCTTGGTTCTAAAGATAAAAATCCTCGAAAGAAAAGAGGATTAACTGATCCGAAGATCATATTGAAGAAAAGAATGATAAAGACCAAGAGAGAACTCGATGACAAAGAACCGTAAGTTGATGAAAGTAACACCGAAATTTCTATCAATTATACCACTTCCGTAGAAAGTTGGAATCGGATAGAAACCGTTATTGATAATATATTTGCATATAATATATCTCTTGATGTTACACAGGATAATGATGATCCCGAACCAATATCGCTTGATGAATGTCAGCATAGAAAAGATTGATTGCAATGGAAAGATGCGATTCAATCTGAGTTAAATGCACTCGACAAAACGTGAAGTCTTCGGACTCGCAGTCCGAACACCGTAAGGTGTAAAACCCGTTGGCTACAAATGGATATTTGTGCGAAAGCGCAATGAAAAGAGTGAAATCGTTCGATATAAAGCGCGATTAGTAGCCCAAGGTTTTTCACAAAGACCAGGTATTGATTATGATGAAACTTATTCTCCCGTTGTTGATGCTATTACACTTCGATATCTTATCAGCTTTGGCAATACATGAAAAGATAGATATGCGCCTATTAGATGTTGTCACCGCTACTTGTATGGAAATTTAGAAAATGATGTTTACATGAAAATCCTCGAAGGATTTCATATGCCCGAAGCATATAAACATTATCCTCGTGAAAATTACTCCATCAAGTTGCGTAAATCATTATATGGCCTGAAGCAATCTGGGCGCATGTGGTTCACACGTCTTAGTGAATATTTATTGAAAGCGGGATTTAAAAATGACCAGGTATGTCCATGTATTTTTATTAAGAAACCTGGTTCTAAATTTGTGATATTAGCTATATATGTTGATGATATTAATCTTATTAGAACTCCTGAAGAGCTCCAAGAAACAATTGATTATTTAAAAAGAGAATTCGAAATCAAGGATTTTGGTAAAACCAAAATTTGTCTTGGCTTACAAATTGAACATTTGGAGAGTGGAACATTTATTCATCAATCAACATATACAGCAAAAGTGCTAAAAAGATTTTACATGGACAAAGCACATCCATTGAGTATTCCAATGATCGTCCGATCATTAAATGTGGATAAAGATCCTTTCCGACCTCAAGAAAATGATGAAGAACTCCTTGGTCCCTAAGTACCATATCTCAAGTGCAATTGGTGCATTGATGTATCTTGCTAATAATACACGACTCGATATTGCTTTTGTCGTCAATTTATTAGCAAGATTTAGTTCTTCACCAACACGACGACATTGGAATGGAATTAAACAAGTCCTTCGATATCTCCAAGGTACAATTGATTTCGGATTATTTTATTCAAATAAAACCAGTCCAACATTGATAGGTTATGCAGATGTTGGTTATTTATCTGATCCACATAAAGCACGTTCTCAAACGGGCTATCTATTTACATGTGGAAATACTCGCTATATCATGGTGTTCTACGAAACAATCTATAGCAGCCTACTTCTTCAAATCATACTGAAATTATAGCCATTCATGAAGCAAGTCGAGAATGTGTATGGCTAAGATCCATGATTCATTATATCCGAGAAAGTTGTGGATTATCATCAATCAAAGATATTCCAACTCCTCTTTATGAAGACAATGCAGCCTTGCATAGCTCAATTACGAGGAGGATATATTAAAGGAGATCGGACAAAACATATTTCACCAAAATTCTTCTTTACTCATGAACTCCGTAAGAAATGTGAAATTGATGTGCTACAAATTGGGTCATGTGATAACCTCGCAGATATTTTCACGAAGACTTTACCGACTGCAACATTTGAGAAGTTGAGATATAAAATCGGTATGCGTCGGTTTAAAGATTTAGAGGAATCATCTCATCAGGGGGAGTAATAAACAAACATATAGAATAGTGTACTCTTTTTCCTTCACTAGATTTTTTTTCCCACTGGGTTTTTATCTAGTAAGGTTTTAACGAGGCATATTATTTATGTAATGGATGGACATCCAAGGGGGAGTGTTATGAATTATTGGAATCTCCATTAATTAGTGGAGGCTCCACTAATTATGGATTTATGTGAATTATTAGAAGATTTTTATGGATGTCCACCATTTAGTGGAGACACCACTAATTGAGATTAGTTGAAGATGATGTATGCCATGATGTATTCCACTAATTAGAGCTCTATAAATAGAGCTATTCTCTAAGCTTGTAATACATCATCATTTTGTGAAAGAAAGATTAGTGAAAGAAAGATTAGAGAAAGAATTGTGAGAGAAAGAAAGAGAGAAGTTTGAAGAGAAATTCTTGTGCAAAGAATAGTTAGAATTTTCTTAGTGTGTAGTGTGTAGATTTTATTCTAACACTACCCTAATTTTATAACAATAGCTATTTTGAAATTAAAAAAAAACTTATATAAGTAAGAGTATATAAAAAAGAAAAAAAAATTAATGCAGTAGTATTGAAACTATACATCATCTGGCTATTTAGAGGAATAAGGACGGAATTAGGGAAATTTTTTAAGATATTATAATTTATCTTTTTAAAAAATTTTAAAATTTTATATTTCACATTTAAAAAAAATTCAAAAATTATAACAGTTCTCTTTAATATAACTTATCAGCTCCTAATTCAACCTGAAGCTCCTACTTTGATCCTAAAAAATTTGTTAAGTACACGTGGACAATGATTGGATTGAGACGCATTTGAGTGAATAAAATTAAAAAAAATATTAAATATGTAAGTTTAAATAAGTTCAAAGTAAAATTAAAGTTTGGTTTGGTTGGATTGTTCCGTGGAAGTAAATGAAGAAAAAAAGTAAATGTGAAAGCAAATGAGTATTTCATTTGGTTGGATATAGATGTGGAGGAGAAGTAAATCAGGAGAAAATACACTCCTTCTTCACATCAGTATTTCTTTCCCTTCCAATTTAGTGGGATTAGGAGAGAGAAAATAAAGTGGGAGTAATAATCATAGCATTGACCATATTTTTAACATTAAAAAATTTAATAAAATAGATAATAAAAGATAAAATAATAATTTTTACTCCAACAAAATAAAATAAGAGTAAATATATTAACTTTCGATATAGATGTGGAGGAGAAGTAAATCATGAGAAAATACACTCCTCCTTCACATCGGTATTTCTTTCCCTCCCAATTTAGTGGGATTGGGAGAGAGAAAATAAAGTGAGAGTAATAATGATAGCATTGACCATATTTTTAACATTAAAAAATTTAATAAAATAGATAATAAAAGATAAAATAATAATTTTTACTTCAACCAAATAAAATAAGAGTAAATACATTAACTTTCTCTAGTAGAAGTAAAATATATTACTCCTCCTCCCCTTTTCTCTTTTCCTCCCCTTCATGAACAAAACCAAGTATAAAGAAATAGTATAATATATTTTAAGTCTAAGATAGTAATTTTTTAAAATAAAAATTAATTAAATTATTATTTTAAATTAAAGTGTGTCTTGGATTAATATGGATTTGCAATCCAAACACGCCCTTAACATCAACCAATTGAATGCCATTCACTCCGCCCGCTATAGCAATAAATTTATGCAGAGCAACACAAAAAATCTTCAATAAATTATTCTTTCCGTCTTTATTTATTTATCACAATTAAAAAATTTTAATATCACTTTTTATTTATCACAATAAAAAAATTAAATATTATTAATATTAATTTTATTATTATACATTTATATTAAATAATTTTAAAAAATAAAAGTATAATAATTTTAAAGAGAGAGAGTTGAGCAAATAAAGTAAAAAAAAATTATAAAAAATATTAAATCTAATAATACTTTTAAATAAAATTATATGAATTTAAAAAATTAATTATTTTTTTAAAATTTTATAAAATAATTAATTATAATAATTAAATAGGGATAGAATAAATAGTAATTAAATTAATTGTGAACGTCAAGCTCAGTGCCCAGTGGTTAATTATTAATTACCGGTTCCCCTCAAATAATTGCGTCCCACCTTTGATTTGACAAATTTGGAACTACTCAGAAAGCCACGAAAGTGATGTCTCTCTCACACACACAAGCAATGGCGCCGCGTCCCACTGCGCGGTGGCACCTCCCCCTTAATAGCAGCAGCCCTGAAAGAGACCGAAGCTACAAATTTCCGGTGGTGGTTGCCTGGTGGGACTCCACTCTTATCACCCACAGTCTCCAGCTCGTGCATGCGATCCAAAATCACTCCTCTACGTCTCTAACAGTCTTCGTAATTTTGCCGGTGCGCCCTCTCGCTCTTTCTGCCCTCAAATAATTGCTGCTTTCGTAAGCTGATTTTGTGGTAGTTTTTAAGCAGTTTTTGTGCGGCTTAGATGATTCGTAATTAAAATAATTAGCCAATAAACTGGGTTGCCCAGATTTTTTTTCCGGCGAAACGTCAGTGGCCGGCTAGTGCTGTCGGCTCAGCCACATGTTTGTATTCAAATAATTATTCTCCCTGTTTTAAAATATTTATTCATAAAATTATTTATACACATATTAAAAGTTTTAAAAATAATATTATAATTTAGATAAAATTCGTATTTTATTCATATTAAAAATATGATAATTATTAATTGATAAAAATTTTCGAGAAATAAGAAGAAAAAATTTGTTTTAAAAAATTGTGTGATTAATTTAAAATAAGTGAAGATAGAATGAGAAGAAATTAATTATTAATCATAAAAATATGTATATAAATATTTATTTCGAAATAAAATAAAAAAGATTTATAAACAAGTATTTTTAAGCATAGGAAGTACATGATTTTACAAAGTCCCATTTATTAACACTAGTTTGATGTCCTGTGAGTGGTTAAGTTCTTCAGATTCAATATATTAATAATAAACACAAACATATATATATATATATATATATATATTATTAAGTAATTAATTTAATTATTTAATTAATTAATATTTTAAATGAATTTAAATAACATTCAAAAAACAAAATAATATATCTTGAACGGAGTATTTACATTAAAATGGACAGCAATCATGCCGCATGACAGTTTAAGAATATGTAAATATTATCACGGGTGCGAGAAGATTCTATATATATTTCTGCCTATATTTTATTGCATGGTCAATTCTTTTGTTCTGGTCGCACCAAATTTTCGATTCTTATCTTAGGACGAGTTTTCATATAAAAATAAAAATTATAATATAATATTTTATTTGTTTTAATTAAATTAATTTATTTACTATTTTTAATTATTTTAAAAATATTGACATTTTTTTAAAAGAAAATTTTTTATTGTATACTTTATCATAATATAATTAATATACTTTAGATATATTACTTTCATATATTTAGATTTGATATAAAGTATTGCGTGACCCATATGTTTTCTACTTTTAATATACTCTATTATTCTTATATTATAGCTTTTATTTTGCATAAAATCTCATATAAAGTTAAACATTCTCAATTTTAATGAGATGAATGGAGTAATATAATATAATAAATATAAATATAAATATAATTTATAAATATTTTATATTAAATTTAAATATATAAAAAGTATTAATTATTTTTAAATATTAAGTTTTAAAAACTAAATATTAAAAATAAAAATTTTTAAAAAATTTTGAAGTCTGAAAATTAATATTAAATTAATTATAATTTTTACACCATATTTTATTATAATTTATATTAATAACTAAATAAGTATTTAATATATTAAAATTTCAAACTTAAACAACTTTTGTTTCACTTAAAAATTAAAATCAAATTTTAGAATGTGGTAATTTTTTTATTCAACACATTGAAGTAATTAAATATCTAGCATTATTTATTATCAACTGTACTAATTAAATATGTAATTAATTAATTATAAGCATTTAATTAGATTATTAAATACCTTTAATTGGAAAAAGCACGAGTGTGAATGACATAACGTATAAAAGAAGTTGTATAGTTTAAATAAAAGGAAGTCATGCATAAATGTTAAAATAAATATTTTTAGACTTTTAAGTGACACGATATAAAAAGTAAACTCACATAATTTAAATATAATCAATTATAAATAAATGTTATAAATATTTTTTATGTTTAGTGACGAGTGTATAATAAAACTCGTTTAATTTTAAGTGACGTGATGCATAAGAAAACTCACATAATAAAAGCAAATTATATATAAATATTAAGACAAATATTTTAAACTTTTTTTTTAATATACCATAGAAAGAGTAATATCACGCAAAATCTATTTAGGAAATGATGAAATGTGATAAGTAATTTTTTTTTTAAAGAATATATAATGACAGTTTTTATTTTTTATTTTTTAAAACTTTTTACGGATGCACGTGTAATTAACTTACAATATTTTATGGTACAATTACTCAATTATAAATTTTTTTATTAAATAATTATCATTTTATTTAATAATTATAGTATATTCATCGGAGTATGATTCTTTCTTGTTACAAGAGGTGGATTATCTGTACAACTTGTTCTTTGTCCTTCTTTATAAATGAATGAGCTGGTTTAGTAAAAAAAATAAAATAAAATTCAACACAATATTTTTTAGAAGTATTGATTTTATGAAGAGACTTAAATTAGACGCCCCGTAAACTTTTACTATATTTAGTTGGAAGGATTTAGGGGGAAAGAAAATAAATTTAGATGTTTGAATAGTTTATTATAAAAGGAAAAGAAAAGTAAAAGAAAAAAGCTAAATGATTATATTTAATTAAAAAATCTATTTAATAATTGATCACATGGAAATAATTTTCAATATTTTTATATAAATTAAAAATACTATTTTAATGTATTTATGAAACTTGATGTCTAATAGTAATAAATACTCAGAATTAGAAGGCGCCAAAAGACAAGTAAGGGCGCGCAGGCGCCTCATCAGTTGTTGTCAGAGAGGCCACCCGCCAACGCAGTCCCATCTTTATATACCTGAAGGGCAGCCTCGCTGCTTTTCCCTTTCATTTTTCACCGTGCTACTGCTCCTCCTGCGCCTGCTCAAGAATTACAGAGGAGAAGGAATGGCTTCCGTGTGAGAGGACGTTGTCAACTCACTTCCTTCTTCCCTCTGTTTCCATCATCGAAGCTTCATACCTAATCGTGACCCACGAAAATTGTGTCAGACATTCCAAATTGTAATGTAATTACCATCTCATCATCGTATATCAGTTCAGTCAATGCTCCTGTGTTCTCATACAAGGTTCTTTTATAGTGTTTTTGGGTTTTCAAATTTGGGGTCCGGAACTCCGAGCCGCTATTGCTGTAAATATAATTGGAAGTTAAAGGTTGCGTGAAGCTGTATCTTTCTTCCTTGTCTATCCTCTCTCTCTCTCTCTCTCTATATATATATATATATATTGTGCACGAGCTTCTTCATACACGGAGGATAGCTTCTCTATTTATATGATTCTGGGTCTTTGATATTCGTCCCAAGCGTTGGTTTTCTTCCATCTGTTACTGTTTCTTATAACATTTATTGTCCGGGCTCTTGAATTTCTGGCCAGCATTTCTTTAACTTACTAGCCCATGATTCTTTGAATTTGGAATCGGTGGATTTTTTTTTATTAGAATTTTAGCTATATCAGGTAAGATCTGGGCGATCGGTTTGATTTGAATAAATGCACAGATTTTTTAATGAGTTCTTGTTCTAATATTGTGTATATACCTTTCTTTCCAATCCTGAAAAGACTCAATTTTGATGAGATCTTTCCTAAGCAATTAGTTAAGTTTAATTGATCTTTGGAATTTGATGTGCTTTTAATTAGGCTTTTCATTCGGAACGCCCTTTTTGTGTGGGATGCTTTTGAATAACTTGAGTGATTGACCTCTCTCACCTTAATGACGTCTGTATCAGGGGATACCGAAAGCCCTTCTGGTTTTTATTATGTGATCCTTTTGCTTATTTATTGGAAAAGTATTTTGCTTTCTGTTCTAGCATACAGATTTTAACTTCTAGTACATTGTTGTTTGAGAACTCTTAATTTTAGCAGCTCTCAGAAATTTAGAAGCTAACTCGTTAAGCTTTTTTGTACAGATAATCTTACCGTTAGGAGGTGAAACAGTTGCTGTTCTAAGATAGCCCTCATTTTAGTTGTCTACTAAGAGTCAACAAATCCAAAGATGACAATTAGAAACCAAAAACCAGCAAAAGAAAACAAGTCAAGAAAGAGCAAACTAGTTGTCGTTGATGAAAAGTCACCTCTTTTACCAACTAAGCATGGGGAAGATTCTGGGTTTGATGAGTTTGACGGAGCTTCCTTCAGCGGGGCTGTTTTCAATCTGTCGACCACTATTGTTGGTGCTGGAATCATGGCCTTGCCAGCAACCATGAAAGTCCTGGGTCTTATTCTTGGGATTGCTACTATCATTTTTATGGCATTCTTAACAGAGGCTTCAATTGAGTTGTTGATTAGGTTTAGTAAAGCTGCTAAATCAGTTTCTTATGGAGGTGTAATGGGGGATGCCTTTGGGAAGTATGGTCGAATGTTGCTGCAAATATGTGTTCTGGTAAATAACATTGGTGTGCTTGTTGTATACATGATCATCATAGGTAGAGCTTATCTCTGAGTGATTTTCTATTTTTTTTATGAATCATTATCAGTACTTCATCACCATTCTTCTGTCGAGTTAATTATTTTTTATTGTCATGTTTTTACAGGTGACGTGCTTTCTGGAACATCATCAAGTGGGATTCACCATGCTGGTGTCCTGGAAGGCTGGTTTGGAGCACACTGGTGGAATGGAAGATTTGCTGTTCTCCTAGTCACTACCTTTGCCATCTTTGCACCATTGGCAAGTTTAAAGCGCATTGGTGAAGTACTTTTCCTGGATTTAGAAATATTTTAACATTTAATCATTTTCAAATATATTCATTAGTAAGCTTTGTTTCATTGACTGGCAATAAATGAAATATCAGTCTGTTGAAATTATCTAAGATGCCCGGTTAGATTTGTATTTGGAAGTGTACTTATGTGTCTCCAAAAATAATCACAACATCCATGTAAATTTCTATCAGGTTATGAGAATTGTTGGATATATGTCACCTCACTTTTTTTTTCCCCTTCTTCTGGTCAGAAAGATAATTAGGTCTTATAGACGACAAAAAGAGCGTTAGTAACATCCCAATCGAAAGGTACCCACCAGGGGGAGATTCATCCAATATTACAAGGTCATAGTGCTGCATGGAACAACCCTGGTTTGCCAAAAAATCTATTCACTTGTTGCCCTCTCTAAGGGTGTGCTTAATAGATGCTGATGGGAAGCTTGATAGCAGGGACCTGCAGTCATGAATTAAAGTAGAATGAGGAAGAAAGCTTTATATAGGAACTGTTGCTGTGGCATTGATTTGGGCTGCATGGCCTGCAGTTCTCTTGCCAGCATTAAACCATCTCTAAGACCCCAAAGTTCTACCGCTGTGTTTGTTGTGTAGCCAATGTGTCTGTAAAAGCTCTCCAGAAAATTTCCTTCATGGTCTCGAAATAAACCAGCAGCACCAGCAGCATCTGCGTTTCCTTTTGATGCCCTATCGCAGTTGAGCTTCACTGCATTCTATTGACTTGGTATCCAATTCACCACTCTGCTCTGTTCAGTTTTTAGCTGTTTACTTCCAGGACCCAAGAAGAAGAATTCCCCTGCTTTGGCCAAGCAAAAGTTTTGGGGTATGGAAAGGTTGAGGGGGTTCAGGTTTGCTGAATCAAAGATAGCTTTATTTCTGAGATGCGCAAAGTTCAGCGTGCATAATCGATAATAACTGACCTTGGGAGGTTATTGTGAGAGGAGATATCTGCTCTGATTCATCTTTTAACCAAGTCTGCAAATCTTTTGACTGGTTTGAGGGTCCTAGGATTGGGTAAATTAGTTTCCTCCACAAGTCTTGTGCTCTTGGGCAACGTCTGACAACATAGTCTGTGTTTTTGATAACTAAGTGGCAGATTGTATGAACATTTTCCTTAGTTTTAGTCCTCTTAAAGAGTAAGTCTCTAGTAGAGAGTCTGTTTGTTGGCAAATCCAGGGGAAATGTTTGACTCTGGGAGCTACTGGGAGTCTCTAAATCCACTTTCAACATAAGGTACTGGAGTTTTGTAAGGTGGGTCTGCCTCTCAAAATAATGTCATGAGCTGTTTTACTAGTAGGGAGTATGTCACTTCGCATAGATGAACAACGTGAATTTGCTTCAAACTTTTTTCCTGCTGAGTTGCAGTATATTTGAAAATGATAATACTTAACAAATCTTCCTAATATAGCAATTTAGGGTCTAATCCTGGCCTCCTTCATTTGATAAAATTAAATGCGTTGGTCTGATGAAAAGGAAATTTGTTCTACATTGGTAAAATTGCAAACCTCATTTAGTTATCTATCTGTTTTCCAGATTTTGATCATGTATGTGAATTTTTTAATCATACATCGAAATTGTAAAGCATCTTTACTATTTTTGATTTCCTAATGTAATATTCGGACTGCCTTGTTCTCTGGTTGCAGATTCATTAAGGTTCACATCTGCATTATCAGTTGCACTAGCTGTGGTGTTCCTAGTTATTACCGCAGGGATTACAATTTTCAAACTGATCAATGGAACTGTGCTGATGCCTAGATTGCTTCCTGATGTGTATGATCTGACATCATTCTTGAAACTCTTCACTGTTGTCCCTATCCTTGTCACTGCTTACATCTGTCACTATAATGGTACGCTATTCACCTTTCCCTTCATGTGCTTGTTTTCTTTCTTAAGTTAATGCTTGCGTAATCAATGCTGAATTCATTGGTTCAAGGAATGACATAAAATTCATCTAGACTAACATGGCAATTGGGATCATATTTAGGTTACAGATTAGTTGCAGAGTTCCATGCATTGTGCGGGCATGCCGAATGTGGTGGAATATTTTTTGGTCCCTATTTCACCGTGTTTACATTTTCCTTTTAGACCAGAAAGTAACATCAAATAAAATTTCATTGAGTTTGATCTTCTCTATTGACGGGCCTCATTAATTACTGTGCTTAGTTTTATTTTCCCTTTCTCCGACCAAGACCTCGTTCAAGAGATGGAGACACTAAAGTTCAGTCTTTCTCAATTGAAGTACAAAAACTCATTTATCTTCTTCTTGCCATCCTGGGCTGACGATATGATAGAGTTTTAACACTTTTAGTTTGATTTTGATTACTTTTTTCCATCTTAATAGCCTGGGATAGATATTGGAATTGGGCAACTTTGCAACACATTAATTCCATATAGTCTAAAGGGGAAGAAGATGAGAGGCTTGAGAAGTTTGAATCTTTTGGATTCTTTCTTTGTCATCCTAATGTACAAGAGGGAGGGGAGCTGAATCTGATAGAAACGTATTTGATTTACAGTTTCCCAGACCTTAATATAGGAGAAAGGAGATGGTTGAGAAACTCAAAGTACTTCATAAGCGTAGTTTTGTGTGCATGTATATTTATACTATGTCAAGGATTTCACGGTGTTCGTCCTAGCCAGTGGCAGAATATTGAACATAATAGCATGTTCCTTTTATTCTTTTTTTTTTTTTTTTTGGGTGGCATAGCTTGAAATTTGATAGGATTTAGGATTTTATTTAGGAGGTGGGTCTCATAGAATATGAGATGGTAATAAAACAAGGTAGTCTCACTACAAAACATCATCTTACCAGAAGAAGATAGAAACAAAGAATAGAAAGAAGAGAAGGGGGGGAAGAGATGAAGCAGGGAGGATGATGAAGGGCCATGGGAGGGAGTTTGGGTGATTCAACTTTAGTATAGCTAGGTATTAGATGTTAAATGGCTAAATGCTATAATGTGCACTGGAGACTACTAGCATATATACCCCTCCAAAGATAGCATGAATTTACTTTTTCTCATAAACCTAAAAGGGTGGTTGGTTTGGGGAGTAAAGGGGAACAGATAAATCAAATTTGAAAGTCCTCATTCTCTGAGACCTTCACAGGGCTTTAATCAACTTCAGCAAGCAATTAAGTGTGCATTCTGATCCAAGTAGTTATTCCTGAAAAGATAGACACGCTGAACTTTAGAAGGCTGATTTTCTGACAATTTAAACTTTTGCAGTTCACTCGATAGAGAATGAACTTGAAGACAAAACTAAGATACAAGCCGTTGTACGGGCCTCACTTGCTCTCTGTTCATCTGTATATGTGTTCACAAGCCTCTTTGGATTCCTCCTATTTGGTGATGCAACTCTTGATGATGTGCTTTCCAACTTTGACGCTAATCTTGGGATTCCTTATGGCTCCCTGCTGAATGATGCTGTTCGCATTAGCTATGCCGCTCACTTGATGCTTGTCTTTCCCATTGTTTTCTATCCGCTGAGGTTGAACTTGGATGGCCTTCTCTTTCCATCTGCAAGGCCTCTGACTTCAGACAACCTGAGGTTTGCATCAATCAGCATCAGTCTCATTCTCCTGATCTTTCTGGGAGCCAATTTCATACCCAGCATCTGGGATGCTTTCCAGTTTACTGGAGCAACTGCTGCTGTTTGCATTGGATTCATCTTTCCTGCCGCCATTACTCTAAGGTTTGTTAGATTTATTGTTTCTGGATTTTTCTTCCCTTCAGAACTTGGTGTTGATTCATGCAAAAACTTTGATTTTTACATATTCTTTGGCTACTGCAAAAGCAGACCAAGAAGGAGAAAACAGATTGTGATAATTTCAGTAGGAAGCATCAAGAAGAGAACATATGATGGGATTTTACACATCAGGAAGCACGATCATGTGAAATTCTCTTTCATAATTGAACTTGTAAACATAATCGCTCTTGTGGAGAAAATTGATGCATCCCATTTTTGCATTATGGATTTTCCTGCGAAAGATTTACTTGTCTTATTTAGTATCTTCTTTCCAAATATTTTAGCTTTCAAGTCCCCCTCGCATTTATTCATTCTTTGAGCATTTCATGCCCAATATGGGCAGAGCTTATATGTTCACTAGTATTGTACTTACCATTTGCCTAAACATAGGTAATAGTTACTATACAAACTCAAGAAGGCAAGAGAAGTGTTCTTAATGGCACAACTAGAAGAAAGCCCTGCCAAGCTGAAAATACCGTCTATGTTATGCTTGTTTGTCTAGGAATTTTTCTGTAGAACTAACAGGAATATGCTGAATGTTAAATTGGTCATATTACACGTGATATGTAGTGTATTCAGTTTGAGTTTATTTGGTGTGAACTTATTGCGATGATTACTTGTATGCTTTCATGATTGTCTAGCCATGAGCTTATATTTTGTCATTCTTTGCTAAAACCTCCCCCAAGTTCCCCCCTTTCAATGTTTAGTCGTTCCAAAATCTTAACATAGTCTAATATGGAGTTACTGCTGCTTATTTTTCCTTGTGTTCCAGGGATCAATATGGTATAGCTTCAAAGAAGGACAAGATCTTGTGTGTATTCATGATTGTCCTTGCTGTCTTCTCGAACCTGGTGGCAATATATAGTGATGCCTATGCATTGTTCAAGAAAAATGCATAACCGCATTAGTGATCTTTCCTACTGTTTGTAGAAACAATGGAACCTGTTAGATGGCCGCTGCATGCCACATGAAGATCTTTTCAAAAATGCAGGGCCACACGCAGCGACCAGAAACTTCAAATTCTATGACATACGTCAAATGTCAAAAATAAAGTTTCAGTAAAAGCACTCTGCTCAATGAGTCCATTTGCTTAATGTGTATACTAGTGTTGTTTATAGGACTTAGCTTCTACATTTCCTCAACTGTGCATCATCATATTCCGGTCTGATTCAATGTTGTCTGTAGAGGAGAAATACTCTGTAATTTAATCTGTCTTTGTAAGATATCCTTTGGTTGCGAACTTTATATAATTTTCTCAGAATTCAGTTGGCAGTTGAAACATTTTTACCCAGTTAATTATAAAAACACTTGGTTTCTGCAAGCTGCCCAATACAAGCCAAATGACGTTGTTTTGGGGATTTTGGCTTTAGCAAAACAACGTAAGACGTATTCATCGGTTTGTTTTATTGATAAAGTTGAACTATTTTCTCCTAAATGATTTGTTTAAGTAAAACAGCACCTGATATCAACGACATTTCATGAAAATTCTTTCATGGGCCATCATATATCTTTTTGCGAAAATGAATGATTTGTTGGTTTCCTCTGTTGCTCGTTCTCTCTGTAGCTGTAACCCTGTGTTTCTTCTTCATAACCAAATAGACTGGGTCCAGCCCAAGAGAGAAATCATGGAGAACTCAAAAATTAAGCTCAAACCTACCCCAGGCCTTCCACAAGGGAGGTACAGGTACTCCTCCATGAGCCCCTTACAGGTTTTGCAGAACAGTTAAATGGTGGTACGAGAGATGTGACGACTGCTACATGCAACCCTTTTTCACCAAATAAAAGTAAGAATACCAAATTATCCATAATCTTTCGAATCGATGCCTTTTGAGTTCAATAAATCATAAGGAAATATGCAATACTTGACATTTGCTAGATAACAACTAGTAGGACTACAAGCTTCAACCAAAAGATACATATTACATTTCATCCAGCTGATCTGCCATAATACAACATATGATCAGGTATAAATTTGCTTTTAGCTGGCCTGAAGTAAAATCCGAGTCCCGCAAAACATGGGCAATGAATGGTAGGGCTTGCTGCGTTCTAAGTGCTAGAACTGAAGATACAGACCATGTTATTAAACAACTACCTCTATATTTACACAAAGCAGTATCTAAGCTCCCATCTTTCCCAAAAAGAGTCGCCTCATAAAAATATACAAATTATGAACTTACAGGTTCCCGGTGCTGGTTACAAAAGGAACTAACCTTCTATAATCTCTCCTCTTCCCAAGTGCACAACTGTCTAGCACACGCCCAAGCATTAAGCGAGTGTTCTGCAACGCCAGCTCTCTGGGTGACAAACCAGATTCAGTAGCATTAGCTTGCCCAGCTGGTGCTGAACCTGCACCAAACCCCAGTCCCATTGCAAACTGCAGTGGGCCACTCCGAGCCTTAAATGATGCCTGAGAAGCAAGAATCTTCTCATCAGCTATACCAAGTCCATTTTCAAACGAGCTTGGATCATGAGGATGGCAACCTGGCAATGAGCTACAACTCTGTAAGAGGGCTTCCAGCACACTTAGTGCCTCCCAGCATAAAGTACTCTCCACCAGCTGAGACACTATGGCATACATATGAGGGCTCTGAGCTGCATCCATTGGAGTATGCTGAAGCAATGCCTTCAGCATAAGTAGTATGACACGTTGATATTCAACTGGCCCTTTCTCCAGGAGCCTTAAAAGGTGGCCAAAAGCCAAAGCTGAGTGCTTGGGAAACCACTCATTACATAACAATGGTGAAACACAAGCAAGAAGATTCTCTATGCTCTTGATCTCACCACGAGCATAGGCCACAAAAACAGTGGCTAGCTCATCCAATGATTTCGCTTTACACCAAATAGCGATATTGGTTGCAACTGAAGAAGCCTTTTGGTACTGCTGTTGGAGTGGAGAAGCAGTCCCAACAGCTGCATCCTGATTGAGCTGTAAGCAGAGCCATGGAAGTAAGCCTGTAATGTGCATCAAAAGTCGTGTTTCAGAATCCCCAAATATTGAATCACATGAATGCACAGTGATCCGCGACAGAACTTCGACGGAAACACCATGACTAACAGTTGACATGAGTCCTTTAAGGACAAGAGGCTGCACTCCTTCAAAAGCTGGCACCTTGCCAGTAGATGAGGGTGGCTCGGAGGCATTCCTTGATTCCAAACGCTGGAAATCACCATCAGAAGCACTTGTATCCAGCTCATCGCGGGGCATGCTAGAGAGGAGCACATTTTCTGTTGTTCTATCACGGAAAGATAAACGATCAATCACCCGCGAGAACAGCTCAAGCACCTGGCAGTAAACATGGACAAAATCTGTATGCATCATGGCTACACAACCCCAGAAAAGCTGGGGATAGAGTATCACCTTTTCTGGCTCCATATTCTCCACCATCACCTGCAATGTCAACAAGATTTCCATGATGAAGCCTAAAACTGCTGGTACTGGATTTGCCAAGCACCTATGGAGGCAGCGAAGCAGAGATACACAAGCATCATTTGTGACACGGGGACGTAGTGCACGATAAATCTGGTGTGAGCGGCATGCAAGGTGCCTTGATGTGCACTCCATAGCCCATTTAAGGGCCTCTGCTCCCCAGGTTTCTCGAAGATCTCCTTGAAAGAAGATAGCATCAACCATACTCTGTACAAGGGCAGACAACAGGGCTGCACTTGGAAGCTCTATCCTTACAACTGTGGTATCCTCATTCTCCCACATCATGCTACCTCGCTTAGACTGGACGTATTTTATAAGACTCACAACTTGCTGCTTGTTTTCTCCATCATTGTTTTCCACCTCATATAACTCCAAGTGGCGGCCTGCAAGGGAATATAGCAGATTAACAAGCAAGTGTTGGCAATGCTCCAAAACGATGTCCTCTGAGCTATCCATTGACACAAATGTAACATGAAACAGCAAAGGTAAGTGCTCCCGGAAATCCTCATCATTCTCATAAGCAATTTCAGCTAGCAAAATTAGAGCTATGTCTGCATGAGTCAGTGAATGTTGCTGATGTCCTTGCAAGGCAGACTGGAGTTCTTTTGCATTCACACCATGCATTCCAGCTCCAGAATGCAACCCATCCTCCCCAGAGTTTGGTGTATCAATAATGTAGTCTCCACTGTCTCTAGAGACATGGCGGCTCCGTAAGCTTCCCGTTGAACTGCGAACACCCATTAGAGGCCCTGACATATTTACAAGTGATGGAAGAAGTTGACCAGAGCGACCAGCAGTTACAGGAACAATATTCAACTCAGGAGGCATAGGACTCAGTGGGCCCGAGGCACTTCTGCCTCCAACAGCAGCTGTTCTCCAGCTCAAGCTTCCACTTGTGTTCCTAAGTGGACCATCAAGTGACCCCCTAACCAATAAAGGTGACATGTGTGGCTGGCTATCTACAACAGATGCAATTTGAGGTACAGCAGGACCTTGAGAGAATTCCAACACAAAGTTCCCATTTGCATCACCCTTACTAGCAGTGGGACGTATTGGATCCACACTATCCTCAAGCATCCGCTGAGACAATTGGTAAACCAAGTGATCAATTGTACGTTGTGGACAAATTCGAGCTAAATACAAGCTAACCCTTTTAGCAACTGAAAAATATGTAGCAAATGCCCCACTTATTTCTGCTGATGCATTTGAATCACAGTCTTCAATTCCCTTTGTTATCAGGAAGTCCAAAACTGGACTTATGTTCCTAGGCTTGCTAGCTATTGTGCTCCAAAGCTTTTCAATTTCATCTGGAAACTGATCACCATGTCGCCATGTCACATAATAAAGGCTCTTCAACAGTCTTTCACTCCAACCTGAATCCTTGAGTTTCCAGAAATTCAGATTTTCAATCCATGGGGCCATGCAGGTAAGAACTTGATGCTGTGCAATGATATCAACTGCATCAAGTTGCCTCTGCATTATCTCTTCACAAAGAAGTTGGCTCAGTTCAGGATGATCTTTAGCAAGTTTGCATGAAAGCTTGTATTGGAACTGTTGATAAGAGTCAGGAAGGTTGCCAACAACGGCAGCTCTGTAGCTTCCTGAGCCCTCAGCACCATCCTCAGCCCACTCACGCACAGAAAGTGTCTCAAGCATTTGAAGGGCATCATCACGAATTTGTCTGGATGGATCAACCACCTTATAGAGTATCAGGCTCAACAGCCTTTGTATTTCACATTTTGGAATCTCTTGACGCATGTAGACCTCAGCCAGCACACTGAAGTAGCCATCGGCTATAGCAGCATCTGAATAGTAGCACTGTGCAAAAAATGTAGAGGCAGAATAATCTGAGTACAACATTAACCATCAGAAGATTGGAAGGAAAAAGCTCAAGTTCAAAACCAGTTTTTATTTTCGAAATAAGCCAGTTAATGCAGGATATTATTTGTGAAGTTCGAAGTATGCTATTGGAACAGTCCCTCATTGAGTATACGGGATTCAAGTTGCAAGATATCTAAAAAAACTGTCAGCCAGAACAACTAGGTAACTGTTTATACCGCGCTTGAGGAATGACATAATGTTTTACCTGATCAATGCAAGCAGGAAAGAGGTCCAAGTTTGTTAGAAGAAGATTTTTCAGAGCTAATTTTGCAAGGTAAACTCTAAGGTGGCCCCCTCTATGTCTATCACGGCCAGCTGTCCCTCGTCCACCATCTGCATATTTTGTATAAGATGGAGTTCTCGGATCAGCAGGGGAATAACCAAATGGAGCCCTTGTTGCAGGTTCAATGAACAGGCTGTTAATCCAAGATATAACACGTCCACTCATCTTCCTTGCATTATCATCAAAACAAGGCCCATACAAAAGAGAAGCCATTGCATGCATGGAGGCCCATTGGATTGCCTCAACCTGTTCACCCAGTTCCTTATCAAATGAGAGTTTATCTATGGAGTCTTTTGACCGACTATGCTGAGAAGATTTGTATCGCTCAACTTCCCGCCGATATTCGCTAGCACCATCCTGACTCCATGTGTTACCTGTATCGTCGCTCCAGGTAAGCAGAAGATCAAAGAGTCGCTTTCTATTTCTAATATCAAATTTCTCTGATTTTGACTCAACAAATTCCGGAGCTAGAGATCTCAGGACAGAAGCCAGTGCATAACGGAGGGGTTGCATCTCTTGAAAGCTCTCAGGAAGTGCTGTTAATATCTGTTTGGTAGTTTCTTCTATGAACTTCAAATAGTGAAGACGAAAAACTGGTTTACGGCTTAGCATGCCAGGCCAGATATTCTCAGCAACAGTACGGTATATATTCGCAATATGGATGCGGAGTTCTTCACGTCGTGACTTTTGACTCTGTACCATGAAAGGAAGTAATTTAAATTAAGACATCCAACTAGATTTCATACCCAGGTATGAAGACGAGGAGATATCAAGGCAAAATACTACATATAATAAACCTAAAGAAACGGACAATCGGAGAGCACTAGGTGCCATTTACAGGTGAATGGTTCGAGTTTCATCACTTAATTTGTCAGAGAAAATTTTATTGCTTGCAAATAATCCATTCTGATGCTGCTATTGCAATACTCAATAAGTCATTTCAAAAGCAGAAACAAAACACAGTTAATATGCATTTGTCAACCAAACGTTGGAAAACTGTTAGAAATATAGGATGATCTTCTATGCGAAGGATTGTCAACACTTTATTTTCAAAGTTAAATGTTGCATATACAAGCTACAGCATCAGTGACCAAGTAATACCTTCCACTTTGGTTTCCCCTCTGTTTCAAGAGAGACCTCATCGATGAAAGAAGTAAGCTCACTAAACATGACTTCACATATTTCAAGATGGGAATGACCAAGGGCCATAGTGGCTGCATGCTGCAACATGAGAGCAAATAAATGAATTAAATCATGCATAACAAATACAAAAAGCAACAAAATTTCTTTTCTCATTTGCAGAAATTTTTGTGCCTGGAAGAAGCTTAGGAAATTAATACCCAGAGCAAAAACACTCCGAACAGAAAATTTCCTCAGCATAGCCGGCAGAATCACCCAGCTCAAAATTTCATTTAGGAATCAAAAGGAGATTGTCACTTAGATTATATCCATCGATCACTGAACCAGCACATCAAATGCCAATTGGCTAAACATCAAGATTCACGGTGTGGATATTACAAGATAAATTTCAGAAAATGCATCCATAATCAGTAATTGCTTCAGGGGATCATTATTCCTTCACCTAAAACAGCTAGGCTGTTAACCCCACTAAAATGGAGGAAATTGGATGGCAGATACAAAATAAACTACATTGCCAGATAAACTTCCAATGGGAATTAGTGCCCTCTTCTCAGAGATGCCATCAGATGCATTACTGTTAAGTGTTAACCACTTGAAATCTAACTTCACAGCTTCACAAAAACACGGACGAACGTGGCAAAAAAAAAAAGGTAATTTCCTTTTCTTCAAGGCAGCCACAAGAATGATCTCACCAATAAAACAAGGGAACTTAAAAATCATCTATTTAGGAAAGAAAATAATAATAATAATGTTCACTTTCGAGCAGCCACCCATAGTAGTAGTTCCTTTAGTGTCACAATTGTGTGGTCACTAACTTATATCCAAAGATGCTACAGTTGGAATTCATCCTGTCCTATCAGCACCATAGGAAAAAGGCAATAGCTGTTACATCTGGAGAGATTACCAGGAACCAGGCACTTACAATGTGTGCATCAGAACCAGATTTTAATGAGGGGAAGATAAGATGGAAAAGTTCTTTTGTTGCAGCTGAACCACCACCTTCCCTGATATCTGGTGGACATGAGCACGCAAACATTGTATACATTAGCCACTGATCTAGCTTGTTATCTGTATCCTGTGATGGATGGGCCTTTCCACCCAGTTCTGCAGGTGTGATATGCGCAAGTCGCTGAATAACCTCTAACCTGCAAAATGATGATGGCTAAAAATAAAAATAGCTAGCATTTCTATTAGGATTACGACTCTGTGAAACTTGATCCGGAGTTAAAACAGCCTACTGAAATTTACACAACTACGCAAGCATAAATGCTTAACTATTAGGGTACTCATTTTTCCATCCCTAGAATTCATTATAATAGTTCAGGTTGCTGGGAAAGGGCGAAAATTGGTGTAATAGTAAGGCTCCTCCATTCTATCTAAAAGGTCATATGTTGATACTGAAACAACCTAATACTTTGTATAAGTCTGTGTACATCTAGCCCTTCCCAGACAACCTAGTGCTGAGAAGTTTGCAAATTTAATTTTGCTTGCCAGGCGAATGCACTACATGATCACTTTTTCTGTGATATTCTTCAGAGATCTGGCTACTTTCAAACAACTATGTTTTTGCACTAAGAAGTTCAAGTATTCGACATGACATCACTAGTATCTCCACAGAATAAATAGTTGAGTTGAACTAGATGACACAAATACAGTGAAGATGAAGACATGTTTTAAGAAAAATAAAATATAAAATAAAATAAAATAACAAAAACTTAAAAGGGGGAAGGGGAGCAGTAGGAGGAGACGATGTCTTCATAGATATACATGCCATGTGTACCCAAAGGTAAAAGATCAGCCATAATTTCCAGGATTTAGCTAAGGAAGGTCATGGATTGAAGTCTCAGCAAGATAACAAGATACAAGCCAAAACATTACACTAAAATTGAAGGGGAGAAGATGACAGCAAAGAGCTCCACAGAGAGAGAGAGAGAGACAGAGAGAGAGATTTCATTAAAAAAACTACAATAGGAATTTTTACTTACTTTGCTTCCTGAACAGAACTCGGACAAAGCTCAGCAGCATACTTTACAAGCTCACTGAGGCACCGAGCCCACCTATTCTTATCAGGACTTTCAAACAGTATAGACTGGAGAGTCACATCAGGAGATACAGCATCAGATTCTCGTCTCAAATCAAAGGGGCGACCCGAATCCCAGTAACAGTTCTGAACTATATCATCCTGTAAAACGCATTATATGAGAATATTGAGTCTGGTAAATTCAGAAAAACCAAACAAATAAATATTGACACAAAGTTGTAACTAGCATAAGAAAAAGCTAATCACCCCATTCTCTTCTAAAACATCAATTATAAATATTGGTTCAGCTTCATTTTTTAAACTGTAATCTAATCTCTCTTGTGCTGAATATTCTCGTATATCATTTCGTAGCGCTCGAACACAACGCAATAACTCCAAGGCTGTGTGCCTAATCTGGCTATCAACAGAACTAAGGAATATAAGACCAACTGCATCTATTTCCGAAGCCCGAAATTCAATTACTTCTTGAGGTTGACGAAAAGAAGACTTCTTGAGTCCTTCATTTCTCTGGAGGCGCTTCACATCAATAGCATCATGTTCAATTTTATCCTCTGAAAGACAAGCTCTCCAGAAACGCATGAGTTCCAAAAGGCGTCCAAGTGAAGTTTGAATAAGAAGAGGGAACTCATCAGGAAGACGCAGAATAAAATTTGCCATCCCTTTCATAACAGCAAACCGCCGATGGGGAAGATCTCTCACAATCCGATTAAGTACTTGTACAGCTTCTTCACGAACACCAGGATCAATACTGATGCCATGTTGGGGGATTATTTCAGTGATTTTATCACTTCGACCAACTTCTTCAATCAAATACGGTATGCACTTTAGTACTGAGCGAAAGAGATATCCTTGAGACTTCTCCTTCGTCACTGCATCTGCAGAAGCAAAGTATTGATTTTTCACATGCCATTTTTTCAGTAAATAGGAATCTTTTGAGAATATATCCAGAAGCATAGTTATTTCTTATTCACCCCATTCACAATAAAGTCCTATTTTAAAAGGTCACTAGATGTATCCATTTCAAGCGACATGAAGTGAATAACTCAAGAAGTAAACCATAAAACTCCAGGAAAGAAAGGAATGAAAGGCATAAATGGAATAACAAAATTGATCAATGGGCATACTGCAAAATCAAACGGGTAATTTACCATGACAAACATAGAGGAACAAGTTTGTGGTAAATTAAACAAGTATTATGTATAACCATGCAAAACAGATTGTACTTATTTTCTCTTTCTTTTGCCAGTGCAAAAACAATTACCTATTGTAGTCCTTGAAGAAGTCAATAAAGCCTGACTATAGGTCCTGTGGCAAGATCTCAGAATAGATTCAATTGCAGCCTTCACTTTTGGAACATAGTGGCCAACACCATGAGCTGTTGAGACCAAAAAATTTCAAAATAAGCCTAAACTTGGAAGCAAATCATAATATGATCCAAATACAAGGAGTAAAGTAGCAATCCAATTCGTTACTTACCATGCAGAATTTCCAAACCAACATGCTGACTAGTAGGTGACATGACAATAGCAAGCAGGGCCCGAAGACCAATTACTTTTGCTTCACTGGAACTATCTTGCTTCAGTAGTTCCAATACCATATGATTCATAGCAAAATCAAGGTTATGTTCTGCAATAGTGACACAGAATTCTACAAGTTTATCGTGTTGGACATCCTGTGTAAGCATGCCTTTCCTGATAATTGTCAGAAGTTGTGAGGTCACACTGTCAAGGTAGTCCCACACTCGATCTCGAGGCTGGGAATCACCGTGGACACTCAAGTAGAACCTCAAAACACGGTGTAGGCAATCTAAAGCCATGAAGCGCTGGTTCTTGTCCTGAATAATTGAACCAAATTACAGTCTATTGTGTGTCTACAATCAAATGCAATTATAAACATGCCCTCAAGCTTTCAAGCCTCAAACGGACAATGGAAACAGTAGTGGATAAACAGCCATACTCAATAGAGAGAGTAAGTATGACTTACCTTAAGATGCTTGTATAGTTGTTCCATGTGAGGACCAAAATTACTATGGAAAACATTAGGATCGCCAAGACAGAGAAGAAGGGTCACCAAGGGGTGACCAACCTAAAAGAATGATAGCAGAGTTACTAGGGCCATAGGAAATCATCTTACAGCAAAAGTAAAGGAAACATTCACCAATAACACTGAGAAATATGGCGTAAGAGTTCTTTTTCTTTAATTTTTTTTTTTAATTATTGGTGGGGGGGTGTTGGTGTGGTGGTTTGGGGAACTGAAGAAAAGCCAATTGCATAACCTGACTATGCATGATTTATAATTCACCAATTCATCCATCAGTCTGAAAAAGGATCAAGTTTGCTAAGTGCAGCTCTGTTCATTGTGCTGTCTCCACATTCTCTTTAAAGGATCACTCCAATGGATGTCATAACTCAGTGGCTCACAAAAGGAGCCAAATTTTTTAAATAATATGACAGTGAAATCAAGAATCTTCGAGAAGCTATACCACTAGCAGGAAAGGAAAAATATATTTTTGTCAGAGAATTAAGATCCAAATTTAAGGTACCTATGGAGGTAAACCAGTATACCAGGCCATCTAACATTCACAATAGCAAACACCAGGGGGTCAAAAGAGACAGAGCACCAATCCATACACAAAACTTAGGTTAGGCATTCACTCTCTCTCTCTCTCTCTCTCTCTCACACACACACACACACACACGCACATACAAACACACAACTGCAGACAAGCACATACATCTGCAAAGGTGCCTTGGGATTACACATTGAACATAAGCATAAAATTCCAGAAACTTAAAAAGAAAGGGGAAGTATCAAGAATGATGAGATATTGAAGTCTTTAATGTACTGACAGCTATATGTTTGCTCTGTTTATCCATCCATTGCACAAGCTGAAACCTTATGCGTGCAACAGCTTCATACCAAAGAGTAAGTGCAGGTTCTACACCAGAAGGCGGCCAGTGACCTTTTCCACCATCTGCAAGTGGTGCTAGGATGTTTGAAAGCATATTACACAAGGCATGGTGAAGTTCACTTTTTCTTCTATGGGGAGCACGATTAAGAGGATTGGCCTTCGCCACAAAGGATGCTGATGCATTCAAGCCACCCTCTGTCTTAACCTGAGAATCATCTTACATCATACAGAGATACTCCCATTTTAAAATAAGAACTTTTATGAATTCCATACATACCCCAAGCTTGAGGTAACGCATCCCATTAATGATACTAAGTGTTTCACTTCGGGCAACACTGGTGTCAATCCGACGCGTATTGAGTTCCATGAAAAAGCGCTCAGTCACAGAACTAAATCTGTTAAAAGAAAGAGAAAATGTTCTTAAATTTTGAGAAGAGCATTTATAAATATGCTCTAAATGCAGAACTAAACAAGGAACTGTTTAACTATGTTGCATACTGTGGCACAAAGCCCCAACTATAATCCAGTCCTGTTAAAATAATACACAATATGGTAGTGACTTATAGTTGTGTCGGGTGTGTCGTCATTTGCATGTGCTAGTGCAACAGATTCATGAATAATCTAGTCAAAATTTCCAATAAATCACAAGAAACAAAATGAAAAACTCTACTAGAAGCCTAAATCAATTGAATTTCAGACCTTAGCTTTTTGAGCTCTCCAAAAACACTATCCACCCAATAACTGAACTTATTTAAAAATTTTGATTGCAGTTCTGTTTCTAAGACTGAGTCCAATGATTTGATTCTTTATTACTGCTATTCATTTAGCTACAATTATGAATATTCAAATCCACTATTAGACAGTTTAGCTTGACTAGTTTCTAAAGACAAAACAGCATGCATAAGGAAAAAGAATGAAAGTAACATCAGAAATTCACATATCAACTCTCTTCATTTTCCATGCAGATTAGTTACAACCTGCTTACCTGATCCGAGATAAAGCACCAAGGAGTTGTGCAACCAGGTCCAAAAGAAGACCCCTCAGATCAACCAAAGAGGGATATTCAATCTGACTCACAACCCTGTAATAAGCAATTACTTTTTATCATGTATAAAATATGCAGGAGAATATAATAAAGCTAATGTCTCGAGCTTAGAAGTGCTACGCATTAATTTCATATGCCAGTCCAAAAGAGAAGTTTAACAGAAATTAACAATAATCCTATCTGGATCAACCAATAAAATGCATATAGCCCGCCAGCAATACTTGTTGGTTGTTTGATTTTACTTGGCAATAATAACTCAAAAATATTTTAGGTTGACCCAATAGAGACAAAACTAAAAAAATCCTTAATTATTTTTATGCAATACAGCTAATGATCAAAATCGATTTCTCTTTTCCCAGTCAAAGTATGACAAATTTTGGGTATGGAATAAGCAACCCTGTATTGAGAAGAAATCAAAATGTAACAGTCCAAGTAAATAAAAAGTCAAAACACGCAAATCCGCATCTAATGCATGATAATAAGTTATCATTTCCTTGAACTTGAAGTCCCCCAGTTCATTTTATGTTTGGATAGATTGGATATTGATTCCATGAACATATGATTTTTCTTGCACAGAGAAGAAATCTAACCCAGAAAAAAACAACCCTCTCCAAAACGGTGCTAGAATACAAGCAAAGAAAATATTAGAGCTAAGAAAGGAAAGAGGTAGCATGGAAAACAACTCCAGTCCATGGATTTATGTAAAAGTCTAAACTCCGCTTAGTTAGCTCTTACCTGTCTGCATTGATTAGCCAATCGAACACAAAATTTTCAAGGCCAATCCAAAGCTTCTCTGAAATAGCGGAAAAAAATGTTAGACAAAAGAAGAAAAATAGACCTGATCACCCCATTCTGTGATTGGGGGAGGGGGCAAAAATACCCTGTGAGTCAATGACAGCATGAAACACCTGTAAGTCCCTCTTGTGGGCAACACTCGACAAAGCGGATGCATGCTGAGCAAAAAATGCACTCCACAGCTAGCTGAGACGCATAATTTAAATCAGAGTATAAATATGTTTCCATGTACAAACCAAGATACCACCTGATTTCTGAATTCTGGATCCAAAAAAATATTTCTTTATTGATGGAAGTGAGGAATGTATAGACCACCTGCATTTATTTTCCAGAAGCAATTATTACCCCACCGCCCCCCCCCACCCCAAAAAAAAAAAAATTGTGACATAGAAAGCCCAAGCTAATACATTTAATTAAACACATGTTCTTGTTCCACTGATAGATGCTTTGGGAATTGAATTAAAGAGCTAAAGAAGAAATACTTGGAACACCTAACACTTCCACAGATATTTTTTTCTCTCCTCCGTGCCCCCCACCCCCTCTTTTTTTTTTTTTTTTTTTTTCTCTCTCCATCCATATGTGCTTGAGTAATTTATCAGATTGGTAATGGCAAACCTTTCTTTGAAAGGTTGACGCATCATTTGCACCTTTGGGAGATTCACTGCAAAGACATAGAACTAGAGGGTATTAATCAACCTTTATATAACCCCATTACCTGGACAAATGGTACAACCAAAAATAGAAAGGGGGAAAAAAGAACAAAAATACAGTAATAAAACATTCCTCATTTTTTGACAAAAATAAAACCTAAAATCACTGTATGTTAATTTTAACTTTTGTTTAAACCAAAACTATCATCTCCCTTTGAGCATACATATACTTGATTATTATGTTAATAAAGTCTCAGCAAGACTTAGGATTGTTCGAGATATGGGTTCTAGCAGTCCATCCAAGGAGAAAATAGAGAAACATAATCAGCTCCACTCACACTGCATACAGCATATAGAATGAGGAGTGAAAGATAAGTACGCATGCTTTGGCCTTAATGAGCAAACTAATAAAAACATATTTATGATAAATAAAAAATAGGGAAGGACAAACCTTTCTCGCCAGCGTAGAAGAGCTTCCAGAAGAGGCACAGGTGTATGCCGTGCTACCATAGCCAAAGAATCCAATACTTGCTCATATGCTGGGTCTGATGGTCGAAGGTACTGCCCATCCTGTGAGACCCCATTTAAAGGCAACAAGAGACACACCAATGTTTAATAAAGACGGATACTAATAACAATTTCCTGCACTCAACATGATCAAGCAAAGAATATTATCATATTCTCAATGACATATGCTTCATTGTCAAAACAAATGCAGAAGCCCTGCCACAAGCGCTTTTAAAAGTTTTGTGACAACATATACTAATTAGATAAGAGAATAAAAGAATAACTGTTGAGAATTAATATCCCTCTCCTTACTTTTCTTCAGCAAGTATTTCTTTCCTCTTTACTCTGTCATGCATCTGCATAATTTTGGTTAAATTGCTGAACTGGAGTTTTTAAGGATGGTTTAGCGGAACGGTGTCATCTCGTCACTGAGATTAAGGAGGTGGACAAATAATGAATGTTTGAATTGGATGGCTGTGATTTAAAGACAACAGATAGTTAGGATTATTTCTGCTTGGACCGATTTATATATCATTCAGCTTATTCACGTTTTGTTCTAGGCTTGATTTTGCAATTGCATTTTCCTCCCAGTTTTGGAGGCAAATTTCTCTCTTGTTTTTCTTTTCCTTCGATATTCTGTTCATCCTCTCTTCTTTTCCATTGTAACTCCCCCATATTCCAGTCAGTATTTCAATACAGATTTACACTTTGAGATCAGATCTGTTTTATTTCTGCTGCACTTGTTGGTTTCCCAACACTTACCATCCCAAGAAAATAGCTTCATGCTTGCCCCTAATATATCCTCTTTCATAACATCCTTATTCTTGCATAATCTGTAACCCTACAGGGTCTTGACTCCCAGAAACTGATTGCAATGAAGAATTCGCAAATTTACTCATATGGCTAACAAAAATTGGTGCAAAACTAACTTTTAGCCTTCTCTAGGTCCTTAAACAGTCAAAAAATCATCACTTGCAAAATTAAAATTTCTAATTCTGCCACTTGGATATCTCATTGTGTCACAAAGATTTTGTGCAAACAAATTCATAATTAATTTCACATCATCACAAACACTCAAGAAGTAATAAAATAAACTCCATTATTCCTTCAGGATCAGCAACTATTGCTTTAGAAAACAGCGAAACAAAACAAAAATTTCCCACCTGAGCTTGGGCAGTTTCAATGCGTCGCCTTGCAAGAGGAAGGAACCGCTGAAGCAACGCATCAACAATCAGCTTCGCGGCACTCCCTGCCTTCATTGTGCCCACACTGAACACACTAAATCCCCAACTTCCTACTTGAATTTTCTATCCCACCATAGCATCTTTGCTTCCGAACCTCAACATTAATTACAATCCACAAATCGAACTAACACAAAGTTTAAAAACCGAACAAATACACCAAACTACGATTATAATCAATTAACTGATTCAAATACGTGTTGAAATTAGGGCTCCATGACATACCTGTCTAGACTCTCCAAATAGCAAATCTAAAGCTTACTTTTACCACGTTCTTTTCATATTCTTTTTCTTCCATAGAGATTTCTATTAATTTCTCACGAGCTCTGTGAATTTTCTATTCTTTTCCTCTGGCTATTTGCTGTTACGATGGTTAGACCAAAAGAACCGGTAACTGAACGACGAATATACGTAAACCGTATTTATCATGAACCGGTAACTGATCGACGAATATACGTAAACCGTATTTATCATGAACCGGTTCTCTTTCGTGTGTGTTTTAAATTTGGGAGATTGGGTCGCCCTCGAAGATGGATCATTCTATTACACAACCCAAATCTTTGAAACTGGAAGTTGACTGTAGGCCCATCACTACAAGGTCAGTATTTTGCCCTCGGAGCAGACCAAAAAGGCCCGTCATTTCAATAGAGATTAAATGGGCCCAAAGTTTATTAATATTTGTACAAGATCCACAATTAGGCACCAATAATTTATAGCCAATACTTTGTTTGATTATTTTGTTTGATTGTAGTGAAATGCGAAAGTAAAATGAAGATAGTGTTATAAAATTTTAGGTAGTGTTAGAATAAAATTTATACATTACACACTAGAAAACTCTAACTATTCTTTGTATAAGAATTTCTTCAAACTTCTCTCTTTCTTTTTTCTCACAATCACAATTCTTTCACAAAATTATGGTATATTTCAACCTTAGAAAATAGCTCTATTTATAGAGCTCTTAGTTAGTTGAATCCATAATTTTTCACTAATATCAATTAGTAGTGTCTCCAATAAATGATGGACATCCATAAAAATCCATAATTAGTGGAGCTTCCACTAATTCTCTAATAATTCACAATATATTCATAACACTCCCCCTTGGATGTCCATCCATTACATAAAGAATATGTCTCGTTAAAACCTTACTAGATAAAAACTCAGTGGAAAAAAATTTAGTGAAGGAAAAATAGTACACTATTCGATATGTCTGTTTATTATTCCCCCTTATGATATAATTCCTTTAAATTTTTGAATCGATGCATACCAATTTTATATCTCAACTTCTCAAATGTTGCAATCGGTAAAGTCTTTGTGAAAATATCTGCGAGGTTGTCACATAATCGAATTTGTAGAACATCAATTTCACATTTCTTCTGGAGTTCATGAGTAAAGAAGAATTTTGGTGAAATATGTTTTATTCGATCTCCTTTAATATATCCTCCTCGTATTTAAGTTATGCAAGCTGCATTGTCTTCATAAAGAGGAGTTGAAATATCTCTGATAGATGATAATCCACAACTTTCTCGGATATAATGAATCATTGATCTTAACCATAAACATTCTCGACTTGCTTCATGAATGGCTATAATTTCAGTATGATTTGAAGAAGTAGCTGCTATAGATTGTTTTATAGAACGTCATGATATAGCAGTATTTTCACATGTAAATAGATAGCCCGTTTGAGAACGTGCTTTATGTGGATCAGATAAATAACCAGCATCTACATAACCTATCAATATTTGGCTGGTTTTATTTGAATAAAATAATCCGAGATCAATTATACCTTTGAGATATCGAAAGACTTGTTTAATTTCATTCCAATGTCGTTGTGTTAGTGAAGAACTAAATCTTGCTAATAAATTGACTGCAAAGACAATATCAAGTCGTGTATTATTAGTAAGACACATCAATGCACCAATTGCACTAAGATATGGTATTTCAGGACCAATGAGTTCTTCATCATCTTCTTAAGATCGGAAAGGATCTTTATTCACATCTAATGACCGGACGATTATTGGAATACTCAATAGACGTGCTTTATCCATATAAAATCTTTTTAAAACTTTTGCTGTATGTGTTAATTGATGAATAAATGTTTCACGTTTTAGATGTTCAATTTGTAAACTAAGGCAAATTTTGGTTTTACCAAAATTCTTGATTTCGAATTCTCTTTTTAAATAATCAATTATTTATTGGAGCTCTTCAGGAGTTCCAATAAGATTAATATCAGCAACATATATAGTTAATATCATAAATTTAGAACCAGATTTCTTAATAAAAACACATGGACATACATGGTTATTTTTAAATCTCGCTTTCAATAAATATTCACTAAGACGATTGAACCATGTGTGCCCAGATTGCTTCAGACCATATAATAATTTCTGCAACTTGATGGAGTAATTTTCACGATGATAGTGTTTATATGTTTCAGGCATGAAAAATCCTTCAGGAATTTTCATGTAAATATCATTTTCTAAATTTCTATATAAGTAAGCAGTGCTAACATCTAAGAGACGCATATCTATATTTTCATGTACTGCCAAACTAATAAGATATCGGAATGTAATAGCATCAACAACAGGAGAGTAAGTTTCATCATAATCCATACCTAGTCTTTGTGAAAAACTTTGAACTACTAACCGTGTTTTATATCGTATGATTTCATTATTTTCATTGCGCTTTCTCACAAATATCCATTTGTAGCCAACAGGTTTTACACGTTCTGGTGTTCAGACTGCAGGTCCGAAGACTTCACGTTGTGTCAGTGCATTTAACTCCGATTGAATCGCATCTTTCCATTGTAGCCAATCTTTTCTATGCCAATATTCATCAACTGATATTGGTTTAGGATTATCATTATGCTATATAATATCAAGAAATATATTATATGCAAACATATTATCAATAATTGTTTTTATCCGATTCCAACTTCTATTGGAAGTGGTATAATTGATAGAAACTTTAGTGTTACTTTCATCAACTTCTAGTTATTTGTCATCAATTTTTTCTTGGTCTTTATTATTCTTGTCTTCAATATGATCATTTAGATCATTTACTCCTCTTTTCTTTCGAGAATTTTTATCTTGAGAACCAAGAGGTCGGCCACACTTCTGGCGTGCTTTTGACTCAGTAGCTATAGGTATAATATTTTGTTCTGTTGGAATTCCAATTCGAATAGGAGCATTTATAACTGAAATATGTGATTTTATAACTCTTTTGGAGTCAACAAAAGCGTTTAGCATTTGATTTGTAATACTTTACAGATGAATTATCTTTTAAACTTCAAGCTCACATGCGCTTGTGCGCGAATTGAAATAATTTAATAATGTTATCCAAGCAAGATCTTTCTTATGTTGTTTATGTTTTCCCCCTAATTTAGGGAATAATGATTCATCAAAATAACAATCAGTAAATCTTGCTGTGAATACATCTCCTGTCAGGGGTTCAACATACCTTATAATAGAGGAAGAATCATATCCAACGTATATCCATTTTCTTCTTTAAGGACCCATATTTGTACGTTGGTTTGGTACAATTGGAACATATACAGCACACCCAAAAATTCTTAAATGAGCAATATTTCGTTCTGAACCAAAAGCCAATTGCAAATGAGAGAATTTATGATAACTAGTTGGTCTTATACGTACAAGTGTTGCAGCATGTAAAATAACATATCTCCAAGCAGATGTTAGGAGATTTATTTTCATTAATAATGGTCTAGTAATTAGTTGTAACCTTTTAATAAAAGATTCAGCAAGACCATTTTGTGTATGAACATGAGTGACATGATGTTCAACATTAATCCCAATTGACATGCAATATGTATCAAAAGTATGTGATGAAAATTCACCAGCATTATCCAAACGGATATTTTTAATGTGATGGTCAGAAAATTGTACTCGTAATTTAATTATTTGAGCAAGTAATCTCGCAAACGTCAGGTTGCGAATAGATAATAAACACACATGTGACTATCGGGATGATGCATCAATTAAGACCATAAAATATTTGAACGGTCCACATGGTGGATCAATAGGTCCATAAATGTCTCTGTGAATCCGTTCAAGAAATGTAGGAGTTTCAGCTCCTACTTTTACTGGTGATGGTCTAACAATTAATTTTCTTAGGGAACATGCAACATATGAGAATTTTTCAGATGTCAATATCTTTTTATTTTTCAACGAATGATCATGTATATTTTCAATTATTCTTCTCATCATGGTATGTAATACCCCGCCCAAAAACCACCTTTGACTATGGGGAAAAGTCATGCATTGCATAGCATTTTGCATTTTTCATGGTAGCTTAAAATTATTTTTGCATGGATATATGTGAATTTTAAAGTTGTCCTTGCATTTGAATTGATTGGTGTGAAATAATGGTGTTGTTGAAGATTTGGTTAAGTGAGGTATGGTCGAGGATATGGAAGGATGAGAATAGGGTGGAAAGAATTTCTTAGAGAATTATTAATGTGGAGTAGCTCTGGAATAGCAGGAGGTTGGTGATTTCCTTTGATGACCCGAGTTCGAATCCTACCTTTTGTGAATCTTAGTTTCTCTTCTTGAAAGTTCATTTTCTTAGACTTTTTCATGTCTTGGCCGAAAAGGATATCCTAGAGAAATTTTAGTGCCATTATTCCAAGGAAATAAATTTTCATATTTATTTCCTAAAATCAAGGACTTAGATGTGAATAAAATTCACTTGTATTTTCAGCTTTTATTCCCTTGGATTTTCGAAAACTCTAGCTGAATAATTACAATTTTAGTTTGATTTCAACTTGCTAGAGCTTGCAATAGATAGTTGGAATTAAATAGTCGTTATTCTAGTAGGAAACCTTGTTGATTTTAAACTTAGAACTTTAGCTAAAAAACTGGAAAATTTTCCAGCTAGTGCCGCCACTTCTTGAAGGAATTTTAACTCGACTCAAACTCTTCCAAAGCTAGGAAATCTTATCCTAAATCCTTTAGCAAATCAGATTTTATTTCAATTCTAATTTAACTAGGTTTTGCTACCTTTTCCTAGCTGAAATTCGGCAGCCTTGTGCAAGCACAAGCTGTCTGAAAATTCCAGCACTTCTAAGTGCAATCCAACTCTCCAAACCCTAGCTCAAAATATCTAAAACACTCCTTATAAATTCAGATTACCTTAGCTGTATAAAACCATATTTTTATCTCCAAAAAACTACAGATTTTCGGCCAGCCTTGCACAGGAATTTCGCCCAGCTTGCACTCCTACACAAACCGAAATTCTACACACCAAAACACACAAAAATCCTCAGTTGATCAAGCCAATTTTCTGCGCCTAAAACCCTCATCTTTTCTCTGAAAATTGCGGCAGAACCACAGCTACAACATGCCAGAATTTCTCCTCTTATTGTTCAGCAATTTCGTACAGCAAAACCACTGCACGTGTACAAAAATTTCAGCTCTTCAAACCTTCTCAAACTCTTCTTTGTTTGGCCCAAAATTCTGAACACATTCAACCCTTCCCTTGAGCAATATTTCGGCCAGTACAAAGAAGAAAATTACAGAATATTTTCCCCCTTAAACCCTCCCAAAGTCGGCAGTAAGAAGGCACACCATAAGCTGCAATTTTCGCCCTTGCTGTCCAAGAAACCTAAAGCCATTAGGAGTCTTTCTAAACACCACCATCTAACCCTAAACTAATCTTCTCTAACCCTAAAGCATAGTAGTCGACTATCCTCTCTATTCTACACGAAAAATTCCGGCAAGAACTGTTAGGATTCGTGGACTCCTAAACGCGGAAAACATCCACGAATCCCTCCCGAGGACCCAAGTAAACGATTAAGAAGATCTAAGCTTTAAGAATTACCTCTGGTTGCTGTAATCGAAATCCTTCGATTCGGTTGCTGTCGTTGTACGTTCAACCCGAACAATCACCGACGACTTGCAGTATGCGAACGTCCTCTATCGGATACTGATAGCGTCCGGTGATTGTTCGGGTTGAACGTACAACAATGCAAACTGAATCGAAGGATTTCGATTACAACAACCAGAGGTAATTCTTAAAGCTTAGATCTTCTTAATCGTTTACTTGGGTCCTCGGGAGGGATTCGTGGATGTTTTCCGCATTTAGGAGTCCACGAATCCTAATAGTTGTATCAGAGCATGTTATCCTTATTAAGCTTAATCAATTATTTCTTGATTTCATAGTAGACTGTTCAAACAAATGATATCAATATCTTAAATTGATATATTTGAGCACGGCCATGCATTTTTAACAGTCTAACTTATCAAGGGGCCCATGGATATTTCTCCCATAACTGAGAGGGACAAATTCCTTCACAATCAATCATATTCCTCTCCTTGATTTATTCTATATCCAACAGTAGTCTAATTTATTATCTGGTTAGAGACAACTTTAGACAATGTCAAAATATAAAATTTATCAAGTAGGAAACTATGATGAATTTAGGTCGAAGGACTTTCAATATTATTATGGCTAGAAAGTACTTATGACATATTCCATGAAGTACTCTCACAGTGGGTCATGTCCAATACAATGTTCTCTAACATTTATTTATATCTTGACTCGATATCACAAATATCCATGGCCAGTAAAACATAGCCATCAAGTTACAAACATACTAATCTTAATTTATTATTATTCCAATAATAATAATCGATCATGGACAGTTTTAGAATAGTCATTGTATTCATTGTAGGGTTTTACTATCAAATCACGTACTTGATGACCAACAAAACAAAACTCACTATTCATGGAAAGGAAAGCCTCATATTATTATATAAAACATAATGACAATTGTATAAGTACAAATTGACTCTAGGGCACATCCCCAACAGTCTCTCACTTGCACTAAGACCAATTTGGCATAAGCCGTAATCCCATTGATCTGGTATGACTATCATATTTAGACGATGGGAGAGGCTTTGTCAATGGATCTGCAACATTGTCATCAGTTGGCACCTTACATACATTGACATCTCCTCTATCAACAATTTCTCGAATGAAATGAAAACGTCTAAGTATATGTTTGGATCGCTGATGTGATCTTGGTTCCTTAGCTTGTGCAATGGCTCCATTGTTGTCACAATAGAGATCCACTGGGTTCATAATACTAGGAACTACATCTAGTTCTGTAATGAACTTTTTAATCCAAACTGCTTCTTTAGCTGCAGCTGAGGCAGCTACATACTCAGCTTCTGTAGTAGAATCGGCCACGGTGTCTTGCTTTGAACTTTTCCAACTTACAGCACTTCCATTCAAATAAAATAGAAAACCTGATTGCGATCTATAATCATCTATGTCGGACTGAAAACTAGCATCAGTGTAACCATTTACAACTAGCTCGCCTTCTTGTCCTCCATAAACTAAGAACATATCTTTAGTTCTTCTTAAGTACTTTAGTATGTTCTTGACAGCAGTCCAATGTGCCTCTCCAGGATTTGACTGGAACCTGCTTGTCATGCTCAATGCATATGATACATCGGGTTGAGTACATAACATGGCATACATGATAGACCCTATAGCAGAAGCATATGGTATCTTGTTCATGCGCTCTTCTTCATCCTTCGTAGAAGGACTTTGAGTTTTGCTGAGCTTAATGCCATGTGACATTAGCAAGAATCCTCTCTTAGAGTCTTGCATACTGAACCTTTTCAATACCTTGTCAACATATGCACTTTGACTTAGTCCAATTAGCTTTCTAGATCTATCTCTATAGATCTTTATACCTAGAATATAGGCAGCTTCACCTAAGTCTTTCATTGAGAAACAATTTCCCAACCATGTCTTTACACTTTGTAGAGTTGGGATGTCATTTCCAATGAGTAAGATATCATCAACATAAAGTACCAGAAAGACTATTGCATTCCCACTTGTTTTCTTATAGACACAAGGCTCATCTTCATTTTTGATAAAGTTAAATTCTTTAATTGCTTCATCAAAACGAAGATTCCAGCTTCGAGATACTTGCTTCAATCTATAAATGGATCTTTGAAGCTTGCACACTTTATTAGAATTCAAAGGATCATCAAAACCCTCAGGTTATGTCATGTACACATCTTGGAGTAAGTTTTCATTAAGAAACGCGGTTTTAACATCCATTTACCAAATTTCATAGTCATAATATGCTGCTATGGCAAGAAGAATTCTGATAGATTTAAGCATTACAACTGGTGAAAATGTTTCATCATAGTTTATACCATAAGTTTGTCTATAACCTTTTGCTACCAGTCGTGCTTTGTAAGTATGCACATTTCCCTCCATGTCTGTTTTCTTTTTGAAAACCCACTTACACCCAATGGTTTTTGAACCTTTAGGTGGGTTAACCAAATTCCAAACTTGGTTATCATACATGGATTGCATCTCAGACTTCATAGCCTCTAACCATTTTTTAGAGTCAGAACTCTTAATGGCTTCTTGATAGGAAGTGGGCTCATCATTAACCATAAGCTCCATATTGTGATCGTCAGTGATGAGAAATCCATATCTCTCAGGTTGTTGACGAACCCTATCAGATCTTCGAGATCCTTGTTCTATAGATGTAGGCTCATCTTGGACTTGTGAGCCATCTAATCGAGATTCATTATTTGGTTCAGGCACTAATTGTGGCTCTTGAATCTCGTCTTGATGAGGTTCAGGCACTAATTGTGGTCCTTGAATCTCATCAAGATGTATTTTACTCCTACTGATTCTTTTGAACTCCACAGCAATTTTCAAAAATCTTAAGAGTAATACCTAGCAAAAACCGATCACCCTATAAGGTAAGCAAAAACCATCTCAACCTCTTAATTCATTTCTTCCATCAATTCGTCTCCTTTTCTTCCCTTGAATCACGCCACCTAAAGGTTGATTTCATCCCTTCTATTTATTTTCGGTCAAAAGGAAGGAAAGAAGGTAGCTTTTCTCTTCCAATCAAGCGAACTCGGGACGATCACCATAGGAGCATTGAGATCTTGCTAACCCGATTGTTGCAAGGTAAGGGAATACTTACCATTGATGTCAAAATTAAGGTTTAATATAGTGGATGATGGATATGAGTGGTGATGGTCAAGTCGAGACCTTTTTGACATATTATTCATGTCTTTGATGGATATATGATCATAGTGTATGTACTTTGAGGATTAGATGATTTATTTGAAATTAGATAATGGATCGTGATTTGTTATGGGAATAAATGCGTTTAATGCATGTTTGAATCAATTGAGACCCTGATCATGATATTATGTGATTCTAGATCAGGAGGGTATTTGAAGGAAGCAAGATGTGATTTTGTCTTATTTATCTGAGGCATATCAAGTAAGTCCTTACATAAACTCTTTTGTTAAATGTTGTGATGGTAAGTCTTGCATAAACTCTTTTGTTAACTGTTGTGATGGCAAGTCTATGTTTTAAAGCTTTGTGAAGTTATTGTGAGCTATGTTTGCTTGGGTTGTAAACGTGGGTATTTATTCTTTAAACGGTTTTGTCAAACTAACGATTTTATCAAGAAAACTATTATTTTCCTAAATTTTTAGAAAAACTCTTTTAGAGAAAAACCACGTTGTACAAAGCCAAAGTTTGGAAATGTTGTGAATCAGGAATTGACGGATATGTTCATTGAGTACTCAATAAGGGTAGGCTAACAATACTAGTTTTGGAGAGCTTGAGTAAGTCTTCTGGCAGGAGGACACCTCCAGAAGATAAGCTCTACTTGAAAATGCGACAGTATTGGTTGGTCAGGGCGGTCCGAGCTAGCACTTGTACCTGAAAGGTATTGTTTATTTTCTCGGCATGGACACCCGGATGGTTTTGTTGGGTGTAGAGAAGGAGGAGTATTTCACCCGGTGAGCTGTACACTCACCTAGATCAAAACGCCCAACGTGTGGTAATCTGATCTTATCTCGGTACACAAAGTGTGGTGCCTTGACCTGTCTTGGTGAATAAAGTGTGGCACCTTGACCATTTTGTTCTCATAGAGCCCAACGTGTGGTGACATGACTATTGACTCGAGTGGATGATTTGTTTTGTATAAAGCGTGATTATGAGAAAACCTATTCCTTGTGAAAAGAGATTATTTATGACTTGCCAAATGTTTTACACTATGCATACACATACTGTTTAAAACATCATGTGCACACACAGGACTTACTGAGATTTAATCTCACACTATTTTATATAATGTTTTCAGGAGATAGATTGTGCTGAGCCAGCGAGCATGTGATAGTTGAAGCTTTTGTTCTTTTTGTTCCATTGTGCTCTAGGAGACAATTGTTGTTTAAGCTTCTAAACGATATTTGTTTTATTTCGTATTGCTCCAATTTAAGTCGGATGTAATAAGAGTTTTTCTTTGTTTATCTAAGTTGATTCTTTTGAGTTCGCCTTTATATTTATACCTCGTTTTAAAGACCCTTTGTCCTACAAGACGGGACGACATCCCCGCCCTTTTTGGATACGTAGTAGTGGGGTGTTACATGGTAGATCCCGCATGACCCAACCGGTCATGCCAAATGTTAAAAGTAGTAGGATCAGTAAACTTCTGGTTTACGAGATGATGAATTTCAATTGTACGTATTTTTGTAAAATATAGGCCAGTAGAAAAAGATGGTAGTTTTTCTAATACAGATTTCTTATCCAAATTAATTTGAGTAATATAAAGATGTTCAATACCATTTTTCTCATTTGTTTCAACATGATACCCATTTCTGCAGATATCTTTAAAACTCAATGAATTTCTTCTAAATTTTAAGAAAAATAGTACCTTATCAATAGTAATTATTGTTCCTTCAGGCAACAATATACTAACTCTTCTAGAGCCTTCAATCACATTTGTATTACCGTTTATTGTATAAATATTTATTTCTCCAATTTTGAGATAAGAAAAATATTTCTTATTTTTTAGTATAGTGTGTGTAGTTCCACTATCAATAATACATATATCATCATTAACAACAACCATCTGAACAAAAATATATATATATGCAAATGTAAATATTATTAATAAAAAGTCAAACATATCAGGGTGATGCATTGGTTCTTCTGGACACTGCCATCACCAATTAAATGGTCTATCCCACCGTCTGGATGTTCAAAAAAATTTGATAAACCATATGGGTAATATTGATATACATTGCGGAGTTATATTCATTCACAGTTTTAAAATCTTGTAACCTCAGGTGCAACCATTCATACCGTACAGTGGATAGTACGACCATCTTCAGGTGGTCAAATCTTTCTTTTAAATTTATCCACAGGACATATGGATCTTTTTTGGTAAGATATTCTATTTTCAAATTTTCGTCGATATGACGACGGATAAAAATTAAAGCTTTGGCCTTTTGTTGTGCAGATGTATTATTATTTTCTTGAATAGTTTCACTAAGGCTTTCAGCATTTAAATGCATTTTTGCATTGAGAACTCATGACATATAATTTTTTCCAGAAATATCAAGGGTTACAAATTTGAGTTTAGTAAGATTAGCCATAAAGATTAATAAATGCGTACCTGTCTTCTGGTTTGTGTAACGGTAGAGACTCCTACTTTAGTCTTCTAACTTTTGTAACGGTAGAAACTCGTGCTGATAACGTGTTATAAAATTTTGAATAGTGTTAGAATAAAATATATACACTACATATTAAGAAAACTCTAACTATTCTTTACACAAGAATTTCTTCAAACTTCTCTCTTTCTTTTTTCTCACAATTTTCTCTCACAATCACCATTCTTTTACAAAATTATGGTATATTTCAACCTTTGAGAATAGCTCTATTTATAGAGCCCTTAGTTAGTGGAATACATAATTTTTCACTAATATGAATTAGTGGTGTTTCCACTAAATGATGGACATTCATAAAAATTCATAATTAGTGTAGCTTCCACTAATTAGTGGAGCTTTCACTAATTCTCTAATAATTCACAATATATTCATAACAGATAGAAAATAAAATTGAGTGTAAATGTATCATTTCTTACATTTGCTTGGGTGCATTATGGATGGGGAAGTGATTCAAGGTATAAGTAGAATGGTAAATCTATTTTAATTCAAAATCACTTTAATTAAAAATAATTATAATTTAAATAAATTTTATTTTTTAATATTATTATATACTTAAATACATTATATTTTTTCTTTTTAATTATATTAATTTCACATATTTAATAATATTTTATTATATTTAAATATACGCATGTCAATCGAATTACTATCCAAATACACTCTTATTCCATTTATAAATTGAAAGAGTGGAAAAGAAAAATAAAATAAAGTCATTAATAACGAAAATGACTTTTTATTTTTTAAAAAATATTAAATAACAAAAATATAAAATAGATTAATAATTCTCTCTTCTCTCCTCTCCTTCACCTCCTACCAAACAAAAACCCTTCCCCCTTGTCCTTCTGTGAACCAAATTATGCGTAATGTCTTTTTTTTTTTTTTTTCCTTCTCAGTCATCCATGGCTTAAAATCTAATTCTACGTACTTAACTGCCATCACATAATAATTGTTAATTTACTTAGAAAAATATTATTTAATTTATGCGATGTGCAGATATTATGACTTCCTAAATTATAATTATTTATATGCCAATTATTTTTTGACTTTCTTGTTTTACTTTCCCTCTTATGTCTTTTTCTCACTAGTCATTCATATGAAAATTGATATAAATTAAATGGTTAAAAATATAAAGAATTATTATGTTGCTTATTTTTTTTCTGAAATTTAAATAAAGAGTTTTATGAATATATATCCATATGAATTATCGACAAATTATCATTCAGATTTTATAATATTAATATATTCTCTTAAGTTATGTAATTTAACTAATTAAATTATCATTTTTTTTTCATCTTTACTAGTAGAGGCGGTGAAATTATAGGAAACTGAGATTTTTCTTTTTTTTTTTATTTATTGAGAGGAAATAAAAGATATGGATTAAGGGCTAATTTGGGAGGAGAGAAGTAGAGAGAGAATAAAGAATTTGGAGGGAAGGGGAGTTTTGGAGATTTGGAAGGAAAGAAAATAAGAGATTTAGAATGATAAAAAACATATGACTCAAAACCTCAAAATCCTTTCCCTTTAAAGGTAGAAAAGAAATTGACGGATCATGAATGGAAGATGAGAGTAAATTTTAAAATTAGAGTAAAATATGTTAATTATCTTTGAACTTTTATAATTTTTTATATTTATCATCGAATTTTAAAATATATGATTTTAGCCTTCAAATTTTTAAAACACTTAAAAAATAACTATTTCAACAGTAAAAGCTCGAGTACAATATAAAATAACAAGATTGTAGCTCTCATCCCCCTATTTTTTTTTATTTTTAAAATATTATTCTTCAACTTTAATCTTACTCTCTTCTCTTCGAATTTTTTTTATTAATCAACAACAATTTTAAAATTTAATTTCAAACCTTTTTGTGCGATTGAATAATCTTGAGATTACTTTTTCGCATTTTTTCGAATCTAAACACACAACAAAAATAATATATTTTACTCTTTAATAAACAAAACTAAGATATAAAGATGAATAAGAAAAAAAATCAATTCAGTTCTTGACAAATAGTAATTTTCTTGGCATTTCTATAGAAAAAAAGAATAAATTTGAAAATAAAAGTGAATTACTAAAAAAAAAATTTTAAAAAAGTGAGAGACGCGCAAATCACAATAGTCTTTTCATATCATATATAAAAGTTATTTTATAAATATTAGAAGGATGACATCACATTGTAAGAGTTGAGTAAAAAAAAAAACCTATAAAATAAATCACGTGAAAGTCACGTGATGAACTTCCGTGAACATTTAATAGTTTTAATTGATGGAATAATTATTTTTTAGATATTTTAAAAATTCGATAACTAAAATCACACATTTTAAAATTCGATAATGAAAATTAAAATTTGTAAAAGTTCAAGAGTGATTGACGTATTTTGCCATTAAAATTATTATAATACCCTCATCATCATCTTCTTCTTCTTTTTCTCCCACCCTATCTCTGATGCTAGGCTGCTGTTGTCCCTTTGTTACTATTGCCTTGCTTCTACTACTTAGGTGGAATTGATGAAAAAAATTACCTGATCATTCGAGATTAGTGAAGAAAATCATAGGATTGTATAAAATTTGTGAAAAAAATTAGTCAATCTGGTGAAATTTATAGTTAATTGTAGCACAAAAATACTCACAAAATCCTAAGTTTTTTTTAGACTTTAATTTTTTAAATTGAG
This sequence comes from Voacanga thouarsii, assembly GCA_026120185.1. Classification (NCBI taxonomy): domain Eukaryota; kingdom Viridiplantae; phylum Streptophyta; class Magnoliopsida; order Gentianales; family Apocynaceae; genus Voacanga; species Voacanga thouarsii. The sequence goes on from JANUWF010001017.1 coordinate 11,220,087, forward strand.
ATTAGAAGGGGAAAATAGATAGAATTATAGAAAGAAGCAATTATGATAACAATAGTGGAGAAGTTATGCAAGGTGAGGTAGTATTGATAATAAATATCAGCATGCATACTAAGAAGTATTTTTAGGGCGGAATTAGATAAAAATTTGTTTGAGATGAGTTTTATAAAAAATTATTAAATATAGAAGGTCAGATCAAAAAGGAAAGAATATGATATAGTATGAATATATGATATATCTCGAGAAGTGAAAATTAAATAAAATAATAATATATTTGAATTAAAATAAAATTTTAATTTATGATGAAAATAAAAAATTCCTTATTTACATATAGCCTTAGAGAATAACACTAGCAATATATTTTATTATTCAAACTTTTAAAAAGGAGATTTTTTTTTTCTTTCATTCCAAACAACATTAATTAATTATAAATTACTTCACTTTCTATTTTTTTAAAATTTTTTTCATATCTAAAGAAATCTCTTACTCCTCTTCGCAAACTAGCCCTAAAAGTTGAAATAATCTGGGCATAATCATTCTTCAGAGATTGAATTGATGCTGCTATTTCTCCCGCGACCTGTCAGCATAATCATTATCTGTCATTTGAAGTATCTGTGGCTCCTCTACCGTTCGCCGGCGATCTCATTCTTTCTCTCTGTGGATTGTCATTAGGGATTTTATGCTCGTCGGCTATTCTTCCCGCCCCGACCCGAAGAAGGTTGATCACGGTAAATTTCCACTTTATAGCTTTTCTTCATTTGGCTATACTATTGAGTATACAGCCGATCGACCTGTTTCTCTTCCTATTGCATAGAAAAGTGAAGTCAATTCGAAATCAACACCCTCCGGATATGCTGTTTGAGGAGTGAGCATTTGGCTGCAGTGAAGTTGGACGCTGCTGCGAACAAAATATCAGAAGGCCTGGCCGACAAAATCAATGGCGGAGAAGGAGGTTGACCAGCTAGCTCAGGCATTCGACGATCTATTGACCAGTGTCTCCACTATGGTGAAGGGAGAGCTTCAGGTAGCTAACACATTGAGGTTTGATTTAGGAGTAAATTATTTGAGCGAATAGCATTTTCTGTCCTAATTAGTACGGGTTTTGCAGCAATAGTCTGCGGTTCCTCTCTAAGTTTGGATACAATCTGTACCATGAATTTTGTGTCACGGAACAGGAAATTATGGAGTTTAATGCGTGTTGATAATAGAAACGTGGAAAATGGTTTAAATAATTACATCAGTTACTATTCTTGTTCTTATCTTCCGATGGTCGAGATTTCATCCAGTTACCAGACTTGTTCGGTATTGCAAACCTTTTTTAGTTATCAGTCAAGGAAGATCTCCGGGGAAATGTTTGGGATTGTTATGTTTGTTTTTGTGATACTTTCTAATTGTGGTTTATCACTTGCATGATCAAAACGAGTGAGTGAACTGAAAGCCTGACATTTTTAGGTCTCTTCTTCTTGCTCATTGCGGGGAGAAGGATGTGAAAATCGAATTTACTGAAGAAAAGAAATTTCTGATTTTCTCAAGTCCAAGTGAAAATTTTATCTGACATGAATCACATGATCTCATATATGTTAGCACCAAGACTCCGACCACTCTTTGGGGTACCGTTGCATGGCACCTGGTTGCAGGGTGCCGATGGGCTGCAGCAGGGTGGCAATATTAGGCATGGGTATACATGCACACAGGTGGAATATAGTGTTTTAGGTCAAAATGATGCTTGTTGCATGAGAGTCACAGAGTCCAGCAAGTGAAAGAAGTTCTGTTCGGGGATTGAGTATATAAGAAGATTGTAAAAAAGTTTTTTTTTTCCTCGTTCATTATTGTTTTTCCTTCTCGTTAACCATGTTTGCCTCAACATTATTTCAAAGTATATCAACTGTGATGTTGTAGTGGCATCTTCTTGTGTTGGTCTTTAATTTGCAGAATAGTAAATGGAAGAGCTCGTCCCTGCTAGTTGAAAAGGTATTTATGTACACTTCAGACCTGCAAAGTGGAGTGTAATTAGAGGAAACCTCAGGGTGTGGAGAAGTTGAGCTTATACCTAAAAATGTTTTTCAGTAGTATACTTATCAGACCTGGACATTCCATTTACATGCTTTTTCATGTGTTCAATTGAACCTTTGGTTGGCTCTCTAGATTTCTATTAAGGAAAAGACTGAGACTTCCCTTGGATGTTCAAATTTTAACTTATATTTTATGTGAACTCCTGGACAACCATTGTCTCAGATAAGAGACTTGCTGCTTATACTATAGTCCTACTAAAATTCTATTGATAAGTTTGTTGGACTCACATATAGGATTAGCCAACAGTACTATAACTTCAGAATGTGCAAGTTATTTCAGATTTGGCATGAACTGTGGTGAGATTTTGTGGTGAAAGATGTTCTACTTCAAGCAAACCCAGTAGTTTTGATCCTTTTCGTAAGCTCAGCATTCATTGCCTTCTGTAGATAGTTTGTCTTTTTTGTTCTTTATGGTTTATAAAGGAATACAAAGGTACTCATTCTTCTGGACAGGCATATATATGCTTTCTTTCTTTTGGCTTTCTCTGTGCAACCCTTTTAACGTGATCCTTTTCTTTAGGTAACAAACAATATACTTGAGCTACTCGAAAAGATGAATTTAAGAGTGGCGGAGGAATATAAAGGCTTTGGTGATGTAGCTTCTGGACTAACAGTTTTCATGGAGCAGCTTAAGTCAAAAGGTGGAAGCTTCGACGAGTATGTTCAACAGATTGATGCAATAGAGCACCAAGTTACAGAATTTGAAGCTGTAATCTCAATGCTTGATAAATACGTTTCTTTGCTTGAATCAAAAGTTAAATCTGTTTACCAGACCCCACCGTCATGAACTCCAATGTAGTCTTTCATTCCTGAAATTGATATACACACCTTTCTTTTGTTCCTGTCTCTAGAGGGTATTCTTCGTCTGCTTAGAAATGTATGCAGGTTGAATTTCACTGACGTGCACATATAAAGCAGGGAAATCATCCTACTTTGGAAGGGATTGTGAGGGATCTCTCCGTTAGGCAGGCATTTAGCTTATCAGATATTACTTTATTTGAGGTTGGCAAGGAACGGTTCTCTGGTTCTTCTGTGATTGCAAGTCTACCTTCCTAGCTGCATCAAAGATTTGGACAACAGAAAAAGAAAGTATCCTAACGATTCTCATTGGTTGCTGCTTATAAGCAGTATGTTGCCAATGTTACAGTTATTAATTACATATGGAAAAAAAAGGCCAATCAATATTTTTGAAGTGCATAATGTTTGTTAAACGCGTCTAAATATGTAAAGCAATTCTCAAGCTTAAAAATAAGTGAATCGGTAACCACTAACACAATAGTGGGGGTGGTAAGTAGCTCCAAATTCTATTTCAAATACCTAAGTTAGAATGTTACTAGTCTATGGTGTTGGATTTCAATGAGTTTAGTGGGTTATGGTGACTTAGGTGGGTTTTAATTCCAACGAGTTTATGAATGAATAGAACATTTTCATAATGATTAGATTTCTATAATAAGTAATTACATTTAATTTAAAATTTAACCTCGTACTTTATTTACCTAAAAAGAACAGTGATCCAGTATAATGCATGGAGTGGTTTGTTACAACTTACACTCTCATTTCATTGTATTTGGGGAGGGAAAATGTAGTGGTAATTTGAGAAAGATTTATGTTTGGTTAATGGTAAAAAGGGGTGAAACAACTTCCTTCACATGGACAAACTTTCTTCTCCAAAAGGTTGGAATGTAAATGGAAGGTAAAAAGATAAATTTATCTATCATTTCTCACTTCTTAATAGTTCAAATAATAATAATAATAATATATATATATATATATATATATATATATATATTAATTGACACCTCCACACTACGTGTGAAAATCTTGTCCGACAATTAAATAAAATTTATTAAATATTTACAAATATATAAAATTTATAAATAAATTATTAGTTAGAGAGTTTTAAACAAAGATTAATGTTAACAAAATAATTTAAAACATATTTTTTAATTATAAGTATTATAGGATTTTACTTCTGCTATTGATAGAGCATATATATTTAAATATACAAAAATCAACAATTGACCCTATACTTTTATGATTTTTTTTATATTTGTTGTCACTAACCTAGAGATATAGTCCAAAAAAAGAATAAGTATAAGTTTATTTGATTTAATAATCAATCTCAAAAATAATAAAAATAATAAATCAATTATCTTTTAAATGTGTCTATTTATGTATTTGTACAAGGTGGAGAAAATAAATTATACAAAATTCAAATTTGTGAGACAAACTCTTCTTCAGTTATATCATCTCGATTCATGAGAAATCAATATATCATTTTTACATTTGAATAAGTTTATGGTTTTTTAATCAAATATTCCCCGCAATAATAAATATTGAATAAAAAAGAGAGAAATTAGTGTAATATTGTGCTGAAAAGTGGTAGATAAAATAATGATCGAAGTTATTCGTAAAATTAAATAAATGTACTTAAAATTGCATACTTATAGTTAAGATGAGAATTTCGATTATAACTTCAAGATATATCTAAGAGTACCAATTTAAAATATGTCTAAAAGATTTGTTAAGCATCACATTTTGTAGTACTATCTAAGGATAACAATTTAATATCTTCTTCCAACTTGCATTCTTACCATATTTCTATTGTTGTTTGTGACAAAAATATCATTATCTTCACAAACAATAAAATCTAATACGACCATGTAAGAAGAATAAAATGAATAAGGTTTTAACTCTTCATTGTTAGCAATTGACTCATTGGAATGAAAGTTAGAAAGAAAAAAAAAAAAAAACTTTCAAATGTAGCAATGTCTTCCATCCACTATATTCGCCACTAAATGAAATATAAAATTTAATTTTATTACTAAAACCTAATTGTCACGCACCGTGCTCGCAGACCCGGGAGCGCGACTATGGGCTTGGCAGCATCCACGGTCAACTACTTGGCCGCCGTCCTTACTGGGCCAAAATGGATATTCCGAGTTGACAATGAGTACTTAGGCTCATTCTTATATACCATTCATACTTCTCATTCAAATCCCATATGGGATTGGAGTATCACATTCACCTCTCATTTAGGCTCAAGCGTCCTCGTTAGGCCCATACTTTAGGAGCTAAACCCAAGACCAACCAGGCAGCATAAGGTTCTAGAGGTGACTCTCACCGCGCATGGTGGCATGGTGTAGCACTTAGTTCCCATACCGGGAGCTGGTTACCTGCTCTGATGCCAATGTCATGCCCCGTGTCTGCAGGCCCGGGAGCGCGATTATGGGCCTGGCAGCACCTACTGTCAACTACTTGGCCGCTGTCCTCACTGGACCAAAATGGATCTCCCAAGTTGACAATGGGTACTTAGGTCCATCATTATATATCATATACACTTCTCATCTCAATCTCATGTGGGATTGGAGTATCACATTTATATCAGTGATCCTTCTCCTAATTTGAAATTCATGAGCTTTTATTTGTTATGTCTTCAGTTTTGATCATGATGTGAAAAAAAAAATCGAAACGAAAAGGGCCGTGAACTTTGTTGATTTCATGGTGATTGCAATTTTTTCGGTTATTGTGCGTTGGGCATCTGATGCCTCACAAAAAAAAAAAAAAAAGAAGTCTTCAATGCGTGATGATCTGTACAGAGAGTACTTTTGGTGGATTTGCTTGGTGTGGGGACGGCTGTTGTCCCCCCCCCCTAAAAAAAACGAAATTTGTTTTGTCTGGACGTGACCACTGCAGAGCATGTCTATGGAATTGGTGTTGCAGTGGACACTATTGATTTCAAGTGATGGATATTATTTATAAAAAAAAAATTGCAAATTATTTTTATGTTATTTTCTTTGTATAATTGTGAGTCCAATTTGTTTTGTTTTAAAGATTAGACTAAACTAATTAGATTTATTTTATAATTAAATCATACTTTTATTCTATTTTATTGTTTTTATTGAGGTGATGTTTTATTTTATTTAATATTAGACTAAGTCCTATATCATTTGTGTGTTCTTATATATATTAAAAAAAAGAAAGAAAGAGAGATCATTTCATCTAATTGGAGAATATTATTCGATGCGTTTTATTGAAAAGATATTATATGTAACATCCCCTTTCCTAATAAGATGTTTGGACTACTTATTGGGCTAATGTAGCTTACTCCATGTAACATTTCGCAGATTTTGATTAAGAATATGAAGAGAATTGTGAAGACAGATAGGATTAGACTACGTTTTTAGATTAATTAGCTTTTTAAGAGCTTTTACTTATTATGACTTTTATTTTGGTTTAGACAGTGTTGTTCGCATAAATCCTTAATTAAGATTGAGCAAGACATTGGTTGTATTATATGTTTTTTTATATTTTGTTCATGAAATTATATTTCAGGATGTATGTTTTTCTTTTCCTTTGGAGGTGATTAGTTTGATTACAGTGATTTCCTTGAGTTAGAGGCTTAGTGTCTTGCTGCTGTGTAGTGTTTCGGGTATGGACTCGGGTTCCATTTCGAGTTCCGGATTCGGGGCGTTACATTTAGTGGTATCAAAGACCCCTAAGTTCGTTATCCTTAATATTAAGTTATGATTTAATTTACTGCGAATTCTAAGTAGGATAGGATATCATATATTTTATGTCTAACTATTATGGGTTATTATTAGTAGTTTTATTGATTTATTTGACCCTCCCCCAAAAAAAATCCCTTAATTATTTTATCTACTTACTTATTTATTTAAATACTTAGTTATTTATCCTGATGATATTAATTATCATAATTACTTATTGTGGGTGCCAGATAGATGGCACGTGAGGGAAGGCAAGAAAATGATGGTGAGGGTTTTAATAGTGAATCGGATGACATGAACGTGCCATTGCAAGAATAGGGACAAAGAATAACACGTCAACCGACAGGTGGAACCAGTTAACATGTGCCGATGCCATCTACCGGGCTTCCTCCGCAAGTTATACCAACAGCTATGCCTGGGCCAACGCCAACTGAATTAATGGCGACTTTGAATATGATGGCACAAGTTATGCAAAATCAACAACAGGTGTACTAAGAACAACAAATATTGCAACTAGAGCAGGAGTAGAGGCAACAAAGACTGGCATTGGGGCCTAGAGCGCATTATGAACGACTTAAGAAGGTAGGGATGCCTACTTTTGATGGAACTGCAGATCCGTTAAAGGCGAGCAAGTGGTTGGAAGGGTTAGAGGAAAATTTTGAGATCCTGGAGATACCTGATGATGTCAAGCCGAAAATTGTACCTCCATTCCTAGTTGGAGATGCAAACCAATGGTGGAGAGAGGCAAAACTAGCATATACTCAAGGTAAGAGATCTATGACTTGGGGGGTATTCAAGAAAGCAGTTCTCAATCACTACTTTCATGTGGCAATTAGACTACAAAAATAGAATGAATTATTTGATTTGATACAAATAGAAGGGATGAGTGTGGTTCACTACGCATCGCGATTTAATGCCTTAGGACAGTTTGCGCCGGAGATCATAGCCAGTGAAACACTTAAGCTGCAACGGTTTGAAAGTGGATTGCAAAGGAGAATTAAGGATCGATTATCCTCAATGCCCTCGAAGAACTATGAAGAATCCTATACTAGGTGTCTTCACATTAAGGCGGAGATTAAGAAAGGTGATGCTGAAAGGGAGAAGAAGAGATCGAGACCTATCTTCAGTTAGGGCTAAGGTTCAAGATCAGCGGGACCCCTAGCAGCAAAAAGGCGTCCATTGCCCAAAACTACTCCGGCAGTAGCTTCTTAGGATAAGAAGAAGCTTTATGAGACTTGTCAGCGTATACATCCCAGTGAATGTAGATGGAATACTAGGGCTTGTTTCAAGTGTGGAAAGATAGGGCATCGTATTGAGGAGTGTCCGATGATGGCTCAGGAAGCATTAAGACCTGCTACTCAACTAGTTATGAGGCCAGCGGAGCAAATGAAGTCGAATGCTAGGGTTTTTGCACTAACTCAAAAGGAGGGTGAGACTGTAGATGATGTGGTTACAGGTACCCTACTAATTAATTCTGTACCAGCTTTGACGCTCTTTGATTGTGGTGTCACTCATTCTTTTGTATTTCAACGTTTTGCTAAAACTCTAAAATTAGCCCCTACCTCTTTAGTTGATCCTTTTCATGTGTCTATTCCTAGTGGAAAAGTTTTAGTCTTCAAGCTTCTGATGAGGGGATGTAGGGTAGAGATTGGAAATGAAGTGTTAGATGCTGATCTTATCCAAATTCCAATGGTGGATTTTGATGTGATTCTCGAAATGGATTGGCTTTCTTGCAACTATGCAATGATCGACTGCAAGGGCAAAAAGGTAAATTTTGCAATTCCAGGGAAAGATGAATTCCATTTTCTGGGAGGTTTGGAGAAGCGGGCGAATAAGTTGAAACCAATCATATCACCCATAAAGGCACGAAAAGATCTTCAAAAAGAATGTGAAGGTTTCTTAGCTTACGCAGTGGATACTCAGAAGGAAAGACAAACATTTGAAGATATACCGGTGGTGTGCGACTTTCCAGATGTATTCCCGAAAGAATTACCAAGGCTACCCCCTGAGCGAAAAGTAGAATTGGAGATTATTTTAATACCGGGAGCGGAACCGATCTCGAAGGTTCCGTACAGAATGGCACCTGCTGAATTGCGAGAATTAAAGACACAAATGCAAGAATTATTGGATATGAGATTTATACGCCCAAGTGTGTCCCCGTGGGGAGCTCCAATTTTGTTTGTGAAGAAAAATGATGGTAGTATGAGACTTTGTATTGACTACCGCGAACTTAATAAGATCACCATAAAAAATCGGTACCCATTACCCTGGATAGATGACCTCTTTGACCAGCTGAAAGTTGCTTGGGTGTTTTCTAAGATTGACTTGCACTCTGGATATCATCAGTTAAGAATTAAGGCAGAGATATACCCAAAAGTGCATTTCGGACTCATTATGGATATTATGAGTTTTTGGTCATGTCATTTGGAATGACTAATGCCCTAGAAGCATTTATGGACTTGATGAACCGGGTCTTCAAGCCTCAGTTAGATAAGTTTGTAGTGGTATTCATTGATGACATTTTGATATATTCATCATCCGAAGAAAAGCATGCGGAGCATTTGGCAGTGGTTTTGCAGACCTTGCGAAAGGAGAAATTGTACGTGAAATTTAGCAAGTGTGAATTTTGGCTTAGGAATGTTGCTTTCTTGGGTCATGTCATATCTGAAAATGGAGTAGCTGTAGATCCTAAGAAAGTAAAAGCCAATGTAAATTGAGCTAGACTAACTAATGCATCTGAAGTGAGAAGTTTCTTAGAATTGGTTGGGTATTATCGAAAGTTTGTGGAGGATTTCTCAAAAATTTTAGGACTGTTAACTCGTCTTACCCAGAAAAAGACTAAGTTCGAATGAAGTTCAGCGTGTGAGATCAGTTTTCAGGAGTTGAAGAAAAGATTAACATCCGCACCTGTACTCACACTACCATCTGGATCAGGAAGTTTTGTAATCTATAGTGATGCATCAAAGAACAGTTTGAGTTGTGTGCTAATGCAGAATGGGAAGGTTATAGCCTATGGGTCGAGACAATTAAAGCCTTATCAACAAAATTATCCCACTCACGATCTTGAGCTAGCTGCAGTGGTTTTTGCTCTAAAGATCTGGAGGCACTACCTGTATAGGGAGCTTTGTGAGGTGTTTACGGACCATCAAATTTTGAAATATTTGTTCACCCAAAAAGAACTTAATATGCGTCAGAAGAGATGGCTAGAGCTGCTTAAGGACTATGATCTGAAGATCAGCTATCATCCGGAGAAAGCCAACAAAGTAGCTGATGCATTGAGTAGGAAGAACAATACCCTAACAACTATGATCACTCATCATAGACAATTGATATTAGAATTCGAGAAATTGGAGATAGAAGTAAGAGGGTCTGCAAAAGGATATATAGCAGCTTTGACGTTGCAACCAACCTTAGTGGAACATATAAAGACGACTCAAGGTATGGATGCTAGTTTAGAGAAGAAGAAGAAAGAAGTCTGTGATGATCAGCAAGCAGATTTCCAAATTCATGATGACGGGAGTTTGAGATTTAGAGGAAGATAATGTGTACTTGACCATCCAAGTTTAAAAGTTGAAATTTTGAAAGAAGCGCACAACTCTAAGTTGTCGGTACATCCCGGTGGTACTAAAATGTATAAGGACTTGAAAAGAAACTTTTGGTGGAGCGGAATGAAGAGGGAGATAGCCGAATATATCTCTCGGTGTATGGTATGTCAACAAGTGAATGCCGAACACCAAAGACCAGGAGGATTGCTAAAACCTTTAGAGATACCTGTATGGAAATAGAAGTATATCACTGTGGACTTTGTTATTGGATTGCCAAGATCAAGGTTGGAGAATGATACTATTTGGGTGATTGTAGATAGATTGACTAAATCTACTCATTTCTTGTCAATGAAGGCTACAGCAACAATGGATGAGTTGGCAAAGATGTACATGGAGGAGATAGTGCGATTACACGGCATACCAGTTAGCATTGTGTCTAACAGGGATCCACAGTTTGTTTCACGATTCTGGAAGAGCTTTAATAAAGCTATGGGGACCACGATAGCACTTAGTACTGCATTTCACCGATAAACTGATAGGCAATCCGAACGTACTATTCAAACGTTGGAGGATATGTTGCGGGCATGTGTGATGGATTTCAAAGGTAGTTGGGTTGATCATTTAATGTTGGTAGAGTTCTCTTATAATAACAGTTACTAGACAAGTATCAGAATGGCTCCGTATGAGGCATTGTACGGGAAGAGGTGTAGGTCACCGATGTGCTAGGATGATGTTGGTGAGAGGATAATTACTGAACCAGAATTAGTACAAATTACCTTGGAGAAAGTGCCATTGATCCGTGAGCGGATTATGACAGTGCAAGATAGACAAAAAAGTTGGGTAGATAGCAAAAGGCGACCATTGGAGTTTAAGGTGGGAGAAAAGGTGTATCTTCGAATTTCTCCTACCAAGGGGGTGATGAGATTCGGAAAGAGTGGAAAGCTAAGTCCTCGTTTCGTAGGTCCTTATGAGATTCTAGAAAGAGTTGGGGAACTCACTTATCGTTTGGTTTTTCCACCAGCACTGTCTAAGGTGCATAACGTTTTCCATGTTTCTCAATCGAGGAGATACATATCAAATCCAAGTCATGTGTTAGAGGCTGAACCAATGAAAGTGACTGAAAACTTGTCATACGCGGAGATTCCTTTGAGGATAGTAGATCGTAAGGATATTGCGAAGACGTATCATTCCATATGTTAAGGTCCAGTGGACAAATCATATGCCTCACGAAGCTACATGGGAATTGGAGGAGGACATGCATAAGAAGTATCCATCTTTATTTGACTTGGAAGGTACGTATAAGTTTCGAGGACGAAACTTTTGTAAGGGGGGTGGAACGTAAATACCCAACCCAATTGATTATGAGTCTGGTATTTTAACCGACCCATAAAGCAATTTATTATTATTATTATTATTATTATTATGGCCCATGAGATAGCCCATAGTTTTAGGAGTCATGAGAGATTTAATTGAGTTGAGGCATGTGTTTGTTATTTAGTATTTTTAAAAGTCAAATCTACACTTTAACCTAAACGACGTTCTTTGGTTTTATCATCAGTTGTCCAAAGCGATCATTCAATGGTTCTAGACTCTGGGGAAGAAAGCTATGACTTGCTTCAATCGTGAAGATGAGTTCTATTGGTTTCGACTCTTAATTTAGTTAGAGGTTGATGAGTAAATATTAGAAGGTTCTCTTTGTTTCTGGAATTCTAGATAATAAGGTTAATTGATTCATTGAGTTTTAGTTCCTTTGATTGATATTGGCATTGTGTGGTTTGATATTAGGGAGCGATTGTGTGGAGTAGTTAGCTTAGATTAGAGATATTAGTCTGACTTCTAAGGTAAGTGATTCAAGCATCTTCTATTTTTCGAAATATTCTACAATTTGTATTTTCTGTATAAAATTTGAGAATTGAGTTTGGTTATTTTATTCTGATTTTGAATCATAGTATCATGTGTGCTATGTGTGATATGTGTTTAATGGCTCATGGGTTAGAAGAATGGGAGGAAAAATATGTTCTAAATTTTATTTGTGTGACTGAAATCCCTCTCAATCAATAAGAAATATAAGTCTGGCCTCCTTGACGGGATAAATAGTCAGGATTGATATCAGTGATCCTTCTCCTAATTTGAGATTCATGAGCATTTGTTTGTTGTGTCTTCAGTTTTGATCATGATGTGAAAAAAAAAAAAAGAAAGAAACGAAAAAGGCCGTGAACTTTGTTGATTTCATGGTGATTGCAGTTTTTTTCGATTGTTGTGCGTTGGGCATCTGATGCTTCACGAAAAAAAAAAAAAGAAAAAAGAAGAAGTCTTCAATGCGTGATGCTCTGTACAGAGAGTACTTTTGGTGGATTTGCTTAGTGTGGGGACAGCTGTTGTCCCCCCCCCTAAAAAAATGAAATTTGTTTTGTCTGGACGTGACCACCGTAGAGCATGTCTGTGGAATTGGTGTTGCAGTGGACACTATTGATTTCAAGTGATGGATATTATTTATAAAAAAAAATTACAAATTATTTTTATGTTATTTTCTTTGTATAATTGTGAGTCCAATTTGTTTTGTTTTAAATATTAGACTAAACTAATTATATTTATTTTATAATTAAATCATACTTTTATTCTATTTTATTGTTTTTGTTAAGATGATGCTTTATTTTATTTAATATTAGACTAAGTCCTATATTATTTGTGTATTCATATATATATTAAAAAAAAAGAAAGAGAGATCATTTCATCTAATTGTGGAATATTATTCGATGTGTTTTATTGAAAATATATAATATGTAACATTCTCTTTCCTAAGAGGATGTTTGGACTATTTATTGGGTTAATATAACTCACTCCATTTAACATTTCGCATATTTTGAACAAGAATATGAAGAGAATTGTGAAGACGGATGTGATTATACTACGTTTTTAGATTGATTGGCTTTTTGAGACTTTTTACTTATTTGACGTTTATTTTGGATTAGACAGTGTTGTTCGTATAAATCCTTAGTTAAGATTGAGCAAGACATTGGTTGTATTAAAGATTTTTTTTATATTTTGTTCATGAAATTATATTTCAGGATGTATGTTTTTTTTTTTTTTCCTTTGAAGGTGATTAGTTTGATTAAAGTAATTTCCTTGAGTTAGAGATTTAGTGTCTTCTTGGAGATGCTGCCGTGTAGCGTTTCGGGTACGGACTCGGGTTCCATTTCGGGTTCCGGATTCGGGGCGTTACACTAATACTCTCAATATAAAATCAAAATTTTTAGGACTTAGGGAGCTTTTTCCATGCCTTCATTCCTTCTCAATATTTGTTTACTTGCAATCATAGAAAAAACAGTATTATAAGACATAGATAATTAGTTTTAATTATTTTCTTTCTTTCTTGCCTCTGCCCAAATTGACGGACAATGATAAGCAAATCCTATGTAGTAAATTATTATTATTATCACTTCGTACCTAAACTTTCTCAAAAAATAAATAAATAAGTAAATAAAATTCACATAAATGTATCTCCACAAAAGAGGTGGAAAAAGCCACAAAGAAAATAAAAGATTACCTTATGATGCATCTTGATTATCAGTCTTATTGTATTCAAAATCAATAGAATAAAGAATTATCACAGATATGGAAGAAGTTTCTCAAAATTATGATGAAAAAAAAACAAGAAGAGAATAAATTAAATATGAATAGAGAAATTAAATATTTATGTACGAAATCTTGATGCACTGTATGTTAATCCCCAACTACTATAACTACATCCATAAATTTGCCTATCACAATAGTAACAATAATGTTATACTTCTTTTATATTACTCTGCAAAGATAAGTTAAGTGACCATGAATATTAGAAAAGAGACATTTGAGAGTTTCAACCGCTTAAGAAAACCTGACATCCCTCTCATTTTCATGGAGTTGGTTTTCTAAGTCATCAATTTTTATCTTCGACATATCATACTTGCATCCACAAACAAAAAATGCATTTTATCAACACTTAAAATCCTAATTTCAGTTAAATGAAGAATATGTGCAATAAAATAGTTAGCAAATAAATCTACATATCCTTCCATGAATAAATCAAAGAATGATTTTTTTTTTCAAAGAGTAATAATGTATAATAAATTAAAGAATGAAATTTGTAGGCCTATATTATTATAAAATAATAATGTGTCTCTTCATTTTTCATATCGACTCTTAAATTATCTTTCTTATTTATTTCATAATAATAATTATAATAATATTCATATATATTTTTTTAGACAATACTATTAAATGTTTAATTTATCTATAACGATCAAGTCAATATCAATTATAAAAAGAATTAGATGGAAGCATTGAAGAAATTAACACCATCCATAAAAGAATACAAAAATGTTTTCATAGATCTATACCATTAATTGGAGAAGATGAAAAAGTTAAAAAAAAAAAAGCTTTAAAAATTTACTTGGATAATTTAATTCACACTTCACTTTTAGTTTTCTTAAAAATAATAATAATGTGTAATAAATTAAAAAATGAAACTTGTAAACTTATGTTATTGCGAAATAATAATATGTCTTTTTATTTATTTATTTTTATCTAACTCTTTAATTGCTTTGCATAACGTATCTTTCTCATTTATGTCATAATAACCGTTATAATAATAATTATATATATTTTTTATACAATACTGTTAAATGTCTAATTTATTCATGACAACCAAATCAATTTTAACCATAAAAAGAGTTAGATGGAAGTATTGATGAGATTAACATAATCTCTAATAGAATACAAAAAGGTTTTAATAGATCTATACCATTAATTAGAGAAGATGGAAAAAAATTTGTTTTGAAAATTTACTTGAACAATTTAATCCTCTCTTCACTTAACAAAAAAAAAAATGATAATAAAAAATAAGAAAAGAAACAAAATCGTAACAATCAGAAAAGAAATTCAAATAAATAATGATGAATCAAATTGAACTAAATGAAATATTTAAAAAAAAAAATCAAAACAATGCTGTAAAAATAAATATGAAGAAATACAAAACTTCAAAAGAAATAATAACAATCATCCAACATGAACTGATAGAACAGAGGGGCTAAATAATCAACCATAAGAATATATACCAATAGATAAACTAAAAAATCAAAAAGTCATAACAACTAAAAAATAGTAGAAACATTTACTATCACGGTTGTAGGTTGATAAATATTTACAATACATTTCTTATGATTACAGTCCACGATTTTTCCTATTTATGTTCTCTTTTTTTGGCGTTATTTTAATTATATTTGTTTTAATTATTTTTTATCATAAAATTATACTCTATTAAATTGGAGCATTTGTCTTGTTTGGATATTGTTGACTTGTGAAATTATTGATGGTATATTTTGCTTTTTTAATATTATAAATATGTATGTTTTTTTACGTATTTTTACATATCTGATTCATTTTCTTGAGTTTTGTTGTCATTTTGCTTCCTCACATATTCTTGTTTTGTGAACAATTCATTCGACTTTTAAGATCATAATGGTATCTTTGGTTTTGAGTAATTTTCATAATTAATTTTTCTCCTCATAATATGTGCGTGTGCTCTATAATCTTTATTGAACTAATTTTTATTGTCTCCTTGATTTGTATATTTATTTTTTTCTTGTTATGTGATATTTTATTTTTTATTTTATATATGCCAAAATGCTGACATTTTTTGTCACTTACTGAAAATCAACATATTGGTATTCTAATTATATTTGTAACAGAATTTTCATGTTATAGGTTGTCCAAATTCTCTATGCATTTTGATAAATTTCATTAATATAACTGATTTTTTTGACACATTATTGTCCATGAGTTATTAATAGTTAATAATAGAATAAATAAGTGTATGGTTATTAATAGTTATAATAGAATAAATACTTTTCATATTTTTTTGTTAAAAATAATATTATACATGTTTAATGACTATTTTACCTATGGCAACCAAACTAATCTTAACTATTGAAAATTTTAAGTGGACAAATTCTAAAATCTACGTCATTCATTAGAAAAGCTGAAAAGATTTTTTAAAAAAAATTATTAAACAATAATATATTCAATCCCATCTTAACATTTAGATACACACAATAAATATAATAAAAAAATTTCATTTATTTATCTTTTACCATAACTAAATAAAATTTTTAAAAAATATGTAATTTTCCTTTTCCTTCTCTCCCCTCAATTAAAAAAAAAAATCAATTAAAGAGACAGAATAAAAAAATATCCAATCTAAATAAATTTTCATTCTCAGAGAGTGTTTTAGGAAAAAAAAAAAAATCACTCTTATCCATCACACATTTATCTCCTTAGTCAACAATTTTTTCCCCCCAAAACTAAAATGAAATATAAATTCAATCCAAGTATAGTGGATGCGGAAAATTAGTTCCGGATGTAACACAATTCATGCAATTTAGGATATAAGTAAATATGAATTAAATTGGGATGTATTAATATTAAATATATATAATATTTAAATAATCATATATTTTAATGTATTAATTTATATAGTATTAAAAAAATTATACATTTTAATGTATTAATATTAAATATATATATTATTAGTTAATTTAATTAAAATTAAAATTATTATTTTTCATTTAATTACGTATTACTTTATGATACTTTTACGTTTCGTAATAGTAGGCTTCCTTTTCCATGTGTCGGAATGATAAGTTTTCTCTTCGGCTTATATATATATATATATATATATATATATATATATATATATATATATAGTTAATTTAATTAATTAAAATTTTTATTTTTACTTTTATTTTTTATTTAATTACGTGTCACCTTATGATACTTCTACGTATCATAATGGTAAGCTTCCTCTTCCACTTTTATTTATATATATATATATATATATATATATATATATATAGTCACCTTATAATGATTTCACATATCGTAACGATAAGTTTCATCTTCGACTTTTATATATATATAGATTTTTATTTTTTATTTAGTTACGTATAGATTTTCTTTTTTACTTTTATATATATATATATAAATTATTTAAATTATTATTATTTTAAATTAAAATAAAATTTTTGTTTGATTTCGCTGTCGATATTATTCCGCTTGTCCGACCCATTGGGCATTGCAACCCAAATAAATCGAACATCCTCCAAAAATCCTAGCAGTGAATTTGGATCCTCGTCACTAACCGGTTCGGATTTTCGCCGCTGCTTGATCTGGTTTCCCACCACCGTCGTGTCCGTTTGTTCCCCTTCTGTGTTCCTTCTCTCTCTTCTTCAGACACTTCTGTTTCCCTTTCATCGCCGTGCAGAATGACCACCACTATGGGCCCTCCGCCACCAAGAAACCCTAGCACCTCCACCACAGAATCTCAAGCCAAAATCTCTGAAGAACCTTCACCTTCATCCTCTGCTTCCACATCTAATATGTCTCCAATGGGACCTCCTCCCTGCCAGCACTCCAACCCTCCGGAACGCGAAGCTGACTCTGGACCAAGCTCCGACATCGAATCCAACGGCTCACAGTCAAAAACTCTCGAAACCGATGCTTCCGAAGCTGACAGTGCCAATTCCACAGAGAGCTCGACGTCCACAAACAACGAAATGGTGGATAGTGTCCAGAGGAAAAATGAGGAGCACCCTAACAATATTTCTGTTCCTTATACAATTCCTCCCTGGAGTGCCGCCCCTTGCCATCAGTATTCTCTTGAAGTTCTCAAAGATGGCCGCATCGTTGATCAATTTGATGTGTAGGTCTTAAATTCTATTCCCATTTCTTTGTATTCTCTAACCGTTTACTCTTTAAAAATCTTAACTTTGAATTTAGTTATTCGATTTTTGAAGCGTATAACCAATAAACAACTCTTTTGGAAGGGTGTTTTGTTATTTCATGAGAAAACTCATTATCAATACGGATGCACACGTCTATTGTGATTTTTATATATCTACGTACTATTGTCTTTGTGCATGCAGCCTATCGACCGTCAATTCCCATAATTTTTTGGTTTTATTTGTTTGTGTTTGGTTGCCATTGAATTGTTCATGACGATGCAAGGTATTGATAGACGCGAATGGTTCTGTTCTTAATTGCTTCTGATTTTCCCTTCTGCCAAGGTAAGTAACAGCTTGTTGGTGATATCAGGAACAAGAAGGGGGCCTACATGTTTGGGCGGGTCGATCTCTGTGACTTCCTCCTCGAGCATCCAACTATCTCTCGATTTCATGCTGGTAAGTCTCGTGACGTGTGTATCTTTCTGCGATTCTCCATGTCCGTGCTCTAATTGTTTTTTAGCCTGTCCTTTTTTCCCCTCGTATACCTGAATCTTGTAGACCAGAAAACAAGGTGGCAATAAAATGTCAGATTGATTTCTAGTACACACATGCCCTATTGACTTTGCCATAAGCAACTCCTTTCAAATTCTGATAGAGTTTTTACTTCTAAACAAATTCAGTTTTTGTATTTGTAAAGAAATGTGAGAAAAAGGATTCTTAATTTCTTCATCTATGAATTGACTTTTTCCTTTTTAGTTTGTACAAAAAATAAGTGACCTAATTTTCTTTTTTAATTTGTACAAAAATAACTGTCATTTTTCTAAATGTAGGTCATATTTAATATTTTTTTCCAACTTTACCTCTAAAATAATTTTCAAACAATTAATTAGTATTACAACTATCCATAATAAATTTATTTAAACCAACAATGGCAACACATTATTCTATATAAATAGTCAAAAAATCTAATTAATTCTTCTCTTAATGGACAAGAAGAATTACAAGAAGGGTAATTAATGAGATGAGAGAGGTAATAAAATTACAACAAGAGTAGAATGGACATTTTAAATTTTTTTTATTATGAAATTTTACGATTCTTTAATATGCGTGGTTTTGGCAGTTAGGTCACTTATTTGTGATTGGAGCGAGTATAGTTTATTATATGAGAAAAAAAGGTTACTCCTAAATCTAGATAACTATCTAATTAAATCCCTCCATTTAAGGGACTAAACTAATTTAATCATATTCCTTCAATTAAGGGATTTGAAAATGGTCTTCTTAATCTATTTATAATTCATTATCCTAACGAATTTACAAGTCATCCTGGTTACTTTACAGTTCATTTACACCTTAGCACTTCCCTTCAAGTTGAGGAATAGATGTTATCCATTCCTAGCCTGGATATAATCCTCTCAAATATTGAATTGCTCAATCCGTTCGTTAGTATATCTGCAAGTTGACGTTGTCTAGGCACATAAGGCATACAAATCAAATCACTCTCCAATTTCTCTTTGATGAAGTGTCTATCAACTTCGATGTGCTCTGTATGATCATGTTGCACCGGATCATGAGCTATGCTAATCGCTAACTTATTATCACAATAAAGACTCATTGGTCCACCCTGCTTAATCTTCAAGTCTTCTAAGAAAATTTGCAACCACAATAGTTCGCACACACCTTGAGCTATTACTCGAAATTCTGCTTCTTCACTAGATCGTGCTATTACATTTTGCTTTTTACTCTTCCATGTTACAAGATTCCCACCAAGAAAAGTGCAATAGCCAGAAGTTGATCTTGTGTCAACAACCGATCCTGCATAATTGGCATCTGTGCATGCTTCAAGCACTAGACCTCCATTTCGTTTAAACAAAATATCCTTTCTTGGTATCCCTTTGAGATATTGTAATACTTGATAAGCCGCTCGTAAATAAACTCCCTTTGGACTATGTATGAACTGACTGATCACACTCACAGCATATACTATATCCGGTCGTGTGTGAGAGAGATAAATAAGTTTACTTACAAGGCATTGATGCATTTCCTTGTCTATTGCAACATCTTCTTCTACCTTTCCAAGTTTAAGATTCGGGTCTATCGGAGTAATCGTCAATTTGCATGTTGTCTTGCCAGTTTCTTTAAGGAGATCAATAGCATACTTCTGTTGGGAGATGAATATACCTTGCCTAAAATGGGCTACTTTGATCTCAAGAAAATATTTCAACCTTCCTATCACCTTGATCTTAAACTCCTTAGAAATATTGCCCAAGGTACTGTCTTTCTTTATCGTTATTCTCAGTAATTATTATGTCATCAACATACAAGGCCTTTTTCATGACTCTAGCTAAACACTGCACTAGGAGTATTGCGACTCTTCCTGAAACTGAGTGCTTGATGAACAAGGTAAGATCTCCTCAACTTTGTTTATACGCTGTGGTTGTCATGACTGGCAAATCTTCCAAACTATGCTCATGGGGATCGTTTAAGGCCCTATAAGGCCTTTTTCAACTTATGGTTTGAGCAGCCAAATTGTTCCCATAACCTGGTGGTACTTCCATGTAGATTTCTTCGTTGAGTTCTCCATGTAGAAATGCATTATTGTCATCAAATTGCTGCAACTCCCAACCATTATTAGCTCTCAAAGATAAGAGAACTCTAATAGTAGTCATCTTTGCAATTGGGGCAAAAGTCTCAAAATAGTCAATTCCGTAAGTCTGGGTATACCCTTGGCCACCAACCTTGCCTTATATCTTTCAATCGACCCATCTGCCCTATACTTTGCATTGTAAACCCATTTACAACTCAAAGGTTTCTTTCCTACTGGAAACTTCACCAATTCCCACGTTTTATTTTTTTCCAATGCTGCCATTTCATCATTCATAGCTTGTTTCCAATGCTTATTGGTCAAAGCCTTAGATAGGGTTTTAAGTATGGTAATAGTATTTTGGTGTACAAGAAAGGCTCTGTGAGAATGTGAAAATTTCTTGAAAGAAAGGAATTGCGCAAGAGGGTATAGTGGCCGTTTGGTACATTCCTTGGTCCCTTTCCTAATGGCAATTGGAAAGTTCTGATCAGATTCAGTTTCATCATGCAATGAAGATTCAGAAAGTGTTACTTCATTCACAAAAGCCGGATTGGAGGCTTGAACTTGCGTAGATTCAGGAATGGCTACTTCTTCCTTGAATATACCTTGCCAAATCTCTCATTCTCAAGGACATTAATTGTTTTTTCAAGCTCAAGCATAGAACTAGACACGGGTTTAGACTCAGGCATAGAACTAGACACAGGGTCAGGCTCGGGAATGGAAGTAGACACAGGGTTAGACTCTAGCATAGAATTAGAATTAGACTTAGGCACATGTTTAGAAGATGGCAAGTCAAGTGAGAAGAAATCTTGGAAATCTCCCCTATCTTTTTCTTCCATTGTTGAAGTCTCCTCTTGAAAATAAGGAGTTGAGAAATAGGCATTATATTCATTTAATGTAACATTTGCTGAGACACAGAACCTTTTTGATGGAGGATGGTAACATTTGTATCCTTTTTTAGTTGATGAGTAACCTACAAAGGCACATTTTTTGAGCTCCTGGGTCCAACTTGCCTTGATTTTGACTACGAACATGAACAAACAACACACACCCAAACACCATGGGGACAAGATTATTTGTAATTTGTAGATTTGGATAAAATGTTGCTAGAATTTCCACTGGACTCTTGAACCCCAAGACTCTTGAAGGCAAACGGTTGATGATATGAGTTTCTATAAGAATAGCTTCCCCAAAAAAGATTTAGGCATATTTTTCTGAAAAGAAAGGCTCGGGTTGATTCAAGGAGGTGACCATTTTTTCTTTTTGCTACTCCATTTTGTTGTGGAGTATTAACACAAGATGACTCGTGCATAATCCCTTCTTTCTAAAAGTATGGAGTTCAGTTTTGATTGAAATAGTCTCTAGCATTGTCCATCCTAAAACTTTTGATGCTGACCCAAATTGATTTTTAATCATGGAACATAAATTTGGGAGGACAATAGTGGCATCAAATTTGTGTTTGAGTAAGAATATCCAAGTAACATGAGTACAATCGTCGATAAAAGAAATAAACCATTTTGCCCTCGTAACATTAGGAATAGTACAAGGACCCCAAATATCACTATGAATAAGATGAAATGGAATAGAACTTTTGGTATTACTAAACGGAAAAAATGCTCATTTGTCTTTGGCAAGTTCACACACATCACGATGAAATTCTTCAACATTTAGACCCTTAAACAAAAAAGGAAACAAAATTTTGACAATTTTAAAGGATTGATGTCTAAGTCGGCGATGGTAGAGCTAGATTTTTTCTTTATCAAATAAAAGAGACTTTGAGAGAAAGGAGTGAGAGAAACTGCGCTTAATCTCGTTTGATAAGCTTGGTGCATCAAGAAAGTAGATGCCACCTTGTTCTCTAGCACATCCAATCCTCTTCTCTAAATCCTTATCCTAAAGTTCACAATAATTATGATGAAAAACCACTTGACAATTTAAATCTTGGGTGAGTTTTTGGGTGGAGATTAGGTTTGTGGATAATTTAGGAATATGAAGAACATTGTTTAGGGTTAAAGATGGGTTGATATTGATGTCCCCTACTACTTGGACATGGTTTGTAGGTGAGAAAAAGGTTTGGTGAGTCGGTCATATGGTTGGTGGCTCCTAAATGCATAATCCAAGAGTTTGCAAAGGTCCTGAGACATTTAAACCAATAGAGAATTGAAACTTAACTAAATATGCCGAAGAACAAGTATTTGAGGGCTTGTCTAGGTTGCCAATATGGCACCTAGCCTCTCACTTCTTTTTGGTGTAGACTACCTGATGGCTTAGTTTGAAGCATCTCTACTAATTGTGTTGTAGCAGTTGCCTTTTGAATCTTCAATATCTTTTCTAATTAAGGATACGATTTTTGGGCAATTAAGGCCTGTCACTAGCCTTTTGAATCTTCAATATCTTTTCTAATTAAGGATACGATTTTTGGGCAATTAAGGCCTGTCACTAAACCACCAGCAATGAAGACTGGTTCAACTTTGCTTCAAGAACTGATCTTGGACAATTAAGGCTGACCACTAAACAACCAGCAATGAAGGCTGGTTGAAATCACAAGGTTGTTGGTGATATAAACCAGTAATGAAGGTTGGACAATGGAGCAATGAAGGCTGCTCGAAAGGGAAGACTGCAGTAATGAAGGCTGCTTAATACAGAAGAAGAAGAAGAATCCCAAAAAGCCTAAGGCTCTGATACCATGTAAAGAAATGTGAGAAAAAGGATTCTCAATTTCTTCATCTATGAATTGACTTTACACAATATTATATACTAGATTACAAGAGGAAAAAGATTACTCCTAAATCTAGATAGCTATATAATCAAATCCCTTCATTTAAGGAATTTAACTAATCTAATTATATTTGTAATACCCCGTTTAACATCATCTGTATTATATGGGGAAAGTCATGCATTGCATAACTTTTTATATGACATTTGATAATTTGAACCATTTTCATGGATATATGTGATTTATGAGTTGGTTAGTTCATGAATTTATTTACTTTGATATACTTGTTAGAGGACTAATTAAATAAGAGTGGGAGTTAAGGGAATTTGTTAGTTTTTTAGTGGACTTGAGCTTTTGGTTTATGAGTATTATTAGATGAGTATTATTAGAAGAGAAATGGAGTGAGTGAGTGGGAGTTAATTTGTTAGTTTCTTGGTGGACTTGAACTTTTGTTTTATGAGTATTATTAGAAAGGAAATGGAGTAAGTGAGTGGGAGTTAATTTGTTAGTTTCTTGGTGGATTTGAACTTTTGTTATGAATATTATTAGATGAGTATTAATAGAAGGAACAAGAGTTGTTGTGGTTTAGTGATTAAAATAAGAGTTGTTGTGGTTTAGTGGTTGAAACAAGAATTATTGTGGTTGAGGGGAGTGGTTGAAACAAGAGGTTGATGCTTGGTGTTTAATAATTGGAGACTTGAGTTTAAATCCCAATTCTTGCAACCTTTCCATTCTTATTTCTCAAAGTTCTCCTAAGCTAAACAAAAACCAGTTACACACACACAAAAATTCCAGCTTCCCTTACTCTCAAATTTCCCTCTGGTTTTAAGCAAAAATCACAGCACAAGACTCTAAGTTTTCTTCCCCTATTTCTGCCCAAAGGTGAACCAAAAATCAGCCTATACTTTTCTCCTTTTCCTCTCATTATCTAGGCCACTTAAGCACCCTAGAGCACACCCATAAACTCCTTCTATTCACTGCAATTTCCGCCAAACCAAGAAGAGCGAAAGCCGCCATTTTTTCCTTATTTGTTCAAGAGTCCAAAACAAGGTGTAGTCATTCCAAATAGCAAAACACTTAAACCTAACCTATAATAGCCACCAATCACACCCTAAACCTCTCTGCTACAAAACAAAAACAGCCCCCTTTCTTTCTAAGATTTCGACCATCACAACTCCAATCACCACCAAAATCGAGATGACTATTATAGGTCCTCGTATTGATGATGAAATTCGATTATATGCATGCCATGATGATGAGTGGATTCGTATCTGGCTTCTAATCCTAGAAACATTGATTAAGGAAGAAATTGAAAAAGAGATCAAGCATTACTTTTGGTTGATTATTGAGAATATCCAAGTAAGTCCCTGCATAACTGTTTTGCTAAATAATACATGTTTGCAAGTATTTGTACAATGATATTTGAAATGGTGTTAATATAATGATCGGAACGTTGGTTGAATATGATGAATTGTACTGTGGTGTTTTGATACTTGGTTTGAGAACGTGGTTATTTTATTCTCTAGATGAGTTTGTCAAATCTCAACTTTTAAATTGAAAAACGATTTCTTTTCTTTATCACTAAATGTTTTGGAAAACTTAATGTGAAAAGCCACGTTTTACAAAGACAAGGTAATCAACCATTGTGAAAACAAGGGAAATGATTCTGCCCTTAAATAGGGAGCGTTGAGTACTCAGCAGGGGAAAGCTAGTGGTGCTAGTCTTGAAGAGCTAGGGTGAGTCTTCTGGCAGGAGGTCACCTCCAGAAGATGAACTCAATTTGGAAAGGCGATAGTACTACTTAGTCAGACCAGTCCAAGCTAGCATATGGGTCCATGAGAACTCAACTTGGACAATCGGTGTGTTGGGTGTAGAGATGGAGGAGTATCTCACCCTAGTGGGAGGATTCCCCACTACCCATTGTTGAAAGGTTACATTGGGACGGTATCATGGTGGTAACCATGATATGGATTGTTATACTATTGTTTAAATCATTGCTAATCCCTACATAATGAACTTATAAGATGATAATAAGATGATGATTTATTGAGAACTGCTTTGGATATGATGAACAATGCTCTTTTGAATAATTGTTTATTGATGAAAAGTCTTGCAAACATGATTTTTGGGTTTAGATAAACCTGCATGCACGAAATATTTATATATGACATTCGCACACACGGGACTTACTGAGATGCTAATCTCACCCTATTTTGCATCATGTTTTTAGGGGAGTGCTTTTATTGAGATGGTTGAAGAGATAAGAGATGACCTTCATTTTATTTAGTTCTGCTTTGTATTTCTTTCGAGAGATGATTGTTAGTTTTAGATTCTCAGACTTGTATAAATTTTAACTTTGGTTGTAATAAGATTATCGAGAATTTTATTTAGTCATTTTCGTTCTTTTTGTCCCTCGTTATAAAGACTCCTGGTCCTTTGGACGGTGCAACATCCTGCCTATTTGGGTACATAGGTAGTAGGGTGTTACAATATCCCTTCAATTAAGGGATTTGAAAATGATCTTCATAATCTATTTACAATTCATTATCGTAATTAATTTACAACTATCCTGATTACTTTACAGCTTATTTACACCTCAACAGTATTCAGGTAATGATGACATCTTCCAAATCTAGGTCTGTATGCCACTATCCTTTTCCGCTGAGGGGATGGAAGTATGGAGAAGCATCTTGTTTGGGGCAGTTAATCATGATTATGACAACAAATCCGAAATATGTACAAACAAGAGCACAGGTGTGCTCTCTATAAGTGAAATCCTCCCAGTAACTCAAATACCACAACCGCTGAAAGGCTGTCATCCTGATATTTTTAAGGTTACTAAATCCTGGTAACATACCAAAATGCAATATGCGCATCTTTGGTGTCCTCCAAGTGGAAACTTGGCCTAAAGAAAGGCAAGTTTGAGTCATGTCTTGTTAGCGGATTTTCTCTTATTTTGAAAGAATCGATTGTCTCTTTTCCTCCAAAATTATTTAGTAGTAGTATATAAGGAAAGCTCCATCAGCATAAATCCCTGTGAACATAAAATGTTCCAAGAACTTCAGCTGATCAAGAATTATATAGCCATTACTTCTCAGTTGCTGTAAGATTCCATAGCAGTAGCAGCAGATTTAATACAGATAAAGAACTTGTGGCCCATACATCATACATCAGAAGCAGATTCAGCACAGATGAAGAACTTGTGCTTTGTACATTCATCAGCTTGATCAACGAATACATGTACTTCTATGTCATTTGCAAAGTTTCTGCAATCATTATACAGAATTATGACGTTAAGGAGTGAGTTCAGCTGCTATTTCCAATCTTGCTGGACAAGGACGTTCAGAACTCAAAAGACAGCCAACTCCATTTGGCTGATTAAGATAAGGAACAAAATCAGGAGAATAGCAACTCAATGCTGAACCTCAGTGTTGAATCTCCTCCCATTAGGCCATAAGAGCAATATGCTTGTATAAGAATAGCAACGACTTTGAATGATATCTTGGATTATGAGGACCATTCAAACCACTAGAAAGTAGGCATCCAACTAACAGTATGGATATTATGAGATTTCAGAATAAGGATTCATCTTGGTTGTTTGTAAATTACATTTATTCTAGCTTTCAATTTGGCTGTTCTGCCCTTCAAAATTTGCATCTTTTGCTTAGTATGTGTTAGTGTTTGACCAATTAAGTCAGATAATATGTGGTGAATAATCTTCTTCACCTTCCCCTGTGGGTGATTGACAAGAGATGCAAATGCTTGTTCAATTTAGTTGAAGTTCTAATCATGTATATCTTTTGTTCTTTTTTATCAGCTTACAGAAAGATTACCTTGCTTTTTGTTCCGAATTTTCTTTATATTAATGCTATTTTGTTGCTTATGTTTCCAGTTATCCAGTTCAAGAGCAACGGAGATGCTTATCTCTATGATCTTGGTAGCACACATGGGACTTTTATAAATAAGAATCAGGTACTCAGCTCTATATTTTGCAGCATGCCATCGAATTTGTTAAGTTGAATTTAACTTCAAATTTTCTTTTCTTTGATCATCTAGAACGATCTCATTATCATTTCTCCTCTTGTTACCCATTCTCTATGGCTAGTTCTATAGAATATGATTTTTTTAAACTCTGAAAACAATAAATTATTCCTTAAAAGTCATTATGCCTGTAAGTGAGTGTTGTGCAGGAAATTAGAATCATGAAACTTTTGTTGGTTTGAGCAGCTGCCAGAGAAAAGGTTTGTTACATATGGCAGCTGCCTTACTGATTGTATAATTATATTCCCATGTAAATTAGTTGTGATACTTGGCCAAAAAGTTATGCTCTATGGGTGCATTGCAGTGTAACTTTCTTACTATACAAGATTGATTGCTGATTATCTTATATTGGTCTTTGCATCCAAATTGTTAGGTTAAGAAGAAGGTTTATGTGGAGCTGCATGTTGGTGATGTGATTAGATTTGGCCAGTAAGTGATTTATTTTGTTGTTTGTCATTGTGCTGTTTAATCTTGCTATCATTTTTGTTAATACGCCATCAAATCTTAAGATGTGGATTGTTTTGGCAAAAATGGTTTTATTTTGGTGGTCATTCCCAAAAATGCTATTTTTTAAAATGTAGATTTAGTTTACTAATGTAACAAACTCAAGCACTTGTAATTTTGATCCTAACTTCTCTTACAAGTTTTCATATTTGATGCAACATTTTCTGTGCCACCATGAGATTGATTGCTCAAAAGAGGGGAGATGTTTTTCCGGCATACATTTTTTATTTTGTAGTGTCAAAGCATGTCTACCTTATATCCTCTCAGTTAATATGATGAAATATATGTCTCCTAGTAGATGCTTGGTTCTCATTATAATTGTCTTTTTGGTTTATCATTGCAGCTCATCTCGGTTATACATATTTCAAGGACCACAGGACTTGATGCCACCAGTAAGAGGAAGTCTTGCTGTCTTTAATTTTCACCTTTCCTTATGGTTTTCTATTACCTGCAATAAATCCTTCCTACTTTCCATTCTATATGACTGAAGTGCTAGTTTGGTATATCCCACACTTAACTTGAAAGGAAGCTTTCTACAATACTTTTTACTCAAAAGTTATTTGTCTGACCATATATGATTTTTATTTCTCTACATTTTCATGTAGAGCACAAAGTGGCACTCAGCCAATTGCTCCATCATCTTTATTACACAATGATAAAATTTTGACTTGTACATAAAATATTATGTTAGTGAACTTATCATATGAAATGGGATGAAGGAGAGGACATGATCCTGTTGGCTTCATGCTGTGCTTTAGTGTCTTGGATCAGTAATCTTACTACCTTTTCAGTATGCCATCCTCTACTTTGGTAGAGAAATTGCAATCTTAGCACAGCCCCCATCCCCAGGCACCAAAAAAAAAAATAATAATAAATAAAAAATCGTGGTGCATTGTTGAAATTCATCTCTGTATAGAATAGTATTCAAGATCCAATATTATAGATTATCTCAGTCCATGGTTTTCTGTTGAAGGAAGCTGACTTGAAGAGCATAAGAAAATCCAAGAAGCAACAAGAGATGCAAGATATGGAAGCCTCACTTCTACGGGCAAAACTTGAAGCATCTATGGCTGATGGTGTATCATGGGGCATGCAGGAGGACGCCATTGAAGAAAATGAGGTCGGCTGGAATTTCTAATGCTTGTTTATTATGCCACAAGTCTACGAACACTTGCATGTGGATTTAAGATGTTCCATTAACCATCTTCCAAGTTGTGAAATTCTATTTTACACTTCTGTGCCTTCTTAACATATTCTTTCTTCTATATCTCCTGATGCTTCGTAAGTGTTGCTCCTTTCCTCAGGCTTGGCAAAAGTGTCTGATATGGATTTCATTGCTGTTACAATCTGCAAATTTTTGTGCATAAAATTTTAATGTGCTGAAATCTGTCAGCCTCTGAGAAAGCACACAAACCACCGTGCCCACTTGCGCCCGCACCCCCCCCCCCCCCTCTTTCTTTAGAAGATTGTCTAATCTGGCCTTTTTTAATGAAGTGAAAATTATTTTTTAAAAAAAACCTTTATATATATGAAATGTCTCTTTGGGATAAAGATTGATCATCTTTAAGCATAATTATTTGATTTGCAAAAACTTGAGAGATAGGATCTTTGTGTGGTCCTGTATTCCTGATGTTGCATTTGTCATTGTTGAATATATTTTTTCTGCTACATTAAGTTGGTTATTTATTCAGTTCATAAAATATGTTGGTTTTGTGATTTGACTTATTATGGGGTTGGATGTATTTATCTTGCCATTTTCTGTGCAGGTTATTGACTGGATTCTTTGTCATTTGTAGTTCTCTGATCAAAATACATTCTACTTCATGAAAAGGTTTCCTTCCTCTTCTTGTATTTATTGAAATAATTTTGGATGTTTAGGATGAAGTTGAAGAAATAACCTGGCAGACTTACAAGGGGCAACTGACAGAGAAGCAGGAAAAGACACGTGAGAAAGTTTTAAAAAGGCTTGAAAAGGTAGTCATTCTTTGTTTTGAGAAACATTATTTTGTTAGATATACATCAGAACCTTTATGTGTCTTTCTTCTTGTATTCCTTTGTTCCATTTTGCTCAATGTGTCTGTTTTTTTAAGTGCCTGTTTTTTTTAGCAGTGCAATTGCCTTGCCTAGTTCATGATTGAGGTAGATCTTTACTGTATTTTTCCTGTGTTTTCTATTGTTGCTCGGTTGCATAGGCAACTTTTTTATTTGCTGCTAGCTGCAATTGAAGTCCGCTAAATTTTCTTTTTAAGCATAACATGTGCATGAATAGTGAGAGATTGTGAGGAGAATAGCTTAAATTCCATCTTCTCCTCTTTGCTTCAGGTGAGAAGGAAAAGAATGTAAAAGCTAACAGGTTCATTGGCATACCTGGGACTAATGTCTTCTTTGTTCCTCCTACACAAGAACCCAGATTTTATCTCATCACTTCCTATCTCTGCAGCTCTGTATGCCCAATAATGTGGGAGAATGGCTTTTAACTGGAGATATTCCAGTCTTTGAATTGTATCAGGACATGTCATTTATCAGTAATCTACATAGTAGTAATTCACCTACATCATCCTATTTTTCCTCTCCATAAAAGTCCACCTTGGTCTCATCTAGTGAAAATAATTTTTCAATCTCAACCGTTTAGTAAAATTACTGTTGATGTAGTGTTTTTATTCAAGGACTGGAAGATCTCTAGTTATATGAGTATTGGATACAAGCCTTGCCCATAATGTAGCCTCCTTCATTTTGCTTTGCACATAACTTAGAAGAGTCATAGCTCCTTTTATTTATTTTTACCTTGGCGCTCGTTTTTCTTCATAATAATGTTTATATGTTCATTTTCCTTGTAGATTGCTCATATGAAAAAAGAGATTGACGCTATTCGGGCAAAGGACATTGCACAAGGTGGGCTAACACAGGGACAGCAGACTCAGATTGCTCGGAATGAGCAGAGGATATCACAGGTATTTACTGATATAGGTTTAAAATTATATTGATTTTTCCATTGTTTTCTATTTTCCCTGTCCTTTAGAAGCATTTTATACCACATTGGCTCATCCATCGAAAACATTTTTGACTGATTCTGATTAAGAATTTGCTCAATTCACTGGAGATTTAAGTTGTTTTTGACAGCCTGTGGATTTAGCATTTTGTTTTTGATCATCCATCATGACCTTTTCATGCACTTCTTAATTTTCGATCATGCTTTTGCAAAAACTGGGCTTAGATCATGGAAGAGCTTGAAAATTTGGAGGAGACATTAAATGACAGCATCCGAGAAAGCATTGGTGCTCGTGCTGCAAGGACATCTCGCGGCAAAGGAAAAGGTGCCTTGGAAGATGATGATGAAGATTTCATGAGGTACTTAAAATGGGAAAATTGTTCATTATGGTGATTGTAAAAAGTTATGTCTATCAAGGTGGAATGCAGCATTATTTTTACAAATCTTTAATTCCTCCTTCCAACCAAAAATCCGACAAATACAAAACTTATAATGCATAAAAGAATGCATGAAGAAACAGAGTTCTTGTGCATTAATTGGAGACTTCCCCATTTTGTTACTGAGAAAGTGAAACATTAACGCAGAGCTTTGTTCCCAATTTTTTTTTTTCTTCCACAACTGATGTTGTTCACTTAACAGTGATGATGATGAGTTCTATGATCGAACACAAAAGCATCCCAAGCAAAAGACTGGTGAAAACCAATCAATTGAAACAGCCGACACTCTTCTTGATAAGAAAGAGGCTATTCTTAAAGAGCTGGAAGACAAGAGAAAGTTACTTTTAGATGAGGACAAAACAGTAAAAGGAAATGAAGTTCCCGAAGCAGGAGACGCACTTGATGCCTATATGTCTACTGTTTCATCTCAGCTAGGTATGTAATCTATGTTCTTTATTTTTGACTGATCTGAAATTTATGTTTTAAGTAATTTCCCAGGTCCAATAATTCTATAGGAATTTGAACAATTGCACCTCTTTTAAAGCTTATTGACAGAACATACTGCGCTCCTGAAAACCTTTTATAGTATTTACTTGTGCTTCTCTAACCTATCAAATGGGAGGTGGAAGGAAAGAGAAGAGCTTGAATATCTATCAAGTGGAGAGAAAAGGATATGTAAGTGGCAATGGTGTAGGTATGCTTGCCAAAAAGGGTTCAGTGCAAATAATTGAACTCTAGAGACATGTGGTGATGCAAAGAGGTGAAATTGCTTAATTAGCAGCATTGGAAAGGAGTAAAAGAAAAGAATGTAAAATTGTTTAGGCTTTTGAGAAGAAGCCAATATGCAATGTGCCTATGCACACATCTTATTGGTTGGAGTATGACATTGAAAGGATGTTTGAAAATTACTGGAACTGAAAAGAAGCATGTGATGGAAGTGGTCTATAGTAGAAGAAATTACCCCTTAAACAGGTTTTGGCATTTAAGCAACCAAGGATTCATATAAACAGCCACTTGCACTTGTTGACTTGGGAGTATTTTGGCAGTAGGTTTGCATGTCTGCTTGCTGACATTTCCTTTCCCCTTAGTTCTTTCTGCGGGTAGGGTGTGGGAGTTGAGTGGCATGTTTCAGTTGTAGGATCTGTTAGTCTGCTATTATACTACGATTAAGTGCTCATGATGCGGTATTTGGGAACGCAATAATTAAAACATTTTTCTATTAAGAAGTTGTGGTTAGAACGTTGGAAGCATTTCCTTAACAATATTTCCTGTTTTTTGTACTTGATGGCAGCTAACGATAAGAAGGATCACCTTCAAAAGGATTTGACCAATCTGCAGGCAGAGTTAGACAGGCTGTTATATTTGTTGAAGATTGCTGATCCTACAGGAGAAGCTGCTAGAAGGAGAGAATTAAAAGTAGAAGAGCCAATGCATAAATCAATAACTACTGTTTCTGGGACCCTTAAACCGTCCTTATCCAAACGGAGTCAGAGAAACAAGCCAGAACAGCAGCTGAATGGCCCAAGCAGACCCGAAGCGTCATTGAATAACTCAAGCCAGAAACATGGCGCTGTTGATGCTGCAACAGAGCCTAGTCAGAACCTGGAACCAAGTGAGATTGTTGCCAATACAGCAGATGGTAAAACAAACGTGTATGCAGCTGTGAAGCCGCAGTGGCTTGGTGCTGTGGAGGACAAGAAAAAGCAAGATGAGCAAGAGAACATACATGAGGCCCACCTAGATCAACAAGAGAATGATGAGTTTGTGGATTATAAAGACCGGAAGAAGATTCTTGAAAAATCAGATGCTACAGAATTGGATGATTCATTGGGAATTGAAAATGCAGCCCCTGGTCTTATTATCAGGAAGCGGAAGCATATTGATGAGTCGAAGATTGGTGATGTCAAAAGCTCTGAGCAGTCTAAGGAGGCAGAAAAAGAGGTGGAAGATGCTGTTTCTCTGTTGTTGAAGCACTCAAGAGGATATGTTGCATCGGATGAGGAGCTGAGACAAGGAGACGAGGACGTGCCTGATCAGACACAGGTGAGAAGAGACAAGAAAAAGCCAAGAAGAGTGCTCGGTCCTGAGAAACCAACATTCCTCAGCAGTGAGCCTGAGTTTGAGTCCTGGGTGCCGCCTGAAGGTAAAAACAGTATTAACATACCCCTTCCCCAACTCGCCAATTAAACTGATATAATGAGATTTCAGCTACTCATTTCTTGTACTCGTTATGTTTATTTCAGGCCAATCAGGGGATGGGCGCACATCTTTGAATGATCGTTATGGGTATTAACTGTGAACCTGAACATGCGAGCATCTTTCTTGTATGCTGTTGTGCACAGAGAGCAATGAAGCACCAATCTACGGCTTCTGGGTCAAGGGTTTTGGTAATACACCTTTGGAACTTGAGTTCTTACATGTGGACTGCCCAATCATATGCTGCTTTGCACGCACTCAAAACACTTGCAGTACTGATGCAGAGTCTTGAAGCAGCGCCGCCCGGCAGGCTATTTCTTTCACAGAAGGAGACTGATGACAGGATTTGTAACGTTTGTCAGGGTGCTAGAATAGTCTAGTTGTTGCAGAGTAAGGCGTTGCTATTGTAAATTATATAATGCTTCTATGCAATAGTAGAAATTCGTGAATAGCAAAGGAGGAGATCTATAAACTGTACAAAACATTTCTCCATTGAGTTTCTTTTAGAAATCACCCGTGTCCACATAACGGGAAAGAAAGTGGCATCCGGTTTCTGGGGCATAAAAGAATTCCTGTAACAGGGAGGATGAACAAAAGAATTTAGTCTGCCATGAATGCGGGTCGATTTCCCCTCCCTTCACAAAAGGAGAAACAAAAAAGGGAAAAGGTGAAAATATGCTACTAACAGCCAGAATTCTACCAAACAGCTCTCATTTCCACTCTCTCTAAATGCAAAAAAGTCGTCTACTAGAACTGAGAACTCGACAGAAGAGCACCTAGACATATATACAACATTTCTGAATCTACTGCAGTAAACATGTACGTTATCTCGATCGCTGATACTTGAATCACGCATCTTCGAGGCCGATTGCATCTTATGGATTGGCTTCAAGGCTCTGAAGAAATCCATTGCCTTTGAATCGCTGTTTGGTAACCTCAACATTTTAATGGTAATGATGTTAGCTTATATTACTAGCCAATACACTTGGAGAAGCCTCTCTCGCCAAATGCTACTGATATCAGCTTGAAGAAATCTCCCAAGACACTGTTGCTTTCAAGTTAATGGATTGGCTGGGAAAAATCTTGTACATGAAAACTGTGACCTCCTCTCCAGGCTAACCAGCCCAATCGTGTACCATTTGGTAGCGGCCCCATTCTTTCTCATAATTTCCATATATATGATGCCATAAAGAGAGCATGATAATGCAAAGTATAACCCTGATGTCAACAGAACATCTCACCAAACACCGCCCTTTATATTTATTTGAAGAACTGATTGATTCTTAATTCTTGAAATTGAACGTTGGTCTTTTATATATATATATATATTGAAAAAGAAGTTTTGCTCACTTTCTGTTGTTTTGTTAAAAGATATTACGAAAATTAAAATACATGTAACTAACTAAGAAGTTTATAATTTGAATTTTTAATAAAAAAAAAGCAAATGGTACTTTATTTTTATTAAACTAAGAAAATACAAGAGTTACAATTTGATGCGCAAAGAAAGGATTTGCGCCTTATCCAAATTGAGAAGACCTCTTTACCTTTATAGGAGGAGAAGAAAGAGAGTTCAATAAAAATAAAAAAAAATTCATTGAGAGAGAGAGGGAGAGAGATAAATGGCTAAAATTAGCAAGACAATTTGCTGCTGCTGTAATTATCTTTCCCGTAACAGGAGGATGAACAAAAGAATTTAGAGCTGATTTGGAGGTCACTGTTTGATAAGAAATGAAAAAATTTGGGTGGAAAAGAATCAAGTTTCTACCGTTTGAGAATTTTTAGAAGAGAGAAAAAAAAAAAAGATATTTAGATCACTCTAAATTTCAGAATCCTTTCTATCCAAAAGCGGAGAGAAAGGAGGGATGGTGAAGGGAGGAAGTTCTTCCCTTTTCCCTATATCTCTTAACACTCTGCTAGCGCTGTCCATCCACCACTGCCATCTTGCCCCTACTAACAGTTGGGATTGATGGAAAAAAAATTATTCAAGCATAGGAACTTTGTGAAGGAATTTGTGAAAAAAAATAAGAGAATTTAGTAAAATTTATAATTAATTGCAGCATAAAAATACTCACAAAACCCTAATTTAAGAATTTAGTTTTCTCATTTAAATTAAAGGGATGTAAAAGAAAAAGATAGTTGTAGTGTTAACAACAGTGGTAACTGTAGCAGTAGTGAGGCTTAAGAGTACTAACAGAAGCTATGGTGATGACAATGACCAAGAAGTTATACAGAAACATTGTGCAGTGATTACTTTGAATCAAGTATCGTTTTATTATTTTGTAAAAAAAACTTTTATTTACCCTTTTAATAATGTAATTCTGAGGTGAGAAAATATTATTGAAAGAAAAGGAAAATTATGAAATGAAAGAATAAATAAACACAAAGTTCGAAATGTCAAAATAATAATTAAGGGTGTATTGATCATTTTCAATAACTTCTTAATCTGGATGAATTTATCTAAAATGATACTTCCTCCGTCCCATAATATAAGTCGTTTGATTTAATTTCACACATATTAAAATTCTTAAAAACAAAATAACTTTATATTTTTTCTTTTTAAAACACCCCTATTTAAATGTCATAGAAACAAAAGAAGAGAAGAGAGAAAAAGAGAGGAAAAAAAATAATAAATAAAGATAAAAATATAAAAATAACTTTACAACCTTTTTGAAAAATCCTTAACGACTTATAATTTGAGACAACAAAAATAATTTCTAACGACTTATATTATGGGACGAAAAGAGTACTTGAGATAATATAAATCACCTCGCTTTCTTTTCTCTTCCTTCTTTCATAAATTAAAATTTCTTTTCTTTTCTTTTCTCTCCTAAAACACTCACAAACTAGCCCTTACTCTCCCTTCTCTTTCCCCCTCTTCCAAAAGGGAGAGGGGGGGAAAAATGAGAAAAGGTGAAAATATGCTACTAACAACCAGAATTGTGCCTAACGGCTCCTTCATTTCCACTCTACATCTCTAAATACAAAAAAGTCACGTGCCAGGGCTGAGAACTCGATAGAAGAGCACATAGACATATATACAACATTTCTGAATCTACTGCAGTAGACATGTACGTTATATCTCGATCACTGATACTTGAATCATGCATCTTTGAGGCCAATTGCATCTTATTGATTGGCTTCAAGGCTCTGAAGAGATCCATTGCCTATAAATCACTGTTTGGTACCCTCAACATTTAAATGGTAATGATGTTAGCTTAAATTACTAGCCATGCACTTGGAGAAGCCTCTCTCCCCAAATGCTACTGATATGCTTGGAGAAATCTCCCAAGACACTGTTGCTTTCAAATTAATGGAGAACCTCACCACAAACATTGGCGGGGAAATCCCTATGCTGACTGTACATGAAAAATGTGACTTCCTCTAGGCTAAACCAGCCCAATCGTGTACGGTAGCAGCCCCATTCTTTCTCATCATTTCCATTTATATGATGCCATAAAGAGAACATGATGATGCAAAGAGTAACTCTGATGTCAACAGAACTTCTCACCTAAAACCGCCCTTCAGCTGTTCAGTTGAAGAAATATGGCGACTCCAGAACATCTCTAAGATTGAAATCCCCACGTTCTGGCAGAGCTGGAAATGACAATGAAGGAAAGGACTTCTCAAAGCTTTCCAACAACTGTTCAAGTATGAAAGAATTCGATCAATGGTGATAACATGCATCATTAAAGAAACAATAGAAAAGAACCAAGTTCATCAGTATTTCACATGCTTTATATTTGGAAGATCATTCTACTTCTAAACTATCTTTACGAGTCTGAAACTGAAATGCCAGAGCTATGATTGAAGAAAAATCATATCTTTGCTTCACTTGATTCCTCTGTCGCAATGAAGGGTATAACAAGTAAAACTATCAAACTTTCCAAGTGGCAGGAGTATTTTGCTTATTGCATTTAACAAAAACATTGATAGACTGAATTTGCTTAGCCGGTTTAGATCATCATAGAAACATGGTTAAGAAGCCTCCAATCTTCCAACAAGCATAATAAATCGCTCATATATTGAGTGGATAGATGCTCCTTAACCTAGTCCAAGTACTAGTATTCCTAGAATGGGAGAAATTGAAGAATCCCAGAGAGCACTCCCCCCACCCCCAAAAAAAAAAAGGCGAGCAATCAAATAAATCCCGGCAATACCATTAGATTATTAACCCAAATACCCCCAATCCCCATCCTCCAAAGCAATGTTTTCAGAACTGGACCGGACATCGAACCGAAAAATTTACTAGTTCACGGTTCAATGGTCCAACAGTAATTGGACCGTAATTGAGCCGGTAATATTATAATTTAAAAATTAAAAATATAATTATTTTTAAGAATAAAATTGATTAATAATATAGTGTAATTCAAATCCATAAATGCATAAATAACGAAATTAGAAGAAAATGTGATATTTTCTTTATTACTATAGACTATTTAGTCTATTTGGGTAACTTATTTCTTTTCTATGAATATATTATCTTATTTAGCAAAAAAAAAAAAAAGAGAGAGAGAATGGTTCAATATGGTTGGACCGGACGGTCCAAACCGGTTTGAACAAAATAAGACGGTTTTTTAAAAATCCGGTTCAAATGGAAGGACTGGACTGGTTTGGGGACCGGTTCATGGTCCAACCGGCCGGTCTGATCCGGTCCAAAAAAACAATGCCCCAAAGAATATGAGAGAGAGAGAAAGAGAGAGAGAGATGATTGTGCAGGTACTTACATTCTGAAGAATTGGTGTTTCGTAAAGTTCAACAAACTTCTCTCTCAGTATCCTGTTCATGTCATCCACATCACAAGCATGCGTCCAATAAGAATCATGAACACCTGCACTCATGACAGAGAAAATGCTTATTCAGAGGTTGGTGAAAATAAGAAATTGTGCCAGTCTTTCAGAGTGCAAGGAGAGGTGGAGCATAGGAGAACCTGCAAAATTCAGGCCTGCATTCCTGCAAGCTACTGCAGTCATCATCATATGTGAACCATCAAGAGAATGCACAAAGTTCGGAGGAAAAGCCGTCCTTTGTCTCTTCACAATGACCTATGGCACAACCAGATGCAAGATTCCAGTCCAGAATCAAAAAAATTAGCATTGCAAATCCTTTTCCCAAAGGTGTGGGATGCCAAAACATTCAAGACGTTGTGGACACTGGTATGGAAAAGGAAATGGTGAACATCCACTAATTAAATTACAGTAAAATGTTTTGAACAAGTTGGATTGTCACCACCCCATCGCCAGACCCCCCACCCAAAAAAAAAAAAAAAAAAAAAGTTTTGGCTTGCAAGAGGCTGAAAAATGGCAGATGAGAAAGGTGGATAAACAGTCTACCAGAATCTCATATAATTACATGGTTGACTATCCATGTAAATCTCATGCTGGTGGTTGTACAACACATGGACAGTGGTGTTTTCCCTTTTCAATGATTCAAATTAGTGCATCTACATAATTCTCAAAAATTCCTTTGTTTACCAGTTTAATCGTCAACAGTCATACGACAAAGAAGCAATGAAACAGTAAGATAAAACACAGATACATTAGGTAGAACTACCTTTTCTGTTTCTCGCTGCAGTGTTAACACCTGAAGAGAAGTCTTAACCTGCACACAGAAGAATATAATCAGTTGCTGACATAATTAAAATTTTTATTAATGCCATAAACAAGAGAAAAAGAAGTCAAGAAACTGAAACTCACGAGATGCCTCCCTATTTTGCGGTAGGGCTGCACGACAGGAAGTCCTAGTGGAGTTGTCCACTGAACTGGCTGGTTTTCTGAAGCAATAATCTGTTGGAGTTTTGTGATTAATTAATGTGGAGTAAGCAAGCACAGATAAACCAACAAAAGACATGCACATCAAGATGGCAACCAGATATGACTTTACATGATCAAATAGCAGATAAACAAACAAGGCAATGAGATTGAAAAAACAATTCTTGAACCAGTACTATGTCCAAAGCAAAATGATTTAAGTGGAAGGATGTCATTAATAGGTAAATCAAATCCAGTCAATGCATAACTTCAACAATACCAGGAAGCAATGAATACAAAATATGAGCTGTAGCTTTATGGATGCACTATAAGATCTGAGATTTACAAGTAGGATTTTGACAGAATTATCTTTATAATTGAAAGCAGGAAAAACATTGAGCAGAGTGGAAAGGAAAAATCGAACTTCTATGCCCATGTATCAGTCAGGTTGCTTAACAAACTTGCAAAGAATAGTTAGTGACAGATGTAAATTCAACCAGGCAATGCATGACCTGTCCGGTACAAGTACATTGTGCGGGCGCTCACATTTATATTCATATCATCCACATGAAGATTAATACTGCTCAAGAATTCAGCCAGAACACTACTTTCCTCAACAATACTGAAAGATCATGCATAGAAAGATCATATGCCAAAAAAGAACAACATGAACAAGAGAATACAATTGTTTCAGACTGAGAGTTCACTAGTATACAAAGAAAAACATCAGACAAAAGGTGCATAATCTACTCCTTACGCTTCTGTATGAATCACAACAATTGTAAAACTGGTGGTGCGCAAGACCTTCCATGAGCTAATTAAAAATCTCATGGAGGGATAGCCTGATAAAAGTAACTTGACAAAAGTTGTACCCCCACTTGCATTAAACTCCATGCAGTTAACTACTACTTAGAATGCACTAAAGGTTGCTAAATGGCCATCCATAATCACACCAAGTGTATAAAACAAGAGACACACCTTTGCACACTCTCCAAGCCAGCTCATAATACTTCGTGCAGCTTCAAACATTTCCCCCAATGCAGTTAAGGTGGTCTTCAAAATATCAGACAGTGAAAAGGTATCATCAGAGAGTAGAAAGTTTTTCATTAAGATATGCATGTTGCATCATGAGTTATAAGATTTACAAGCACGATTATATATTTTACCAACTCCTACTATTCCTGAGTTCCATGTGACAAATTTTAGACCCTCCATACTAGCTCAAGTATCATATTAATAAGATTTCCAATTAATATACAGATATTTATTTTACAGGCAAGGTTAGTTTTAACAAAAGAGTGGTCTTATAGCTGTAATTCTATCAATTTTGTTCTTATTTTTTCTCTCTCCACATATGAAATTTTAACTAGTTATACAGACCGAGAGACTAAACATTGGCCCAGAAGTAGTTAATGGTAGGTGCACAAAAACCTGCCGACCCCTACATCAGAATTTAGAAATATTTTTAAGCATGACACCAGTTTTTTTTTTTTTTTTTTGGAATTGAAAACCCATTGCTTGCAGTATTCCCTTACTTTTGCCGCATAACAAGCTGCATGAAAAAGCTCTGAGTCATCCGCAATGGCATTTCGTTCCTTCAATCTCCTCTTAATCTGATCTCGAGCACCAATATAGGTGACTCCATAGACGGAGGTCATCACAGTCTGCTTCACCAATTTCCTGTCAACCTAAATCTCATCCATATCCAGTTAACGAGTCAATTCACAACAACATAAAACACAATTACTTTCTTCTCCTTTACTTTGGATTGTAGAATTTAAAGGCATTAGCAGAAAAAATAAAGCAAATGCTTATAAGTCCTTAAATGCCTGACAATGTGACTAATCAAAGAAAGCACAAAAAACACGTCAAACTCGGCACACAAGGATTTAAATGATTTAATTTGCTCTCCGGTAAGAGATAAAGCAAACACAGCACAGAAATCCTCGCATGCCCCTGTAAATCACAAAAGAAAATGGAGGAGGACAAATACAAACCTGATTGATTAAAATTTTTGCACACAATGCTTCTGGATAAACTGCAGGGTCTTTCTGTGCATCTCTCATTATGATATCCAAAACTCTGCAACATGAGTACTATATGTGTGATATTCTTTATTTTACTTGGCATTGCATCATCAAATACCAAAGACAGGTTAAAAGAAACTAACTGCATCTCAATGAACTAGTTTTTAGTCTCCTTTAGCATCCATTTACTTGTTGCACTTATGTTACCTCGGAGCTAAACTTCTTTTGTATATATTTAACAGGAATCTCATTATATACTGAAAAGAATGACAAACAAACAAACAATGAAAACAAACAAACAAACAAACAAACAAACTCCAAGTTTCATAATGGGTATGACACTTCTGGAGAGTTTCGTAAAATCATCAAACTCCAAGTTTATATGACCCAGGTACATGACAAACAAACAAACAATGAAAAAAAAAATTGTTAAAAATAAAAACTTTCTGTTTTTTCACCAATTCCTTTTTAAATTTCCATTTTTTTAAGTTCATAATTCTGCTTTCCAAGACATTGTTTAGTGTTATGTGTACTGTTGTAAGTATCTTAATGGATAAATTATAGCATAGTGCCTTTTAAATGTAATGTCTTCTTGTTAACTGTAGATGATCAGCCTTGTCTGATTATCAACAAATGCAGTAGAGGAACTACAGAAACTTGTAACAGAAAAGAAAGCAACCTCATGCCTACTCAACACAACTAGAAAGCCAGATTAAAGAATGATGTTGCTCTGATAATAATAGCTTACACAAGTTCAAAGCAGATTACCTAGAAGCTATTCCTGAATAAACATCAGCAGGTTTGTCTCCAGCAACCAAGTTGACAGCAGCAGCTCCTAACTGCAGAATGATTTAAGAAAGAGGAAAAAGAATATTGATATCACCAAACAAGAATTTAGAAGCCATCTTTCAAGCAAAGACACAAATATAGCAACTAAGTTTATATATAAACCACAGTAAAAAGTTTCATGCTGCTTTATTTACTCATGTTATTGCCATTCTACTTGGTTGTCAACCTCATTTAAGTTAAACAGAATTCAATGAAGAGCAGACATAGAAGAGACTCAATTGTCTCTGCACAATTGGGATTGTAAAAAGGACGCTACCTTATCTCTTCCAAGGGCAGCATAGTGCTGTAAACCATTGCAGGAACCATCCTTGAAAGATTGAAAGAAAAAATTAAAAAGGAAAAGTATTATCAATGACTAACAGATCTGAGAGTTAGAAAACTAGACATTTGAAAGTATAATTGATAGCCAGATGAAAAATTTTGAAAACGAAGATCAACCAGCGCCATCAACTAACCAGAAGACCATCTGCAGTCTGTCTGAGGAAATAAATTTTAAAAATCCATATTAGCCAAGGTAAATAGGAAAGAAAAGAATGCCATAACCCTGATGAATTAGGAGCAATTGGAGATGTTATTGCTTCCCCAGTGCAAAAGCAGCACCATATGGATGAAATAAAAGAAGGCAGTCACATCTTGAAAGTTCAGATTACGAAGATCATCCATAACTGCACATTTGACCAACTTCCTCACTTAGATCAAATCCATCAGAAACTCTGACCTTAAACCTCCTAAAGGTGCAACATGAGTGATATCCTCTAGAAGAGATTAGAAGTTTCTTTTTCTTGGACGTAAAATAAGAGAGAGAAAGAGAGAGAGGAGGAAATGGAAAAGCAGAGATTGTGTAGGTCAATTGCACTTTTAAAATCAAGGCAATGCATCCTTGATGTGGGGTGGGGGGTTTGAAAGGAGCAACAGAAAATGAATTGACCAATTTTGTACTCTATCTCTTCTCACTTCTCACATCTCTCTTTGGTCACAATGGAATATAATAGAAATGTAATTTGATTTGTAATAGACTTGCTTAAAACCTGTTTTATTCAGGGAAGCTCATTACGTCATATTGTAGGTGAAATAGTCGCACTTCTAGATTGGGACTAATGGGAGTTGAAACTTTCTTTAGGGCATGCTATTCAAAAGTAGCCCCAGTTTAGAGATTTAACAAAAGGAAAGGTTAAAACAAAATATTGAATGGCAGAAAATTAGAAGTTGTCCATTTGTTCTCTTAAAGTACTACCTGGTGTACTGGGACATGTGAAATGGTTGTCTCTGGTGATGAGCTTCTCAAGGCTTCAGAAAGATTAATGCAAACAGCCAAACACTGGAATGGATCTTCTGCTTTCAACCACCATCGTTTCCCTTCAAGCGGCCTGTCTGCTGAGTCAAAAATATCATCCAGGTGATTTTCAGTGAAGGCTAGTCGTGCCTCGTGCGATAATTTATCCACGCCATTTGCATATAAATTAGCCAGGTGTATCTTCAGCCAGTGCAAGCCTGCCTTCCCTAAAGGACGTCCTTCTGCAAACTCAAGGATCCCCCTACAGACATCAGATCCCAGATGGTTTAAGTGTGGATGCATGGGATACGCTCGTCCACGGAAATCAAGGTTGTGTGGATAGAAAAAACCTTCTTCATCTTTTATTTTTCGTGCTACCTGTTCCACAATCCATAAGAACTTTTGCAAATAGTAGTTTAAACTATCAATGAGAAACAAAAATGTAACATGGCTTGAATTTCTGTCATACAGAAAGTTTTAGCTCTATATCACAACGTTGTGAATGTCTTTCACTGTTCTCTTTCTTGACATTTTTAATTTTCCATCTCCATTTCCTGAGCACGGCTTCATCTTCAGTATCTGGCTGCTCAGGCAAAGGGATCTGCATGGTAGCAAAAAAGCATAGGAAATCTTAACATTTCTTTAACTTAAGTAATCAATCTCCTAAACTTTCTTTTATGATTGAAATTATATAGGAACTTTATTGTGAAAAAAGGGAAAAAAAATAGATACTCCACAAGAAACCCACGTCATCACGGTCAACCAGGTCGGCGAGACGTCCACCACTGGCCCATATTCTATCAATTACACCAAGTACCCTCTTGTTGACCCTCCATCTGGTTCTACCAAGCGTATCAAGGGCCTGGTCACAAAAAAGTAGGTAGCTTTTTACATATCATACAGGCAGCACCAGTATTAACTTTTTTCCCAGCAATATATATAAAGTAACCAGAAGAATGTTGGAGTTCACAAACCTCAAAAACTGGTTTTAACTGCTGAGCAGGAGTCCTCTTAAGTGTTTCACGTTGTTGTCTTGCACCATGTGTGCGCATGACATATGAAGGAAGAAACAGATGTGCACCTTTGTCATACCTACAGGAGTATATACATTACTAAAAACAAGAAGAGTTTGCACGGGCTTTAACGTCATCTCATTTCTTCCGTAAGAAAGGAACTTCTTAACAACCACCACTAAGGGGGGAAAAAAGCTATACCCTCTCCACTTGACTGGAGGAACCAACATTGGCATATAAGGGATCACAATGTGCCTGGCCTGTTTATAAACATCAGAAGTCTCAGGGAAATCTGATAGAAAGATTAAAAGAAAGAAAGACCAATTCCTAATTAGTCTGAAAAAGGATTACCACTTAAGTCTTTCAAACATCACATATCTTAAAGGATGACCAATTCAATTCAAAACATCAACAGGAAAAGAGAAATTAATTGGTTAACTTACAGTTCTCTCAAGACCTTGAAGGACTAATGGATCACACTGGATAACACCGATTCTTCTGCTACCATTCCTATTCAAAGGGCAGCCTGTAAGGCTGTGTGAAGACATAGAAAGCAAAACCACAAAAAAGTCTAAGAAGAATACTGATTACTTTGCCTCTTTCACCA
This sequence comes from Voacanga thouarsii, assembly GCA_026120185.1. Classification (NCBI taxonomy): domain Eukaryota; kingdom Viridiplantae; phylum Streptophyta; class Magnoliopsida; order Gentianales; family Apocynaceae; genus Voacanga; species Voacanga thouarsii. The sequence goes on from JANUWF010001017.1 coordinate 11,264,949, forward strand.
CAGTTCTGAATGTATGTGTAAATGCAGGTCTAATATCAGGTGGACTGTCTGCTAATTGATCAGCTGGAGCCTGAATATAGGCTGTTTCCAAAAGCAATTCAATAAGACGGCTTCCAACCTGTAAGAACCGTAAAGAATTGCAGATCCACATAGTTCTTCAAATGTGAAAAATTAAAAGGCTTGGAATATAGAACAAATACGATTTTTAGTTCAAACCTTAGCTTTAGCATCTTGTCCCCAAGGCTTTGAATCATCCTGAGTCTTCACTATCTGCTGCACTGCCCGCAGCTTTTGTTTTTTCATCAAATTAGTAACAGTTTTTCTTAATTTTTCTTGTTGTTGGGTAACAGCAGGAGTTATATCTCCTTCAGTTTTATTATCGTTGGCTTTTTTCTTCTTTGTCTTCTCAAAAAATTTGTGTATCCTAACCTGTTCAATAGTCAGGGTTTCTGTTAGCATGAATCACCTTAACAGGGGTTTTCTGGTAAGGGGTTAGATAGGAAACTATGACAGAAGCAGAAAATGATAGACAAATTAAAGTAATAAGATAGAAATTTGATCAAACCTCTTGTTCAACCGCATCTCCAATAAGACAAGCAGCTTGTACTACCCTTGCATTTCCGTGCTCACTTCCCATCATCATCAGCAGTCCCACCAATTTATGCATAGTGATGACTGCCATCATTTCAGCTGGTAACTCTAGAAGATACTTTCCATAGGCAACCCTGCTTTTTCCTTGCCTAAGCGACTCCTGTTCCTGAGCAATCCTATTGCACAGAGGCTCATACCATCCCAAGAACAATGACTTCATATATGGCAAATTAGGCGCTAATTTGTGTTCGCACATGTCATTTAAAAGCTCCTTATATTCTTTAGCTGCTTGTTCCCAAGCCTCGGTCTCAATTTTCACTTGTCTCCTCTTAAGTGCAAGGAACTTCCTACGCCCCATTCCATGAGCCATTTTATGCCATCTCCGCCAACGAATATTGCGCTGCCTGACCTCCTCTCTTCTCATTTCTGTCAACAATTCTTGAACCTCATCCGCCACAGGTGCATCTTCTTCCACATCAGTTGATGAAACCGCCACAGCCTCAGCTACACTTGCATAGCTTTTTGGGCACAGCCCAACCGTGTTAACTTGGCTTTTCACACTGTGCAAACTAGGCCTGCCCAATAAATCATTCCTATTTGAGAATTCGCCGACTTTCCGAACATCCAGCTCTGGAAATCCAGAATTCGAGCAAGAATTGAAGTCAAGATGCTTAAAGTTGAATTTCTGGGAAAATACTGAATCTTGAGAAAATCCAAGAAAGCTGTAAGTACGACAGGCAGGATTAGAAGTAGTAGAAAACTTGGTTGATGACAGGGTTCTTGAAGAGACTTGTTTGGCTACGCTTCTCCACATAACTGTGGAAATACCGGGTGGCTTGAAAAAAACTTTTGCGGCTTTTTTATCAATTGGAAGGGAGGCCAAGTGATCAATCTTAATGCCGGAGAAAATGGGAGCTTTGGTGCCGGACATCAATTTGGCTTGGAAAGTTTGTGAAACAATTTGTAAGAATGTGGACAAGTGTAACGAATTGAATGGAGCGGGCAGTGATGGGGTTGAACAAATTTGGCTTACGAAGAATCCTGCTGCAGAAGTTCATGAGTTCCAAGCATGCACCAAGATTTGGGTGCTCTGGTCTTGAAAGTTGAAACGACTAAGCAGCCGCCCTTAAAACCCTCCTTAAACCTTTGCGTCTTTGTTCTTGCCCGTTGAGCAACTTAAGCTTGCTCATAACTGCACGGGATTTTTTGTTTATGGTTGGTTTTGTTCTGGGTTTGCACTTTTGGGCCAGTTTAGTTTGAAACCGACTTTATCCAATGGGCACAAGAGCAGCAAAATTCACAATCAAAAGGTCCTTGACCGCTGTTAAGGCAATACCCATCCTAGAACAAGACTCTTCAAGGCGCAGACAGGTCTCTGAGTGGTCAAAATTAGCATGTTTTTAAGCAAAGATTTTGAATTCAATTCATTTATCATTTCATAACATAATGGTAATTCAATTTATTAAGAAAGTCCCTCATCCCTTCTTCCATATAGATTACTGTCGCCTTTATGTATAAAAGATCACAAAAGTTACATACTGCTTTCAACATTGTAATTACATTAAAGGGGAAAAAAGAAAGTCCTCTTAAATTTAAGGAAATGCCTAAGAAATTGATTTGTATGCTTTCATCCACAATCCCCCATCCTCGACTAGTCATGCTTTTTGCTGGGGAGACAGAATTGCCAGCAATATTTTTCTTCAGAGTTTTCACATTTTGAGCTCAGGCACTACCCTGCCAATGTTGCAAGGTCGAAAATGCTAGTTCAAGAACAAAATTTTACGCGTATGAGAGTTGCTGCAGTATCCACCGGAATTTTTATGGTTACAAAAGGGATCTCCATATCTCTTGAAAATGGCTGCTTTTCTCTAACAGAAGTAGAAGAATTCACAAGATAACTTGACAAGGCAGTAAATTGCTGCATTCAGCACCTTCTACCATATTGAATTATTTTCCCATGTTCCATAAGTTTATCGTCTTCACAGTTAACCATACAAACTCCTATTTACATGCCATTCTTGTAGCCTGCAGGGAATGGAAGGAAAAGATACCATTAGCATTTGCAAGAGAAAGCACCAAAAGAAGGAATACAAGATGCCATTAAAATCCAGCCCCACCCCAAAACCAAAACCAAAAAAAAAAAAACAAAGCCGGCTAGAAATAGCTGCAACGAATTACAGGAGAGCAATTGCTATAACGTAACTTGGATAATGAACCATACATGGCAAAGGTTAGCAAAAAGAAACTAAGAAGGACAAAAGATAAGAGAAGAATCATGAACAAAAGAGGACTAGTTCAACGATCATGAATTACAGCCTATTTCTTGGGAACCTACGTATCTGTTTTGGAACTCTAGTAAACCCGTCAGAACATCAAAATCCGAATACACTCACAAAAGCATGTGCAAAATCATTTTTCAATCTTGTGCATATACGTTTGTCACCATCTTTGTGTAAGAGTTCCACTACTTACTGCCTGATTCATCAAGGATTGACTGGCTAGAAACACCACTAGAGAAGCCCAATTTCAGCATGATCTCCTCTAACCGTTGCACATTCGTCAGGTAAAGATAACCAACCTACACAAAAACTCACTAGATTACTTCTAGTGATAAATTTGGGAACGAACACATAAATCCTGCACAAGAAGTATCTAAGTAGACCTGGTATTGGTAATTTAACAAAGATCTAAAGAAAGAACATGCTACAAGCTGAAATTCAAACAAATAACACTTGCCAATATGAGGAAAAGCTTCAACCAAAATATTTAGCATCAGTGTTTAACAATGGGAAGAGAGGCCAAAAATTCTACCACAAGAACCTGTAAATAATATTCCTTGAGTATGAGTATCTCTATTTAACATCCGGGTAGAGCAGATAAACAGAAAAGAGAGAAGAATAAACAAAAGCAGATGAAACAAATGCCTAATGTATATATCCTGGACAGAAGGGAACTGACTAGTGTTTCAAGTGATGAAGCTCTGTTATAAACAGCCACACCAGCACGTTTTTTTGTCTTTGTTTTAGCTGAACCAACATTTTTGCCCCAACGAAGCACGTCCCTGCACAAAGATGCTTATCGTGTTTCATGTTTTGGAACATTAATTTTTCTTAACAAACCATAACATTCTAAAGACTGCCAAAATGTAGCAGAAAGTTGGAGAAGAAACCCAAGCATATAATCAAACATCTCAAACTCAGTCATTGCTCTTGGAAAATTATGTTGAAGTATTTACATTTGGTAGCTTGCAAGGATAATAAAAAGATGTTATTACATTTTAGAATCTAGGAAGTATGATGAAAACCTGAAATGAAAGCTATTCTACAAATGGTATTGTCCCCCCTAATAGGCTAATACGTCAGTAATTACTCTAGTTTTGTTACAACTATTCTTCAAGATCTTCCTGACCTAAAAATGGTTAGTGTCTTATTGGTGAGCAAAACCAGGATTCATTGGCATACAAATTATGACATGAGTGATGACTTCAGCTAGACACAGGAAGCACTATAGTACAATACCCACCTTTCTTGCTCTGACAAATAATCATCATCAATAAGTTTCTGCAACATGGCATCCTGAAACACAACAAGTACTTTTAACACAAGGTTTAAAAATATATATATATATATATAGTTTGTTGAGTAGCAACAAATATTGAACCTTTTTCAACAAATAACTAGCAGGCGATTGCATCCTATATGATGTATGAAGACAATTTGAATTTGAGAATAACAAAAGGGGGCAAGACAGGTGGTCTAAGGAACAAATACTGTGCAACTTCCAGGGGTAGTTTAATAAACAGTGAGAGCATTCACAAAAGAATGCATTTCAACGGGAGCAAAGAAGGGAAAGGAAGACCGCTAAAGATGCTTTCTCATTAAGATGTACAAATTTCTAAAGCTTAAACCCTTCGGCAGTCCTGAGTTACAGAAATAAAAATTTGCTTGAAGTAGACTCATAAAAGTTCCTGGTAGAATTTGATAAAAACCATCCTTACTTGGGCTTCACAACGCACAACTGCCATCACACGATGATTATACTCTTCAATACTCAACGGTGGAAACAAAAAATGTCTTCGAGCATAGAGCTGCATTCGTTTCAAAACAACAAACAGAAGCAAGATTCATAAGAAATAAAAACCCAAGACAACATCAACAAACTAAAGTTACGCAAAAATCCTCTCTTTTGGCTTTTGAATCCATTGGTGCCAAATCCTTTAGGCAATAAATAAAATCAGTTACAATGCCCGCTTACCAGTAACATACTTCAGAAGACAAGTTATCTTCCCAAAAACTTTACCCCGCCTTAAAAGAAGAAATCCCATATGACAATCACACAGTGAATCCAAAAGCATTACCTCATAAATGCAGTCTCCAATGTATGCCAAAGAACCCGCATTGAACAAAGAACGAGGCTTTTCCACCTTTGGCGCACGGGGAAGCCATCTCTCGAATCCCAGATATGTCTTTTCACTTTCGTCCCAAACCACTGTAAATTACAACAAGAAATTAATCAAATTCCAAAGTAAGTGAGCCCATGGGTGTGCATATATGACTCAGTACTTGCCCCTGTTAGCGGAGGATGCATTGCGTTTGAGAAGGTCGGATACAGATATACTGGTGGTGAGGGACGTTGAACTGAAATCAGGTTGCGTTTTGCTGGGTACTTTGGAAGACTTCGCAGGGAAAGTACGATGAGGATTATAAGGCAGTCTCTGTTTCGTGTCTACCGAAGAAGCAACTACTCTGTCCCTGTTTGCCTCGGAGCAGAGTGAAACTGAGAGTGAGAGCGTCGAAAGAGAAAGAGCCATGGCTTTATCAGCTGTTTGGATTTAGTGGTTTAAGGCCTTAAACAGCCCAGAGAGCAAAAACCATGGAAGAGATGAAGGACTAAGCATATTAAGCAAACTTCTCTCCTGCAACCTTTCCTGAGAATCGTCTCCAGGTCCAGGGAGGGGGGAAATTCTTAGATGAAGCCGGTTCACGTTCCCACCTGTGCACTGGATTCATCGAACAATTACCCTTCTTGAGATATCGCGGGTGCTGAAAGCGCAAAAGCATCACTACGATTTCAGGAGACGGCTTTGAAGTCGTAGTGATAAGGATAGAAGTCGAGTTTGCAAGTGTGTTAAATTGTTTATACAATTATTTATGAGAAAATTGTGAAAAATGTCATAAATTATTTATATTTCATAATTTATCTTTATTTGTATTATTTTATATCATCAAAAAAATTTATATATTTAAAAATATCATTCCACCACTCTAGTAAAAATTAACACGTATTAATTAAATAAGTAAGTTATCAAAGATAAAATTATGAAAAGTTTTGTTAAATACGGATCGATTCTAACTGAAAATTTTTGTTTAAAACGACAAAATAATATTTTAAAGTATATAAAATTTATTAAGAATATAAAAAATATAAACAAAGATAAAAAAAAATATAATTCATAAAATATAAATAGTTTAATAATATTTTTCTTGATTTTCCTATTATTTTGTAAATAAAAATTGAGATATCATTTTTGGTTATCCAATTAGTAAAATATTTCTCATTAAATCTTCTTGCCTCTTTTCTTTTTTCTTTTTTTCCTTTTCCCCTCTAATTGAAAATACACATTTTTTAAGTTAACTTAAATATCTACATTTTTATTTTAAGTTTTTGAATCCCTAAAATAAGGTATCAGACTAAGGCCTAGTTTAATGAGGAGATGAGACTAACAATTAGACATCGATGCAAAAAAAATTTAAATATAACATTTAAAGTAACAAAAGAAAAAAAAAAGAAAGATAAAATATAGTGTTTGGAAAAAGAAACAAAGAAAAAATTACGATTTGAATTTATATTTTTGTCCACTAATTCAATATTACAATATTATATTTTTTATTTATTAAAAATATTTTAGACCATTTAATAAAAGATCATCGAATGAAATATCATTTCTCTCCATTGGAGCTAAATCCGTTGATTAAAGTCCAATTTACATAATAAGAGATAAACAGCTAAAGCAAAATTCCTTTTAAAAAAATAGTGCAAGCCCTGGATTGGAATAAAGAGACAAGCTTCCCATTTGCTCTAACAACAGCTGCTGATAAACGTAAACATCACGGCCCATCTCCAGCAATCCAGAGTCCCTGTCTTGGCTCTTGGGGAAAAAATAGGAGTAGAGAATGGGAAAATAATACAATTTTCCCGGGCTTGCAACTATAAACCTCTAAATCCTGAATGATACCTATTCTTCAACTGAATCTATTTGCCAACTAAAGATTCATAAAAAATTGTAGGCTTTCAAAGATATGCAGAAGAGATTGAAAATCCAGCTTATGAGGTTGAAAGAAGCACTTCTCTGGAGCAATCTAAAACAAGAATACTCTCCTGAGTGGTCTTGTGGAAGCACAGGCCCCCAGCAATGTGAAGTCCTGCATCCATTCAGCGGAAACATAGTCCTTAATAGCACATGGCTGATCATATGTTGCATGGCCCGTTTCAAAGCTAACCAATGTAGCCATCTTCCTGATAAACAGAAACCATGCATCAGGCAATCTAACCTTGATAACTGTGACAAGTTCTGGGCCTATGAAAGCATAATTTGTGTAATGCATCATGCAAAGAACCATATACTGTAGATATACAGTAGGCTAATTGATTTACACAAGGATAGCAGAAACAAAAAGATAAAAGGAAGTTCTAAATTAAGGTACAATTCTTTGATATTTGGTGGAAGAGCAGGAGCATTAATTAATAGTTGGTATAATTCAACTGACCTTTCTTCCATCTTCAGACCTTTGCTCCAACAGGCTTGAAACAGTCAATATTGCATAATACTGCTGATCTCATCATATCTCCAAAACTGCCACCAGTTGGTTTTCATAGTGAAGAAAGCTTTATCATTTGTACATACTAATCCGTACTGGCAAAATGGAAGAAATGCAAATTTAAAGAAAAAATTGAAAGACAATGTAGACGGCAAAGTTAGTCCAACCGGTCAATGCTGTTCCTTGCTTTTTCTGGTTGTTCGGTAGCATTATTTGCTTTTTCAGCTTGTTCAGCACATCTTCGATTTTTCTCTTTCTTGTCAACGCTGGCCCTTGATTTCTCCCTATGGTCTGTGCTTGCTCTAGGCTTTTCTCTCTGATCTATACTTAGCCTAGACCTGTCTCTTTGATCTGTGCTTGCTCGAGGTCTACAGTCTGTGCTGTTACGAGGTTTGTCCGTATGATCTGTAAATGGCACAGATCCATTCTTCAAATGTGCTGATTTCTCAATAGCTGATATGAACTTCTTAAGGTGCTTAATGTACTCTGGATAGAGCTCCAAGTCACAGTGATTGCCACCTTTAACCCATAATGGCTCATACTTCTCCTTGCAGAGCTCCCAAAGCTGCTTGCCATGGGAGCAATCCACGACATCATCTGCTGTTCCCTATGAATGCCAAAAGGGATGCAGTTAAAAGTATGCAGAGAAGAAATTTCTACCAACAAGAAAATTAGAAACCATGTAAGGAACAATCTCAAACATCTTTCTTCCATGTCATACTTGGTTTTGGCAAGAACATTAGAGTATTAAGGTGATCGAGGCTTCTTTAGCATTTTACAAAGCAGGTCTGCAACAATATTGGGGAAGAAATGCTCCATGGTCTCCTGGTATTGTTCATGATCCCCACAATAATACTTGTCCAAAGGGAGATCACAACATTCGACGGTTTTACTAAGGGGAGTAAAGTCAATGGATTCACCCATCCAGAGATATATTATAGTTTTAAGCAGCCATAATGCTTCCAAAAAGACTGATAGTCAAAATCTGGACAACATGGTCTGATTTTCTAACGCTATGCCCTCATCATTCAGAAAATCTTGGAATAATGAATAGTTGCAGTTGACTCACTTCTAAAATTGAAAAATAAAACAAGCATATCTATGACATCAAAACTTCCTCGTCCACCCATATGTTTGACTCTGTGCTGTATACTTTGAAGAATATATAGAAGAGCCAGAGCAATGAATACCCAAGTACTCACAGGGAAAGGAAGATGAGGGAATAAGAACTGAAGGTGTATCATTACAAGGAAAATAATTCCATAAGAGAAAGACACACTGAATAATATCAATAACAGAAGTGATGATACAAATTGAAGACATCCATGAAGGTGGGTCAAAACAGAGGAGGGTACTTATATGCACACAGAGATATGTAAAGGGATCACAGTTTAGGAATGCATTGAATCACAGATAACTTGTGAAGCATTAGAAAGAGGTCACACAGTCTTGTATCAGATAAACATTTCAAAGATTGCAGATGGTGAAACTTACATGGATTACCAAAACAGGACATTGTACTAATGGTATCTTGTCAATATTCTGCATCAACCAAAAGAAGAGGGGAAAAAACACCAAATACATGTCAGTCTCGGATTCCAGGTGAAACCAATAAGGTATTTGACCAAAACTTCACATAATTGCCTTAGTAGAAGGCATTAACCTTGTATATGTCAAACCAGTAAGTCCGCTTCACAGGATACATGACACGAAGCCCAGAGAGGATTGGACTGTGAAGAACCACAGCCCTTAACCGTGGCAATCGAGAGGCCAAATCCAAAGTGGGTCCGCTCCCAACAGATTGACCATATAATATTATATCCTCTTCTCTAGCACCATATTTCTCCTCAAGACATCTATATGCAGCTTCTATGTCAGCATAAGTGTTCTGCTCACTTGGCTAGTGCAAGTATTAAAAACACATAGCTTAGCAACATGTTGCTCGAACCAGAAACTACTTCAAGAGCAATTAATTCAAGACCCATTTCATACCTTTCCAGTAGATTTTCCATATCCAGAATAGTCATATCTGTCCATAATAAATCAGAGAATTAATGCTTGCTTATCAAGATCAATTTGCAGTTTTTTCCCCGTTTCCAGGCACCAAAACTAAGCCAGTTCCAACTACCAAAATAACAAAATGTATTTGCGAAATGAATTCCTAGAACAATTCGTTGCACCCAGTATATCATCAATTTACCTTTCCAACCCAACAAAGATAATAATAATAATAAACTTACATAAAAATCCATTCGAGAACAAAAGTGAAAAGGTGATCGGGCAAATGCCACTCAAGTAAGTTTACTGCACTCATAAAATCCAAAATAAACACTGTTCAAAAAGCAAAACAAAGCAGCACAGAATAGTCAATAACGGGAAGTACTTTTTTAGCTGAAAAGCAATGAACAGAAGCTAATCCCGTAACCGACAACTATATCCAAAGCATTGAACTTGCTTCTATCCAAAATCAAAAGTTTTGACTTATAAACTAATGCTCATCTACCCGAATATGTGAAAGAATAAACAAGGAAAAGTACCCCATCAAGTTGACACGGAGATGAAGGCTCAGTTCAGCGAAGAGGTCGCACATCTGGCCCAGATCAGCAGCATTTCCGTGCGAATACAGCAACGTCATCGAAGCCGCCGGGTTCTTCACATACAGCGCCATAATCTGCGTTCCCCTCTTGGTACCCAGTCTCAATATCTCGACGTTATCCCTCTGCGTCACCTCGGTCATCCTCAATCTCCCCGTCCCTTCCTCCTCCTCCACCCCATATGACGGTGGATTCGGCGGAAAAAAAGCAAACTTGGCGGCCATCGTCGACGTTACCGCCCCCATCTTCCCCTCCTCTTTGCAACAATACCCGGCCAAATATATGAACAAATATACTCGTCCTATTGTACGTATAATTCACCATACAGCAATGGAAGATTTGAAAGACCGATTGAGCTTCACAGTGAGAGAGATTCAGAGCTTTCTGAGACGAGATTGGAAAGTCAAATATTTTATGCAGTTGAAGATTGTTCGGAGAATGAAGAAAGGAAAAAAATGGAGGGATTTCCGGCGTTAAAACGGAATGGGGCACGTGTGTTATAAAGGTTTGGGAACAGAGTTACATAAAGATTTATTAGTAAAAGGTTGTACTGAGGCTGAATGATGTCCTAAGGATTACTCAACACGTGGCTCAAGTAGGGCTTGGAGATGAGCATTCACTCATTAGATTTACCTTAACATCTACTTGTACAACTTTTTTATTTATCACAATTTTTATCATTATATTTATCAAAATTTAATATATATCTTACTTTATTTTGATTTATATGTAAATAAACTATTCACGATTATTTGATGCGTTGCTGAAATAAAATATTTAATATCGCATCAATATTAACTTATATACATTTTTTATATAAGATTCATAATAATATTAATCTAAATTTAATACTTCCTCCATCCCTTTTTATTTATCTATTTTAACTAAAATTTTTATCTTAATTTATTTATTTTATTACCAAACCAAAATATTATTAATTATTATTTTTTCACAAATATCGTTCTTTAATACAATAAATATTATGCATTTGTAGTAGAAAATATAAATAAATTAAATATCTTTACAACATATAAAACTTTGAAATTTGATTATTCCTTAATAAAGAGGGATTTTTTAAGATAAAATAAGAAATGTTAATTAATTAATCAAATTTTATTTTTTTAAAAAATTTGTGAATCTGTTAAAATAGATAGATAAAAAGGAACAGAGAGAGCATGTCTTATATTATTTAAAATAATTGTATAGCTTTTCTTTTTTTACTTGATAAAAATTCAGTCTTGCATTTTCACTAAAAAATAAGAAGGAATGTTGGAGATGCCTCCTTTGTCACACAAGATAGCAGGAAGGATCATAACATGCAAAAGGCAAGTTACATTCCAACGATCTAATATAGGTCTAGCAGCATTCGTGATTGTTCTTGCATTGACCATTTAGAGCTTTAATCACATTAAGCACATTTTTGTTACCTATTGATGTTAGTGGTTACATCGTCTCAAAAACTTAAATCTTCTCTAATTTTGAATTTGTTTCTAAACAATATAAATTCTCTATCTCGTTCTCTCTCCAACTCATATAAAACTGTCACGATTTTGTTAAAAAAAATAATAATATAATACATAACAGTTATATATATTAATAAAGAACAGATTGAAAGAGAAAATAAAACGAAAAATTTTTAAACGATCGATCTTTCTATTACACGTATTACAAAATTCAACATTTCTTCTTTCTTATTTAGTGTGATAAGAAAACATATTATTAATATCTAAATAATCATATATCTTAAACTCTTGTTGTTTTGAAGTGTCTGGTGGTGATGTGTATTAGGTGGGAATGATGATGTTAGGGTTTTAGGCAGTCATGAGATTTGGAGAGTTGGGAAAATGATGGGTAAGACAGTGATAACGGTGAGGTGGAGCAACGGTGTCGGGACAGGGAACTCAAAGGCGTTATGAGTAGGGAAGGGCTTTGCTTCCACTTTCCAGTGCCGTCCGGACTTTACTACTAGTATTTTGTGCTTGTCGTTTCTATGATTTTTGTGCATAGCCGGACCGGGCACTGTGCGTTTGGATTGGGATTTTGTCTTTTTTAAATTATACTCCGTATTTGAATAAAGAATTGAATGGATCTAAAATTATTAAAATTTAATAAAATATTACTTTTTTCGTTTTTTTTTTATTTATTTTAATCGATTTATAAATTTTAATTAATTAATTAACATTTTCTATTTTATCTTCAAAAAATTTATCTCTTTATTGAGAAATAATCAAATTCTAAAGCTTTATATGTTGTAAACATATTTAATTTACTTCAATTTTTTTCTACAAGTGCACAATACTCATTGTATTAAAGAGGAGTATTTGTGAAAAATAGTAATTAATATCGCCTTGGTTTGTTAATGCGATAGATAAATTAAAACAAAAATCTTAATTAAAATGGACAAATAAAAAGATACGGAATTAGTATTAAATATTAGGTAAATGCGAAGCTCAATAATTAATGAAAGAGATAAAACATGATGTATGGTGAGTATATGACAGTTCTTACGAAACAAAAAATTATTTAAATTAGAGTTTTAGTTTGGATTGGAAAGAATTTCTTTTCAAATTCACCCTAAAAATATTGTTTTTTATTAAAAATAGATTTAATATAAATAAAAGTTATTTTCAAAATTATATATATATAAGTCAAAGATGAAGTATATTATTACGACACGCGGAAGCATCATAAGGTGACACGTGACTAGATGATTTTTTTAAAAGAAAAATAATATATTTAAATTCATTTAAAATCTTAATTAATTAATAAAATATATATATATTTAATATTAATACATTAAAATACGTGATTCTTTGAATATTATCTAAATTAATATATTAAAATGTGTGATTTTTTGAATATTATATATATATATATTTAATATTAATACATTGAAAGTGATTCTTTAAATATTATCTAAATTTATTTTAAAATATTAACTAATTAAATAATTAATTAAGTTAATTAATAATATATATTTAATATTAATATATTAAATCTTAATAACATAATAACCCGTGCGTTGCACGGGACATTGACCTAGTAGTAATAAAAGATAATATTGTTGATTTTTAGTACATCATTTTTTAAAGGAAAATGCTTTAAATTCCCAATCCAAGCGTGAACACACTCATGAAATTAGGGGCTGTTTGTCCTTGGAAGGAATTCCATGTTATCTGATTACATTGTTGGATATGAACAAGATTTTGTCTTTATTGGACAAAAACCAATTTAACCAAAAAAATATTATTATTTTTATTGATAAAAGAATATAAAAAAATTACTAAAACTGTTCACAGGATTTATATTCCAAAAGAAGTAAGAATTTGATATGTCAATGTAAAATTTTCAATACTAACAATCTCGTTTGAGTCAAAAGACAAATATTGCTTTTTATTACGATGGGCATTCACTTCAAACTTTATTTTTGTCTTGGGATTGGAATTTTTCTTTTTTTTAATACAAAACTTATACTATTATTATATAAATCAGTTGAATATATAATTTAAAAATTTTCAATATATGGTAAGAAATCTTTTATTAATCAATTAATTATCTTGACTTAGAATTGGAGTATTTTTTTTTTTTTTTGTACTTTTCTTTTCTTTTGGTACAAGAAAGGGGAATATTGTTATTCTATAGGACCACATCAGGTGGTACTTTTTATGGGTTAACTATTTGACTATAGATCAAATGCTTTAAGCCAACCCTTATTTTTAAGCTTTACACCAAATCTCACAAGCTTTTCTGTTGTTATTTCTCAGGTTTCTTTTGTTTGAAGAAAAGCCCTTTTATTATTAAAAATACTCCTTATTTAATTATATATTGGGGCTTGATCTTAGTCCATGCCTTTAATTGTACAAAATATTCACCCCAATTTTAATTTTTTTTTATTTAGATGTAAATGGCAAAATTTGACCCAAAAATAACTCAATTATTCTTTTTACGAATTCTTAATCCCATTAAAATTAACCTACTGATTATTTACTTCCTCAGCAAATGTTTGATATTTTCACTAAAAAGATATTTATAATATATTGTATATTATAAAAATAACTAATACTTTTATCATATATTACTTTTATATATTTAAAACTGAAATAAAATATTTATTTACTCTCATATTTTCTATATTTTATTATACTACATTATTGTAATACAACAATTTTAAGTTTTGTATAAAATCTCATATTAACTTAAACAAAGTAAATTCCTGTGTCTCCAAAATTCATTGAAACATTCATTTTTCTTTAAAAAATAAAATTTTGTAAAAAATCTTTCAAATTTTTATTTTTATCCTAGAAATTTTTTAATTATAATATTATATATTTTTCTTGCATAATTTACTCATTCAATCCTAAATTTCAAATTTTGTCTTTACTAGAAGGAATAATATATATTCCATGCTGAATTGTATAGATATATATTCTCCTTTTTGTGATGTAGACAAATACATAGAGAATAATCATACAACTTATAAAACTAATTGGTTAATATGTACTTGCAATCTAAACTTTAAAACGAATTGGAATATTTCAAATTTTAAAATTCGTGGGAACTTAAAATAATGCCAAAAAAGGAAAATACAAATGCTAGTTGCTAATCTTGACCAGCCGATGACCAGCTAGGCCCCCTTTGTTAATCTACGATTGGAAAACATCGACCGCCACTGGGACATCAGTGGACCCCAAATCACGGAATTGACGGACACGATTTATGATGGCTACCATATTATTGTATTCAGTCGTCCAATCCATTATTTCATATAATAATTATTATTATTAGGAAAACTTTTATTTTGTCATCTCAAATATAATTAAAATATCACATTATCATCTAAATTTTATTTTGAATTTAATCGTCATTTGAACTATGATTTTTTTTCTTACATTATCATCTAAATACCTTAAATCCTTAAATTAAATTAGTTAACATAGTAAATTAAATATAAAATAGTATAAATTTTTCACCTGACTAACTTAAAAAATAAAAAGACTAAATTGTTTATAAATTTAAAATTTAAAAAAATAAAAAATATAATATGATTAAACTAACTTAATTTAATTTAATCGAACTAATTTAGTCTTTTTGTTTTTAAGTTAGTTAGATGGAAAATTTACTCTACCTTATATTTAATTTACCGTGTTAATTAACTTAATTTTTTAAGGGTTAGAGGTGCTTGGATGACAATGTGTGAAAAAACTATAATTCATATGGTAATTAAATTCAAAATGAAGTTTAGATGGTAATATGAGATTTTGACTATAGTTAAAATGGCAAAACTTATTATTATTATTATTATTATTATTGTTGTTGTTGTTGTTGTTGTTGTTGTTGTTATTATTATTATTATTATTATTATTATTATTATAAGAAATATCTTATACACTTTGTCCCACCTTTTTTTTTTAAAATATTTTTATACATTTATAATTGAATTTAAATATATTTTTATTTAAGTTAAATTTTCATTGTTAATATTTAAAATTTAAATAATAAAATAATAATTTAATAGATTAAATATATATTTTATTGAAAAACACGTCATCTGTTTAATTTACACTCTCAGTATACTACTAAATGAAAAATATATGTAACATATTGTTTTGTTTTTTATTTAAAAGTCAAACAAAGTTAATGCCCCTTGGTCAAACTTGTTGGGAAAAATCTCAACTAAAATAATTAACGAGATTAGAAAAATGAATATAAATAATAAAATAAGATACAAAAGATTTACGTAGTTCAACTTATCCAACCTACTTTCACGACAAAAATCACAAAATATTTTATTAATAGCTACTAGGATATTTATATAAAATGTCACCCAATTATGTCTCGCACCACTCATACACTCACTTAACCTATATCTATGCACCCCATAACATTAGATATGCCAAAACAAACCAATACTCCTTAGAAAGCTTATGACTCAACCTATATATAGGTACCAAATTATAAAACTCATAATTAACATGAATATAATAAGAGTAATTTTTTAATTCTAATATACATAGGACGACAATAACTTCCTAATTCTAAATATATTAAGAATATCATTTCAATCAAGCCATTTTACCTTAATCTAATTATGAATGCAAGATACACCCTAATAATCTTCACCTTGGCATGCATTTGGCCTTCACGAGCCTCTAGGATATGCAAAAATATCCAAGTCATAATCCTCTTGACTCAATTGACCTCACAATCACTAAAATTTCATTGGTGTCCAACTACATACCCGAATCAACATGATCGCAATAATCCCAATTATTCTTGATTCGACTAGGTCAATGACCACGCGTAGTTGTTCCAAATCCAACACACTCCTTGACTCGTACAAGAAAGCCTATCTTTTCTTGTTTTTGTAGGATTTTTCCTCAGGCTACTATCTGCCCCCTGAAAGTCATTGTGCATTCCCCTTCCAGGTCATTGAAGTACTTCTTTCCTTACAGATAAATATCGTTGCTCATACTTTTCTAATTACACTAGGATATTCTAGATGTATGTGATTTTAGGACTCTACGTCAATTAAAAACCGTAACTATTTGAATCCTTTTAGCTCAAGAAAATTAGATTCCGCGCATCTTTGGGACATACGTCACACCACCCAAAGTGCGTTCCACTCTAATAACCCCTTTATATAATACTCCAATACACCATAAGTACAACCATCACAAATGATAAAAAAATACTCCATCTATCTCTATTTATCTGTCACGGTTAATTACTCCACACAATTTAAAAAAAAATTAGTTAATTTCTTAAATTCATACAACTTTGTTTATACATTCCAAAAGTACCATTGAATTTAATGTTCTCCACAACTATTTTCTTATTTTGTTTCCTCAACTCTCTCTTTAAAGTTATTACACTTTCATTTTTCAAAACTATTTAATATAAGGGTATAATATTAAAATTAACATTAATGACACTTAAATTTTTTCAATGCGACAGATAAAAAGGGACATAAAAACTTTTTTGGTTGTGATAGATAAATAGGGACGGAGGAAATAATTACTTTTAAATTAAAGCCAATTAATCTCTTGGAGTCAAAATCCAAAATCTAAAATTTACTCAAGAAGAGGTATCCATATGCTTGAAGATTGTGAGAATATCTTCACATATACCAGAGTCATCGTGTCGCCACTGCAAATCTTTATCTTTCCTTTTCCAATAAGTACATGGCCATTTATGACAATTGCAACCGTTTGTTCTTTCCTTTGATTGTGTAACATAAATCTACCTTCTTCAAATTTACCATCTGATACTTTAGGTCCATAACCTATCCAATTCACATAGAGTGTACAATTGTGTGAGTAATTTTACTGATGTCTAACAATCTCTCTCCAGATATATCCCCGTCAATAAAACACATATTGACCAATATGTCTATCCCAAGAGAAATTAGTATTTCTCCATTTTCTACTACCTAAACAATTATTCTCATTGATTTTCACCATCTCAGAACCCTATAAACTCAAAACATAGGCTCCAGACTCTACTACCACTTGTTCGGAAAAATCTCAACCGAGAGAATTAATGAAACCAGAAAAATAAACATGAAGAATAAAATAAGGTACTAAAGATTACGTAGTTCAATTTGTCAAACTAAACCTACATCCATGGCAAAGATCATGAAGTATTTTATTAACAGTTATCAAGAGATTTATATAATGTATTACTCAAACCCTATCTCGCATTAGTCATATACTCACTTAATCAATACTTATATGCCCCCATAACATTTGATACTCCAGAATAAATAAGGACCTCTAATTTATAACTCCACTTATATATAGGTACTAAATTATAAGACTCATAATTAACATAGGATATAATAAGAATAATTTTCTAATTTTAATATACATAGTACATTAATAACCTTCTAATTCTAAATATATTAAGAATATCATCTTAATCAAATCACTTGTATCCTAATCTAATTAGGAATTTAAGACACACCCAACAAAACTAATATGATAGTATATTGTATTTTCAACCTTCCTTTATAGACAGAAAAAGAAAATTGGAAAAAGACACTCCAACATTGTCAAATAGAGTTAACAAAGTTTATTGTTGATTTTAATTCCAAAAGGCCAAATCCTTAAGGTGCTAGGTAGGTGGTCTTGAAAATTTGACAATAATTACTTGGGATATTTTTAAGAAACGGTGATAGTTGTGTAAGGAATAGATACCAGTTTAATAAAGATCTGACTTAACATTTTTTAAAATTATATATTATGATGAAAATAAATAAATAAATACTAATATTTAATAAATATCAAATTAGTATATTAATAATAAATATTTTACCATTTAAATAATTATATTAGATTCAGTAATTCACTTAATAAGGGTAATTTTACTAAGTGGATTTTTAAAAATTATTTATTTAAATATATTTTATTCAAGATCATTGATTTGAAAGAAAGGCAGGGCATCAATCATCGAACCGAATACATTAAAGTTAATAGGTCCTGGCTTTTAATTACTTTTATTATTTGCTTTAGGCCCCCCCCCCCCCCCCCCCCCCAAAAAAAAAAAAAACTACTTTGATTATTTGGGCCACTGAAAAAATAAAAAATTATGAGACAGATGTAGAAATGCACTGTGTCTTGTCTTGCATGTATATAAAATCAAGATTTCATGGATACCCCTTCATCATGACGCGGCTAAATGTTTTCATTTGCTTTATAATTGAATTGGGATCATTTCTAGGCTGCCTTTTTGTTTCACTAGTTTGATTTTCCATGCTTTCTACAGATTTTTGTAATATATTAATTTAATAAATTTAAATAATTATACATATATTAAAAATCATCGATTCAAATAATGTAAATTTAGATAACTTTTATTTGCATTTTGAAAATTTAGAGTAGACATCAATAACTAAGAATTTAACATATCATGTATTTTTTAAATAACATTATCTTAATTTATCTGAATTTAATAGATTTAAAGATATCTAAAAAATCATAATGTTAAAGGTTATCTTTATGAATTTAAATAATTATAATATTTAAAAATAAAACCTTTAAATAAATTCATAGCAAGTTTTAATAATTAACTATATGTGTAATTGTAAGGTGTTTCTGCAACTACTATATGTATATATATATATATATATTATATATATTGATCCCCCTCTGAAACATTCACCGTGCCAGAGTAACGACAAAAACAATAAAAGAAAGTCGCAAAGCTAAGTTACTGTGCAGGCAGGCAAGAATCAAATTAGAAATTTACAAGAACTAGTCCGAGGAAAGGGAAAGACAAAAGGGTTAGGGCTGTTCAACCGCAATCCCATTTCCAGAAGGAATCTAACTTCTCTGGGAATTTTCCTTTAGGTAATTGTTTCAAATTTAATCCTTAAAGCTTCAATCTTGAATTCTTGTTTTGACATCTGCAAATTTTGTATCTTTTGTTTCTATGGAGAGAAAAGAGGAATCTTTATTTTGGTGAACCTATCCAATGCGCTTTTTTTATTGTTGATTTTGCAGTTTTAGGAGCGTTTGAAGTTATGGGTTTTCTGATCTGATAGCAGAAATGTTCCACTGAAGTAACATTTCTCGATTTTCTATTCTGTGTGGCTTGAACGGCGGATTGAATGTGGCGTTTGGCTGAGCATTGACTGTTGACTTATGTCTCAATTATTTGGGTTAAAATCGCAGCCTTTGGTTGGATACGCGACCAGAAACTTTAGATGTTCAGTTGCATGAGACATAGTTGCGGTCAATTTAGTCTATTTAAGTGAATGGTGATTTTGGTTTAGTTGGGGCTTTGAGTATTTTTGCCATGGTTGAAATAGGGGAATCTTCTGAATCTGGATCCATGGTGCTGAATCCTAAATTGGTAAGAAGTGGGTCTCATAATGAGGAGGAGAGTTTTCACAGGCAAGTTACTAACTTTGGGGGCAGCGGATCAAGAAACACAAGCCCAGTAGGCCGAATTGGGTCTAGAAATACAAGTCCTTCAAGGCAAAAGGTGATTAAGACCAAACCAAGAGGTTTAGATGAGGAGACTGTTGCGACATTTAGTAAGGCTGTTCAACCGGATGTCCGGATGGAAGATAACATATGGGCAATGCTGCCTGAAGATCTATTGAATGAAATATTGGCTAGGGTTCCACCATTTATGATTTTCCGACTGCGATCTGTTTGTAAAAGATGGAATTCTATCTTGCAAGATAATAGTTTTCTGAAGTTTCATTCACAAGTGCCCTCTCACGGGCCTTGCCTTCTGACCTTTTGGAAGAATTCACAGACCCCTCAATGTTCGGTGTTTAGTTTGCCTTTGAAACAATGGTTTAGGATTCCATTTACATTTTTACCACATTGGGCATTTTGGTTGGTTGGTTCTTCAGGTGGCCTTCTCTGTTTCTCGGGTCTGGATGCATTGACTTTCAAGACTCTAGTTTGTAATCCTCTGACACAAACTTGGAGGATGCTTCCTAGCATGCATTATAATCAGCAAAGACAGTTGATTATGGTTGTTGATCGCATGGATCGATCATTTAAAGTTATAGCAACTAGTGATATTTATGGTGACAGGTCCTTGCCGACTGAGGTATATGATTCCAAGCTTGACAAATGGTCACTTCACCAAACAATGCCTGCGGTAAACCTTTGCTCTTCAAAGATGGCATTTTGTGATTCACGGTTGTATTTAGAAACTCTTTCCCCACTGGGTCTGATGATGTATCGGCTTGACACAGGGCATTGGGAACACATCCCAGCAAAGTTTCCTCGGTCTTTGTTGGATGGGTATCTGGTTGCTGGTACCCAGAAACGCTTATTTCTAGTTGGTAGAATAGGCCTTTACAGTACTCTTCAAAGTATGAGGATTTGGGAATTGGATCATACAAAAATTGTTTGGGTTGAGATAAGTAGGATGCCGCCAAGGTACTTTCGAGCTCTTTTGAGATTGTCAGCTGAGAGATTTGAATGCTTTGGACAAGATAACCTAATCTGCTTTACATCATGGACCCAAGGTAAAAGTCTTCTCTATGATGTGGATAAAAAAGTTTGGTCCTGGATTGCTGGATGTGCTCTTCAATCATACAACAGCCAGGTGTGCTTCTATGAACCAAGATTTGATGTCTCCATCTGCTAGGCATTTTACTCCAAAATGTAAATTGGCGAGAAGGAGATCTAATAGTATTTTGGGTGTCTGGTTTCCTATAAATTTTGTTCCTGCCTTTGGTGCTGTCTGACCATCCTTGATCAGGACTTCTTTAACTGGAATACCTGTTTGGTTCATCTTTTATTGGAGACCTTGAGATCCTTAAAGTTTATTTGCCGAAATTTGAGACTCTGGCATCCTAATGTAGCAGTTTTTTACATAGTATATTATCCAATGCAATTGTCAATTGGTCTAGATTTTGGGTCTTTGAAGGATGTTACTTCATGCTTTGGCGTTGGGCTAGGAAGGCTAAGCAACATGTTTCACCAGGAATCATGATCTCTGGAGCTTAAATCTGATAAAAAAGTTTTGTACAAATTAACTGGGTAGAACATTTTGAGTTGCCTCCTTTGTATGTAAGAATCTATTCTCTTTTTGATATACTACCATGATGGGCCATTTATGTGGTCATGTGGTAACTGTTGTTTATATAGATTTGTTTATGCTTGTTCAATGTCTCTTTGGTTGTACTTATGAACAGCTGTTTTCATGGATAGTCAAATTTATTCGAGAAACGATGTTGATTCTGCTGTAGGTGGTAAATATAAGACTGTTTCTTCTGAACTGTCCTTCACTTTTTATGGCAGAGTCTCATCTCACTTGCATGAAGTTATGAATATTTAGCGAGGAATATTAACTTATCGGACTAATAGTTATATCGAATTGCAAGAATTGTCAGATTGTGGTTGTAAGAATGTTGCCTGCATATGCTTGGGGTCAAATTGTATCTTTGTCCTCCATGTGTTAGAATATTAACCACTGGAGGATAGAATTGAAATTGCGAGAGCATCATATTCCAAAGGATAATCTGGCTGGTTCGGTGAATGCTCTATCAACTGTGCTGCATGGATTTTTGTTTAGGCATGAAAGCTGTTGGACAGTGTTTGCTTGTAAACTGCTGGTGCCTTACAAGCCTGAATTCAGATATCTTATGAAGATTGAGGACTAAGCATGAATAGGGAAATAGGGACTTAGATCAAAGGATTTTTGTCAAAGGGCTATGCGATACTGTGAAGTAAACTCTCTTGTATTGCCGTGCAATGCCAGTAAT
Source organism: Voacanga thouarsii (assembly GCA_026120185.1). Taxonomy (NCBI): domain Eukaryota; kingdom Viridiplantae; phylum Streptophyta; class Magnoliopsida; order Gentianales; family Apocynaceae; genus Voacanga; species Voacanga thouarsii. The sequence continues at coordinate 11,287,184 of JANUWF010001017.1, forward strand.
ACCACAAAGACATAGGCGAGTTTATGTGGCTATTGATTGTGATTTCTTGTCCCCCTTTGAGATGTACCTTGACAGTTAATTGTTTGAACTTTTCTTCTCTTTTTGATGATTACAGTTATGTATTTGATTTACCATCCATCAGTTTTTCTTGATTAGAAGTTTGAACAGCTAGTGAAGCCATGATTGTGGATTCTTGACCGAGTATTATTGTACCTACTTGCGGGCAGTTTATCTTTTGTGAACAATTGCATGGTGAACGAGGAGACGGGTCATTGGTGGCCTTTCTGGATTGGATTTCTTTGTCCTTGTAAGCCCACTTGATAGGCACAAGAACCCCTGCTTTTGGACTTGTTCCAAGGAAATTTGGCATGGAGAGCCATTTAAACTGGAAGGGGGGGAGGGGAGCTTTTATCAATCTGTTTGGATTGAGGGTAATGTAGGAAGATGGGAGGAAATAGAAAATTTAGGTTTTAAGTATTTAAATTAGTTTTTGAAAAAGAAAAGTCCTGGGTGGGGATGCGGTGGAGGGGGGGAGCGGGGTGGAGATAATAGACTTATTAGATTTATTATAAAAACTTCAACATCCTTTTTGTTTAAGAGTAAGTGGAAACGGAAAGAAAAGAAATTTCATTTAATGAATTTATTAGTAGATAAAATGAAAATTTAAATCATATTATTTTTTCTTTTCTTTTTTAAATGTTATATTTAATTTTAGTTTTTTAATATCTGACTAAATCCTATAAATAGTCTCATCTCTTTTTCCTTCTTTTTTTATTTTTCTCTGTTCAACTCTTTTTTTCTCCTTTCCTTTTCCTCACTTCAAACAGGTCTTAAAACAAATTCTCAAGGGATGCCAAGTAAAGGAAGAGAAGGGAATTGAATTGAATTTCAAAAATGGAAAGTAAAGTCCCTTAAAAAAAGAAAGAAATGAAAGACAAAGGAATATATTCTTTTCACACGAATTTAAATGTTTGTATCTCTACTTCAGAATGCTGAGTACTCCGTAAATGGTTGACAATACCTTAATCCCTGTTTGCCATTGTAATCAACTCAAAGTGGAAGGAAGCCAGAAGAAAAAGAAAACAATCATTTGTTATAAAATTTGAGTAGTGTTAGAATAAAATTTACACACTACGCACTAATAAAATTCTAACTATTCTTTGCACAATAATTTCTCTCTTTCTTTTCTCTCACAATTTTCTCTAATCTTTCTTTCACTAATCTTTCTTTCACAAAATAATGGTGTATTATAAGTTTAGAGAATAACTCTATTTATAGAGTTCTAATTAGTGGATTACATCATGGCATATATCATCTTCCACTAATCTTAATTAGTGGTGTCTCCACTAAATGGTGTACATCCATAAAAATCTTCTCTAATAATTCACATAAATCCATAATTAGTGGAGCCTCTACTCTCACTAATGGCATGTACATCCATAAAAATCTTCTAATAATTCTAATATAATCCATAATTAGTGGAGCTCCACTAATTAATGGAGCTTCCAATAATTTTAAGATATTCATAACACTCCCCTTGGATGTCCATCCATTACATAAAGAATATGCCTCGTTAAAACCTTATTAGATAAAAACTCAAAGGGGAAAAAAATCTAGTGAAGGAAAAGAGAGTA